>JAAGEH010000041.1:1298136-1500592 GCA_011751065.1 Lasiurus cinereus | reverse complement strand
GTAATGAACTGTTTTTCTCTTGCTGCTTTTAATATTCTCTCTTTGTCTTTTGCTCTTGGTATTTTAATTATGATGTGTCTTAGTGTGGTCCTCTTTGGATTCCTTATATTTGGGGTTCTGTGTGCTTCCTGGACTTGTAAGTCTATTTCTTTTACCAGATGTGGGAAGTTTTCAGTCATTATTTCTTTAAATAGGTTTTCAGTATCTTGTTCTCTCTCTTCTTCTGGCACCCCCACAATTCTGATGTTGGTACACTTGAAGCTGTCCCAGAGGCTCCTTACATTATCTTCACATTTTTGGATTCTTTTCTCTTCTTGCTTTTCCAGTTGAATGTTTTCCGTTTCTTTATATTTCAAATTTTTGACTTGATTCTTGCCATCCTCTAGTCTGCTGTTAGGACTCTGTATAATATTTTTTATTTCAGTCATTGTCTCTAGTATGTCCTTTTTCATCTCCTCTTGGGTCTCACTAAATTTATCCAACTTTTCTAGCATATTCTTGAATAACCTTATAAGCGTGGTTTTGAACTCTATATTCAGTCGTTTGTTTCCCTCCATTTCTTTTGTTTATAATCCCTTCCCTTGTCTCGACATTTTCACTATGCCGGGAGAACTTCTGTGTTGGATTCAGCCTTATGATACCAGACTTGCAAAACCGAAGAAGCCTCTGTTGAGCTTGGGATGGGTGGAGTCTCAGGGCTTAAGGGACCACCTTGCCTTCCAGTCGGCCCCGCCCTCCACGGCCCCTGAGTCTCATGTGACTGGGTAATCGCTAGAGCGGTCCTTGTGCCCAAGCGCCCGCAGTGCCTCTCGACCGCTGCCCCTCCGGCTCCCCTGTGCACCAGGACCACACGAGACTAGGTCCCCAGGGTTTCGCCCAAAACAGGGTCTTAGTGGAGTCAGAAGTGGCACAGTTGGGAGGGTCTGTCTACCGCCCACTCTCGAAAGGCAGCGGCACAATCAGCAATCTGTCCTGTGTGCAGTGCCGTGCGCGCCACCAGGCCTGTGATCTTTTGCGACTCCTCTAAATTTCCGTGCACTTCTCCCTTTTCACAGTCCAAACTCCCCCCGTATGAGTTTCGGCTGGATCTGGGGTTTAGTGTCGTAAGATAAGGGGTTCAGTGCCACTGGGAGTCTCTGTTTCCCTCCCGCAAGAGAAAGCCAGCCGTGTTGCGGTACCTCAGCTTTTTGCAGCTCCTCTGGGTTTCTGTGAGCCCCTCTCTTTCCCTCTTGTTGTAGAACTTCCACTCAGCCCGCTTTCCTGTGGTTCTGGATGATGTTGGTTCTGTCTTTTAGTTGTAGTTTTGAAATTGTTGTGCGAGGCAGCAGTGTAGGTGTTCACCTATGCCGCCATCTTGGATTGTTCTCGGGATTCTTTAAATGTGTTTGAGAATGCTATGAAAGGATCTCTAATACTTAATTGTATACCTAAAGCAGAGAGTGTACATCTGAGCTGCATCATTCATCTCTGAGGATGTGATTGCAGCTTTTAACTCGGGCCTTTTCTTCCAATAGGAAGTCGGTATTAAAATACAGCCCACCATTTGTGTTGGAAGGAAAAGTATTTGCCCTTAAGAACATTTTGGGGCTCTGAGCCACAAGCACGGGCCTGAAGTGGCAGTTCTTGGCTTTTCTTCTTAGCTCCTGGGCTGAGATAGTCACAAGCAGCTCTGTAGTGTTCACCTCGTAAAGTCTGTGCCCCTTCTTGGTTTTAGTGCTAGAATTGCACCTGGTGGGGGCGGGGATGGGAGGCTCGGCTTCCTTTTACTCTGGGGACATGACATGAATTTCCTGGGCTTTGCTTGGAGATTTTATTTAGTTTTGTTTTGGGTTCGGATGGAGTGAGGAATTCATTGTGTTGATGAGGTAAGTTCACTAAAAGGGATGATTTTGAGTAGAAATCAAGTTGCAAGCAGAATTAGATTCCCACCTCTACCTGTGTGTAGCTCAGCTTTGTTTCAGGAGGTCATTGAAGACACAGGGTCTCAATGAAATCAGCATGCCCAGTGGGCATTCTGCAGACTTTAGTGTGAGTCTTGAAAAAGGGTCTCATGGAGCTCAGGGGGACCCTGGGAACACGTGGATCCGTCCCGTTCACTCTGGACCTGTGTTGTAGCTGGAATACCAGCTCCGGCATCAGCAGGTGAATGATACGGTTAAACTGTTGGAAGTCAGAGGCAAAGAGCTGGTTAGCAACAGGACTGGAATGGAACTTGCTGGGCCTAGGTCACCGTTACCACAGGTGTGCTTTATTATTGAATGGCCTCTTCACTTACAGATGAGTTCCCTGCTCCGCACTCAGCAGTGTCACGAGGCGGGTGTACTGGGATCAGATGCTGAGCCACACGGCTGTCTGTCTGTCCAGGTATTCCATGCAGAGCTGAGGACTGCGGAGAGCTCATTCAACTCAGATCTCTTCACAAGCATCTGAGTGTCTTAGGAGTGAGGGGTGAGCGGAGTTTGGGTCATAAAGATCCTTGGGCCTTTGTTTCACAAAGTTACAAAGCTATCAGAAACTCCTGAAATAATAAGTTTGACAAATGCTTTTTGAAATAATGATATATTCACTTATTTTTTAGCTCATTCTCTATTATTCACCTCAGAATGCTTTGTACAGGTTTTAAAAAAATACTACATATAAATCTGTTTCTATGTCTTTATCTCTCTTTCTGTAACATTTGAGAACATCTTCCTGGTTAATAATAAGTACAATAATAAATAGTAAGTGGAAATATTGGATCTGTAGAAAAGTAACATAAATTTTGCAAATGGTAGAAATAAGACTTGAACCCAGGACAGCATTTTTTCCCAGTAAAGCAGACATTTAGTAGTAGTTATGGGTCATGTAATACACACTCCATGGAAAACAAAACACAAAATAATTTTTATAGTAATGTATAGAGTCCTGGAAAGGTGGAAGATGATAAAGCAGGCACCTATGTGTCAGATTGTGGTAACCACTCACTTATATCTGTCATTTACCAGATTTGAGGATACACTGCACATTTTCAGGGACATGCTACTCTGCTCAGCTTAGGTCAGTGATCAAGGGCAGTGAAGTTCATTTTTTACTACAATTCTCTCAGAACTCCCTTGATAACTATAACCATGACTGATCCCATAACTCCGCAGTAGATGCTCATTCTCTTGGGAGAAATATAAGGTTTGAACAAAGGGAAGACAACACTGAGATTTGGTAAGATGCACACTGGGCACACGGTTGCTCGGTGTTAAATGAAGCTCTCTGGGGAGGACGGCTACTCTGCTTCAGCTATTCTTAGTTTTAGTTCTTACTAGGCTGCAAAGGCTCCTTAAATTAGGTTGACTTCTCTCTGTTTGAACAAAACTTGCTTCCTTGGGTTTCCGTGGGCATTTTTCTCCTAGAAAGAGGTCTTATCTGTTTTCCTTGCCATTAAGGAGTCATGACACCATTTCCCTGGCATTTCCTCTTGAGATTGCTGCTCTGAGTGCTCGGGCCAAGAGGAAAAGTTTGTTTGCGAAGGGGTGTTGCTGTAATAAAGTGAAAACTAGCCGAGTTTTCTTTAATTCCTTTAAAAAGATTTGGATTCTGTTTCACTTAAGCCTTTAAAATATTTCTGGGTTTTCATACTATTTGTGTTACCAAACTGGCTCTCAGATATGCCGAGACATCTGCACACAAAGTACATAAAATACTCTCCTTAAAAATGGAGAGGTGGAGCCCTGGCTGGTGCCTCGGTTGGCTGGAGCATAGTCCCATACAGCAAAGGTCGAGGGTTCCATTCCTAGTCAGGGCATGTGCCCAGTGGTGGAGTGACACAACAGCAGTGGCCCAGGAAGATTGTTGAGGACATGACACCTGAATGGGAGCCCTGACAGGTCTGGCCAAGAGCTTCCCTCTGCTGTGAGGGCCCAAGGCTAGCAGGGTGCTGTTATCAGGACTGGAATTGGAGAAAAAATGATTAGGGAGAGCAACAGTCTGCTTTCTGCTAGTTTCTAGCAGTTGTTTTGGGCTGCTGTGGGCTGTTGTTATGCAGAATTTGAGTGGCTGTCATTTGTGTAAACACAACATCTGATCAACAATTGATAGGTAGTTAATGGGTTCCTGTGTCAGCCTGTGAAGTGTCTCAGGGCCAGAGCTGGGCATGGGTGGTTGGGTGGGGGAAGCCCTGACCCCGCCCCACCACTCACTAGTTGTAGGACCTCCGTAGAGAGCAGTAACCACAGAACTCTGGTGCCTGGGACCCAGGGACTCACAGAGCAGAACCTTGGCACCTCTTACCCTTACCGACCACTTGGTCAGTGGGAGACACCCTGCCCCAGGTAGGTGTGGAGTGAGGTAGGAGTTAGTTCACAGCAGAACCACTTTGTAGATAATCGTAGGTTTTGTGGTTGATTTTCAGCGCCCCCCCCCACCCCCCGCCCGCCCAATTGTCTTAACTTTAAAGCTTGTGTATGTTGTTGAGTGGCTTCCAGGGCTGCGGTCTGGTACTGTTTAGGAGGGTAGCCTTGTCTGTCCCAGTGGCAGGTGGGGGAGGGCCCTACACTGCGGAAGGAAGTCGCTCCTGGGACGTCTTGGGGCTCCTCCATTTGGTTGTTTTCCATGAAGGATTCGTACCTCCGGATTTATTCCCAGACCCTCTTGAAGTTGTTAACGTGAAAAATCATTGAAACCTACACTAGCAAATAATTTTTATGAGTTTATTTGAGCCAAACTATCAACATATGCCTGGAAGCAGAATCTCATTGAATTGAGGTAATGCTCCAGAGAATAGTTGGTAATTAGTGACTTACCATCTGGGTGACTTCTTTTGTTTCCTCCTTTAAAACAAACATTCTTGAAGCATGGTGAAGGGGGGTGCCATCCCTTCTGTTCTCCCTTGCAGCCCTGGTGTACACCTGCTGCTCTGGTGTACCTCTTACCATGCCTTGTGCACCTCTTACCATGCCTTGTGCATTCTCTGTGTCCTGTTTGGACAATAAGATAATATGGCCTGCTTGTTTCACGTGTCTGGGAGATAAAAGTGATGCATCTGTTAGCTGCAGTGTGGTCCTTAACGCAGTATAACATGCTCTAGGGTGAGAGTTTTAGGGGGATGGACTTTTCATTTTTTTATTGGGAATATGAGTTTGGAGGTACATACTAGAGTCTTCCTGACATCCCTCATGGGGCCATAGTTGCAGTTATTCTGAATGATTTAAGGAAGATTACAAAATATGCATAGGGCCCACTCATAGAGATTTTGATCCAGTAAATCTCATGAGACCCAAACATATATAATTACCAACAAAACAAAACACACATGCAACCACAAATCTCTGCTGGTGACTGACTGCCAGCGAGAGTGAAGACCTGGCAACCGCTCTGATCCAGGGCACCTGCCCTGCCTCCAAGCTTAGGGTTGTGCTCTGATCCAGGGCACCTGCTCTGCCTCCAGGCTTCGGGTTGTGAGAGCCCTACCAGCCCCGCAGCCTCTGCTCAGGCCAGTCTGCACACTCCTTCCCCGGGTAGGACCCAGCTTTAACAAATCTATTTTTCAAGAGAAATTAAAAAATTGGGTTTTTAGAAATTTTGCATCGTCTTACTTTTTGGAATGTTCAATTAAAAAAAAAAAAAGACCCCGGGACCCTCCCCACTCACAGTTTAGTTAGTGAATTACTGGGGAGAAGAGCCTGGCTCTTTATCAGCATGGAGGGAGTGGTTTCTGGCCATAGATCTCAAGAATTGCCTCATGGGATGCCAGAGAGCCTGGCCTGGAAGAGGTGCAGCTGTAGCAAGATGGTGCAGAGGCCATTGTAACAAGGCTCCGTGACAGGCTTCATTACCATTCAGTATTTGGATTTTATAACCTCACAGGCCAGGTAGCCACACACCAAAAATAATACGCAGTGATGTGCACCAGAAGTTTTATTAAAGTGTTCTATTATTTTATGTTAATGATAACTTGTTTATTTCATCCCTTTGTAGTCAGCATGTCTGTCGAAATAAACCTATGTTTCTTTGCCCCGTGTTAGCCTTTGAATTTGACATGCTTGCTCTAAGACAATGAGAAGAGTTCAGTTTGAATGCCTTAGTAATGCTTGAAGTAATATTTTAATATTGAAATCGCATCATGGGTATAACTCTAAAAATTGAGTGTACTGTGAAATCACAAGGGAAATGTGTAGGAAAACTTTTTGGGAGCAAGGGGATTAGTGAGAGGAGGAAAAAGGAAACCTACAGAATTTTGTGTTCCAACTTTTGTTTTGGATACATGGTTAGTCAAGGTTTTATTGAAGTTCATTGTGTGGTACAGACTCCATAGGCAGCCCCTGAGTGGTGTGGTGCAGCTCTATGGCTCTATGCATGCTGTAACACGGTCCCTGCTGGTCAGTCATGAGGCCCAGCTCCCTTCCCTGATTCTGCCTTGCCTGCATATTTGAGAAACTCAAAAGTTAAAATGCATTTAGAGATTGGGGCAAAAATAGGTCTACCGTTGTGAGTATGCCAAACAGTTTTTCTTGTATTATTATTTATTAACTAGAGTCCTGGTGCATGAAATTCATGCACTAGTGAGGGGGTATCTCTCAGCCCAGCCTGCACCCTCTCCAATCTAGTACCCCTCAGGGGATGTCTGACTGCCTGTTTTAGGCCCGATCCCTGTTATCCCCTGACTACTCCTCTGTCAGCCTGATTGCCACCAACTTCTCGCCCCTGCCGGCCTGGTTGCCTCTAACTGCCTCTCCTGCCAGTTGGTCGCCCCTAACTGCCCTCTCCTGCAGGCCTGGTCCCCTCCAACATACCTTCCTCTTCTGCAGGCCCTATTGCCCCCAACTGCCTGCTGGCCATCTTGTTGTGGTCATTTTGGCAGCTATCTTGTGTGAGTGTGGCAGTCTATTTGCATATTACCGCTTTATTATATAGGACTAGTGTGTTATTTTTTGTATGAACAACTAAACCTTTTGCCCCATCTTATATATTTAAAAAAGGATTCCTTGCTTTGGAAGAGACCCATGGTCACCCTATATTTTTTTAAGGGGATACCAGGGAGGAGTTCTAATTGAGAATTATATTCAAGATAAACATTGGTCATTACCTTGTGATAGTTAAAATAAAACATGTGGTATATGACTTACTTTAAGTGAATAAGAAAATATATTAATTTCTAATAATAGCTGTGTGGGGACTGGAGAAAGCTTCTGGTTCCGGATGCTGTTTGCCATGTGAGTGAATGGCATTGATTGTGTTGTGATGGCTGTGTAACCATAACCAGGGCAGTCCTTTACCCTGGAAGAGGGATCCCTGAAGTGTCACCATGACCCAGGTAGTGAGAATGTTGGAAGGTGGGACCCCTGAATCTTTTCTTTTTTTTTTTAATTTGGTTATTGATTAAGTTGTTTCATATGTATCCTTATTCCCCCATTCTTCCCCAGCCCACCCTGCGTCACTCATGCCCTCTCTCCGGTGTTGTCTGTGTCTGTGGGTTAGGCCCATATGCATGCATACAAGTCCTTTGGTTGATCTCTCCCCCTTACCTCCACCCTCCCCTACCTTTCCTGAGGTTTGACGGTCTGACCAATGTTTCTCTGTCTCTGGATCTGTTTTGGTTCATCAGTTTATGTTGTTCATTATATAGTGGCACCTCGAGATACGAGTTTAATTCGTTCCATAACCTTGCTCGTATATCAAGTTGCTCGTATTTCAAAGCAAATTTCCCCATTAAAGTCAATTGAAATGCCGTTTTAATCCGTTCCAGCCCCCAAAATGCCACCCCAGTTGTTCTTATTACGTGTTTTTGAATAAGAAAAATGTATTTATAAATGACAAATATTGTATAAAAACATAATAAAAGAGAATGTAAAGGAATAAGCTGGTTTTATAAAGTGTATTTACCTACTCGTTACACTCTTAATGCTACACTTTATCCCTAAACTGAATGTAACTTAACTAATCTTCACTGAACTTAATTGCTACTGGTCTTTGCATTTTTGGCCGATTAAAAAAAAAAAAACACGTGTCCAACGAGGTTTGCCTCTTCCTCCCTTTCAGAATGTTTCTGAAATGGATGAGGCAAGTTTCATTGAACAGCTCCGATGCACGACCAGTAGCAACTTTTTCGGGGTGTTTCTTTTCTACGAAGTGTGACACCCTCTCCCACATTCCTAAGATCTCCTTTATCTCACTTGTAGAGATCTCCTCCACCTCTGGCTCCTCCTCAAAACCAATTTCTTGGAGAACCTCCGCATGTTGCTGAGACTGCAACTCTTGTAACTCCTCCATGGTGAGTTCCAGAGAGTGCTCCTCAATGAGCTCATTCACGTCTCTCTCATCCACCTCCAGGCCCATGGATTTTCCCAGAGACACTATCTCCTCCTCCACTGGCACCTTGGGTTCGAATCCTTCGAAGGTCCTTTTGGCTACGGCCTCAGGCCACAGCTTCCATGCAGAGGTCAAAGTCCTCGTTGTAACACCCAGCCAGGCCTGATCAATAATTCTGAGGCATATCACGATGTTAAAATGTTTCTTCCAGAACTCTCGAAGGGTGAGGTTTGTGTTCTCCGTCACCTCAAAGCAGCGCTGGAACAGGTGCTTGATGTACAGCTTTTTAAAATTCGAAATCACCTCCTGATCCATGGGCTGCAGGATAGGAGTGGTGTTGGGAGGTAGGTAGACAACCTTTATAAACTTGAACTCTTCCAGGAGTTCATCTTTGAGGTTCGGTGGGTGAGCAGGAGCATTGTCGAGGATGAGGAGAGCTTGCATGGTTAGGTTGTTTTCCTGTAGATATTTCTTCACAGAAAGGCCGAAAACCAGGTTTACCCACTCCACAAAGAACTGCCTGGTGACCCATGCCTTCGGGTTTGCCCTCCACATAACTTGCAGTTTATCTTTTAAAATCTTATGTGACTTAAAGACTGGGTTTTTCCGGATGGTGTACGAGCAGAGGCTTGATCTTGCAGTCGCCACTCGCATTGGCGCACAGTGTGAGAGTTAGCCTATCCTTCATGGGTTTGTGGCCTGGCATCGCCTTCTCCTCTGCCGTTATATAAGTCCTATTTGGCATCTTCTTCCAGAAAAGCCCTGTCTCGTCACAGTTGAAGACTTGCTGGGGGATATATCCTTTGGCTTCTATCAGTTTGGAAAAAGTTTTGAGGTAATCCTCAGCTGCCTTCACATCCAAACTTGCTGCCTCACCATGCCTGACGATGGAGTGAATGCCGGACCTTTTCCTGAAGTTATCAAACCAGCCTCTACTGGCTTTAAATGAGTCTTTCAATGCTTTGTCCGTGGAAGTGCGCGGGGTCTGCTCCAGCAAATCACCGTAAATCGCTCGCGCCTTCTCGCATATGGTGCCCTGTGTTAATGTATCTCCTTTAAGCTGCCTCTCCATCACCCACACCATCAGTAGATTCTCCATCTTTTCATGGAGAGAGCTACGGAGCTTAGAAATTATTGTAATGCCCTTAGCTGGTGTTATACCCTTTATCGACTCCTTCTGTTTAAGCACAGTGCATATCGTTGAAGTACTACGCCCGTATTGCCTCGCCAAGTCAGCCACTCGCACACCTTGCTCATATTTTTCTATGATTTCACGCTTTAATTCAATAGACATCATCCTGTTCTGAGCACTGACCTTTCCACTTGCTTTCTTCGGACCCATGGTTATAAAAAGAAACGTGATAAAGTATGTAAATGCACAAAAGATGCTTCGACAACGAGGTAAACAAGCACACTGACTGAGGCATGGTAAACTTGGCGGGTCGTGTGCAGCCGGCCGATCCACGCGATTACTCCTATCTCAAATGTTGCTCGTATTTCAAAGCAAAAAATCGCTCGCTCGATGGCTGGTATCTCAAAAATCTCATATGTTAGGGCACTAGTATCTCGAGGTACCACTGTATTCCACAAACGGGTGAGATCATGTGATACTTATCTTTCTCTGACGGGCTTATTTCACTTAGCATAATGCTCTCCAGTTCCACCCATGTTGTTGCAAATGGTAGGAATTCCTTCTTTTTTAGCGCAGTGAAGTATTCCATTGTGTAGATGTACCACAGTTTTTTAATCCACTCATCTTCTGATGGGCACTTAGACTGTTTTCAAATCTTAGCTATGGTAAATTGTACTGCTATGAACATAGGAGTGCATATGTCCTTTCTGATTGATGTTTCTAGCTTCTTGGGATATATTCTTAGGAGTGATATTATTGAGTCAAATGGGAGTCCATTTTTAGTTTTTTTTTTCTTTCTTTTTTTTTTTTTTTTGAGGAAACTCTGTTCTGTTCTCCACAGTGGCTGCACCAATCTACATTACCACAAGCAGTGCACCAGGCAGAATTCCTTTTTCTCCGCATCCTTCCCAACATTTGTCATTCATTGATTTGTTAATGATAGCCATTCTGACAGGTGTAAGATGGTACCGAATTGTTGTTTTGATTTTCATCTCTGGGACAATTAGTGACTTTCAGCATGTTTTCATGTGTCTCTTGGCCTTCCTTCTGTGTTCTTTCGAAAGGTTTCTTTTTATAGGTCCATTGCCCATTTCTTGATTGGATTGTTTATCTTCCTTTTTTTGAATTGTATGAGTTCGCTGTAAATGTTGGACATTAAACCTTTATCAGTGATCACATTGTCAGATATGTTCTCCCATACAGTGGGCTTTCTTGTTGTTTTGTTGATGGTTTCTTTTGCTGTGCAAAAGCTCTTTATTTTGATGTGGTCCCATTTGTTCTATTTTCTCTTTATTTTCCATTGCCCTAGGAGTAGTATCAGTTAGAAGCTCCTTTGCCATATGTCTGAGATTTTACTGCCTGTGAATTCCTCTAGTATTTTTATGGTTTTCCACCTTATGTTTAAGTCCTTTATCCATTTTGAGTTTATTTTTTGTGTATGGTGTAAGTTGATGGTCTAGTTTCATTTTCTTGCATGTATCTGTCCAATTTTCCCAACAACATTTGTTGAAGAGACTGTCTTGACTCCATTGTATGTTTATGCCTCCTTTGTCAAATATTAATTGGGCATAGTGGTTTGGGTCGATTTCTGAGTTCTCTCTTCTATTCCATTGATCTATGTGTCTATTCTTGTGCCAGTACCAGGATATTTTGAGAATAGTGGCTGTGTAATAGAGCTTGAAATCTGGTATTGAGATCCCATCTACTTTTCTTCTTTCTCAGGATTGCTGCAGCTATTCGGGGTGTTTTTTATTCCAGATGAATTTTTGGAGAATTCATTCTAGGTCTGAGAAATATGCCGTTGGTATTTTAATGGGGATTGTATTGAATCTATAGATTGCTTTGGGTAGAATGGACATTTTGATGATATTGATTCTACCAATCCATGAACACGGTATGTTTTTCCATCTGTTTATATCTTCCTCTATCTCTTTTTTTCATTGTCCTGTAGTTTTTTGCAATTAGGTCTTTTACCTCTTTAAGTTTATTCCTAGATATCCTAATTTTTTTTTTTTTTGGTACAATGGTAAATGGGATTGCTTTATTAGTCTCTCTTCTTGTAAGTTCACTATTGCTGTATAGAAATGCGATAAATTACTTGGCATTTCTATACACTAAGGTATCCTGCTACCTTTCCGAATTAATTTATTAAGTCAAATAACTTTTTGATGGAGTATTTAGGGTTTTATATGTACAGTATCATGTCATTGTGAATAAGAACAATTTTACTTCTTCCTTTCCAATTTGGATGCCTTTTATTTCTTCTTGTCTGCTAGCAATGGCTAGTACTTCCAGTACTATGTCGAACAGGAGTGGTGAAAGAGGGCATCTCTGTCTTGTTCCTGTTCTTAGGGATGAAATGGTTTTAGTTTCTATTCATTGAGTATGGTGTTAGCTGTGGGTTTATCATATATAGCTTTTATGGTGTTGAGGTATGATCCTTCTATTCCCATCTTGCTGAGAGTTTTTATCAAGAAAGGGTGTTGGATTTTGTCAAATGCTTTTTTTGTGTCAATTGATATGACTATATGATATTTTCTCCTCAATTTGTTTATGTGATGTATCACATTTATTGATTTGCAGATATTGTACTATCCTTGCATCCCTGGTATAAATCCTGCTTGGTCATGGTGTATTATCTTTCTGATGTATTTCTGGATCCAATTTGCTAGGATTTTGTTGAGGATTTTGGCATCTATGTTCATGAGGGATATTGGTCTGTAATTCTCTTTCATTGTGTTGTCTTTATCTGGTTTTGGTATTAGGGTGATGCTGGCTTCATAGAATGGGCTTGAAAGTGTTCCTTCCACTTGAATTTTTCTGAATAGTCTGAGGAGGATAGGTTTTAGTTCTTCTTTGAATGTTTGGTATAACTCTCCTGTTAAACCATCTGGCCCTGGGCTTTTGTTTGCTGGAAGCTTTTTGATAACTCCTTCAATTTGCTCCATAATTATTGGCCTATGGAGATTTTTAGAATCTTCCTGATTGAGTTTTGGAAGGTTGTATTTTTCTAGAAATATGTCCATGTCCTCCAGGTTAATCTAGTTTGTTGGAATAGAGTTGTTCATAATATTTTTAAAGAAACCTTTGTATTTCTGTGGGGTCTGTTGTTATTTGTCATTTCTGATTTTTGTCTCTTTGCTTCTTGGTGAGCCTGGCTAGAGGTTCATCAATCTTGTTTATCCTTTCAAAGAACCAGCTCTTGGTTTCATTGATCTTTTTTTTTTTGGTCTCTATGTTACTCATTTCTGCTCTAATCTTCATTATCCCCTTCTTTCTACTCACTCTGGGATTTTCTTGTAGCTCTGTTTTTAATTTTTTGAATTGTAGCATTAGATAATTTACTACCATTTTTTTTTCTTATTTTTTGACGTAGGCCTGTAGAGCTATAAACTTCCCTCTCAGAACTGCTTTCATTGTGTTCCACAGGTTTTGGATTGCTGTGTATTTATTGTCATTAGTTTCCAGAATATTTTTAATTTCTTCTTTGATCTCATTCGTAATCCAATCAATATTTAATATCATGCTATTCAGCTTCCAAGTGTTAGAGTGTTTTGGATTGTTTTTATTGTAGTTTCTTTCTAATATTATGCCATTGTGGTGTGATATGCTTGGTATGATTTCAGTATGGAATTTGAAGACACTTTGCTTGTGACCCAGTCTATGGTCTATTTTTGAAAACGTCCCTTGTGCACTTGAGAGGAATGTGTATTCCGTGGCTTTGGGGTGATATGCTCTGGAGATGTCACTTAGGTCCAGCTGATCTAATGAGTTATTTAGAATTGCTGTTTCTTTCCTGATTTTTTTTGTCTAGAGGATTTGTCTAGTGATGTCAGTGGTATATTAAAATCCCGTACTATGATTGTATCATTGTCGCTCTCTCCCTTGATATCTTCCAGGAGGTTTTTTTTTTTAATGTATTTCTGTGCTCCTGTGTTAGGTGCATGTATGTTTACAAGATGAATTGTGCATTTTAGTATTATGTAGTGGCCTTCCTTATCTCTTGTTAAGGCCTTTACTTTGAGGTCTATTTTATCAGATATAAGTATTGCCACCCCAGCTTTTTTCTCATTTCTATTTGCCTGAAAAATGTTTTTCCATCCCTTCACTCTCAGTCTTTGTGAACCCTTTGCTCTGAGGTGGGTCTCTTGTAGACAGCAACTATATGGGTCATGTTTTCTTAACCATTCAGCTACCCTATGTCTTTTGATTGGTGCATTTAACCCATTTATTTTTAATGTTATTATTGGCAAGTTCATGTTTGTTGTCATATTTTTCCTTAGTGTTTGTGTTCTTTCTTGCTTTTCTCTTCTTTTTACAGCAGTCTCTTTAGCATTTCTTGCATTATTGACTTGGGAGTGTTAGACTCTCTTAGCCCTTTTTTTGTCTGTGAAGCTTCTGATTCCACCTTCAATTTTGAATGATAGCCTTGCTGGGTATAGTATTCTTGGGTTCAGACCCTTGCTTTGCATCACTTTATATATTTAATTCCCTTCCCTTCAGGCCTGGTGTGTTTCTGTTGAGAAATCAGTTGATATTCTAATAGGAGATCCCTTGTCGGTAACTTTCTGTCTCTCTCTGGCAGCCTTTAAGATTCTTACTTTGTCATTAGTGTTTGCCAGTTTAATTAGGATGTGTCTTGGTGTCAGTCTTTTGGAGTTCAGCTTGTTTGGGACTCTGTGTACTTCTTGGACTTGCCTAGTTTTTGTTTGTTTGTTTGTTGGTTTGTTTTTCCCAATATCAGGGAAGTTATTTCTTCAAATAGGTTTTCTATTCTTTGCTTCTCTTCCTCTCCTTCTGCAATCCCTATTAAGCGAATGTTGTTTCCTTTTGTTTTGTCTCAAAGCTCCCTTAGGTGTTCCTGTATTCACATATATGCTTACAAGAGTTATATCTTGTTGATGAATTGCTTATTTTAGTATTATGTAGTGGCCTTCCTTATCTCTTGTTAAGGCTTTACTTTGAGTTCTATTTTATCAGATACAAGTATCACCACCCCAGCTTTTTTCTCATTTCTATTTGCCTGAAAGATATTTTCCCATCCCTTTACTCTCAGTCTGTGTGAGTCACTTGTTCTGAGGTGGGTCTCTTGTAGACAGCATATATATGGGTCATGTTTTTTTTTTTATCCATTCAGCCATTCTATGTCTTTTGATTGATTGGAGCATTTAGTCCGTTTACGTTTAAAGTTATTATTGAAAGGTACTTGTTTGTAGCCATTTTTATTTTTTGTGGCTATGTTCCTTCTTACCTTTTTGTTTCTTCTTTTTACACCATTCCCTTTAGAATTTCTTGCATCGCTGGTTTGGTAGTGATACACTCCCTTAGCCTTTTTTTGTCTGTGAAGTTCCTGATTTCCCCTTCAATTTTGATTGATAGTCTTGCTGAATAGAATATTTTTGGATTGAGTCCATTGCTTTTCATCATTTTGTATATCTCCTTCCATTCTCTTCTAGCTTGATGTGTTTCTGTTGAGAAATCATTTGATAATCTGATGGGGGATCCTTTGTAGGTAACTCTCTTATCTCTCTCTTGCAGGCTTTAAAATTCTCTCTTTGTTATGAACATTTGCCATTGTAATTATGGTGTGTCTTGGTGTGGATCTTTTGGGATTCATCTTACTGGGGACTTTTTGTACTTGAGTAATTTTTTTCTTCCCCATATCAGGTAAGTTTTTTGTCATTATTTCTTCAAGTACATTTTCTAATCCTTGCTTCTCTTGTCCTTCTGACAGCCCTATTATAGGTATGTTATTTCGTTTTGCATTGTCCCAAAGCTCCCTTAGGCTCTCCTCCTGTTTTTTAAATTTTTTTCTCCAGTTGCTGTTCAGATTGGGCTTTTTCTGTACCTCATCTTCTCACCGATTCTTTCCTCTACTTCTTCTAGTCTAATGTTGAAGCTTTCCATGATATTTTTGATTGTAGCTATATCATTTTTCATTTCTTCCCGATTTTTACATAGGTTGTTGATTTATTCATCCCTCCACTGTATGAATTGTATAAGCATTAACTCTGAATTTTTTTTCTGTCATGTTGCATGCTTCCATTTCACTTATTTTCTCCTTTTCTTTCCTCTGTGGATTGCTTTGTTGTCTACCCATTCTATCACAAGAAGGTTCAGATGTCGAGTTGTGGGGGCCTGGACCACGTGCAGTGGGAGTTTTGCACCTTCCATGTGTCACTGAAGAGCTCTGATACCAATAAGTGTGGTTGCTTCAGTTGGTGGGAACCACGCTTGTCCTGGGTCAGAGTTATAGGCACTTGGTGTGGCTTCGTGTGTGCACCTAGAATCAGGGTCCCTGCCTGTGTCATATTGAAACACAGAACCCACTGGCATCTGCCAAAAATGAAAGTCCCCTATTGCATGTCAGGAGTCAGAGGCTCCCTATGTCCATGCTGAGAATCAAGTATCAGAATCTCTGTTTCTTGGTACTACCTCACACTGAGAATCAGGTCCCTGTGTGCACATGCGCCAACAATTGTAATGACTAGCTCTTAGTGTGAAGGTACTGGGAATCATGGATCTCAGGTGCACGTAATGAGGAATGGAGTCACTGGTGGTCATTGCTGCCTCTTATATGGAGATTCAGTGTCCCCAATCTGCCCAGGAGACCAGGTTGCTCAGTTGCACTGTGTTGGCAGGAGGAGGTCCACTTCTGCCCTGCAGTAAACAGCTTTCTGAGTGCGCTTGCCCTGAATCAAAGTTAGGTGGCACTGCCCCTTAGTGGGTGTGGGGTCTTGTCACACTGGTATGCATTGTAGAAAACAGACTCTCTGTGTCCATGTACCTAGGCTCAAATTCAGTGCTGCCTTCCTGCGAAGGCACAGGGTCTGGTCATGGGGAATAAATTCCCCAAGACCACACATCCAGGTTAAAATTCAGTGCTATCTCCCTGTGTGGGCATAGGATCTGGTTGCAGAAAACAATCTCCCCAAGGTTGTGTGCCTATGCTCAAATTCAGGACTTCCTCCCTGCCTGGGCATGGAGGCAAGTTGCAGGAAACAAATTCCCTGAGTTGGCAAGTCCAGGCTCAAATTCAGCACTGTCTCTTTGCCCTGTATGAGCGCGGGATCTGTTTGCAGAAGACCACCTTCCTAGGGATGAGCAGCTAGGCTGGAATTTTGCTCAATCTCCCTGCCTAGGCACGGAGGTAAGTTGTGGGAAACAAAATTCCTGAGTTCGCAAATCTGGGGTCAAGTTCAGTGCTGTCTCCCTGCCCTGTGTGAGTGCAGGATCTGGTCGCAGAAGACCACCTCTCTAGGGATGAACGGCTAGGCTCGAATTCTCCTCAGTCTCCCTGCTCGTCTCTCCCAGAGACAGGTCATGGGAAATAAAACTTCCCATGTCTGACACCAAGGCTCAAAGTCAGGCATAGTCGCCACTGCTGTGTCTGTGTGCATAAAGCCTTATTGTCTGGTAGTTTCTATGTCACTGCTGCAGAGGTGATGAGGGAGGGGGGTTGGCTTTGTGATTCACAGAAATCTGTGGCTGGGTGCCTGGAGTCCTGATGTCCCTGGGTCTGCAGCTGTGGTGGCAGGTCTTCTACCAGAGCGGCTGTAGAGTCCTGGTTTGTTTCTGAGATGAGGCTAGGATCCTGGTCTCAAGCAGTTCAGATTTTCAACATGGTGTGGTCTTTGTGCTGCCGGTGTCCTCCCCAGAGTGTTTGCGGGGTTTTGGTGTCTAAAACTGCCTGGATTGGCAGCCTCCTGGAAGAACTGCAGGCTCTAACTGTCCCTGTTTTATTCACATACACACCCACACATATCCTCACACACCTTTATTGCTCCCTCACTCTCTCACACAAGCTCCTTCCTTACCCTCCTGCCAGTCAACCACCTTCTGGATCAGCTTATGGACCCCTGAGTCTTGCATGCAGATTGCTCTTCCCCTGCCCGGCATGGTGCTGTCTACCAGACCCAGGCTGCTGCCTCTGTGCTTGCTTCTGACAGATTCAGGGCCCTGTGCAGAGGGAGGTGTTTCATCCCCATTGTACAGAGGAGTGGTGATGGTCAGCAAAGGTCCCAGGGTGGCTACTGTTATGCTGCTCACGTGTTGTGGGTTTGGGCTTCTAATCCAGTGCCCGCTTTGGACACTTTTATGCAATATTTAAATATTTAATATATGAAATGAACCAATGAAGAAACAGTTTCTTATTTTTCTCCTTTAAGTTATTAACATTTTAATTTTAAAAAATATTGAAAATAGAGAAAGACCAATTCACTATTTTTAGTAGCTTCAGCCAGTGAACAAATATGGAAACAGTATGTATTTTATGGGCAGCTCTGCTGTGTGAGAGCACTGAATTAGGGACTGTGTGTTATGGGTTTGTGTATATTTCCATTGGTCAGTGTTCTTTATTTTTTATTTTTTGTTAATTCTTACCCAATGATATTCTTTCCATTGATATTTTTTTATATATTTTTTAGAGAGGGTAGAAAGGAGGGAGGGAGGGAGAGAGGAAGGAAGAGAAATATCCATGTGAGAGAGACACATCAATTGGTTGACTCCTACATGTGCTCCATCCTGGACCAGGGTTCTAACCTACAACTCAGGTACATGCCCTTGACTAGGAATCAAACCCAAGACCCCTTGGTGCTTGGGACACTGCTCCAACCACTTAGCCACCCACACTGGTCAGGGCCTCTTGGTGCTTTTTTTTTGCCACTCTCTTAAAACATAGTTCCTCACACTGGATACTGTGGTCCAGGCACCTACTCCCATGGGCACCACTCTGTGGGCTGCTGCCTCCCCGGGGACAGCGTTGCCAGGTGTCTGTAAGAAGCAGCTGTCTTTCCCTCCCACGTGACCACTGCCCCCTGGAAGGAATTGCTCACGAATCCTCACGGCAGGATTTCTTCTCTTTCATCTGTGTTGTCTGTACTTTTCAATATGAAGGTGATTTTGGCTACAGTGCTAGTGTATCCTCTGGGACTCAACTTGCTGTCTGCCAGGCCCCCAACTGGCTCCCATTTGTTCTAGAACATAGCTGAGTACAGCGGAACAAGTGTGCAGGGCTCAGGCGACCGGGCCTTTCTTTGTGGGAGTCTGAGGCGAAGTTCCTAGAAGCTGTCACTTACTTGCAAGGGCAGGATTGTCATGGATGCTCACGAGACTGCCTGTGCCATTAGGAAAAGCCTCTTCAATGGTCTCACGATCTCAGGGCTCAGAAGGTTTCTATCCTAGTGGTCTCCTAAGAAGAACAGTGTGGTGCATGGTGGCTTCCGTGAGCTGCCTGCTGAGTCCCTGGGCAGAAGGGCCAGTCATGGTAAGTGGGCACTAGGGACTCGGGTCTCACCAGGCTCTCATTACCGTCCCATTCTTGGTAGACATTCAGTCTCACATTTTCTGCTATTGAGACATGACTTTCCTTAAATAGAGTGTTCCAGATAAGGTACCTCTCGCCTAAGAAAGGCCCAACTCTATGTGGAAGCCTTTAATTTTAAACTTCAGGGAATACAAGCACTGTTTTCTCATTAAATTACAAGTCTTGGCATCTCATAACAGCTAAGATTCTTCTGACTGCCTGCTCATCCACAGCCCTAGTCATGAAAGGGAGGAAGAGCCAATAAACAGATGTTATTATAATAAGAAATAGTAGTTGCAGGGTAAAATGGCACAAGTATGAGCCTGCTCCCCTCACACATGGGTATTGCCTGGTACTGTGCCTCCCGATAGTTGAATTTTTAGTCTTTTGCAAACACTTCCTTTTGGGGAAGAACCTAAAGAGCCTGTGGTTTGGGGGTTTACAGTGCAGAACCTGTTATGCTGGCCTTTGTTTTGGGGTGCCTAAGTGTAGGATCTTAGAAAGAGTGGTCAGTGGATGGAGTGCTGAGCTCATGCCACTCACCACAGGGTCATACAGGGACTATAGTTGCTCTTAAAATAGAAAATGTAAGGGGGAGTGGATTGGAATTTTAAAAGTTTTTAAAGACTTTAGTTTTTAGAGCAATTTTAGGTTTCACAGTAACTGAGAAGGTACAGAGATTTCCCATATACACATGCATATAACTTTCCCATTTTTAATATACCCCACCAGAGTGGTACATTTGTTGAAATTGATGAACCTGTATTGATACATCATCATCATTCAAAGTCTGTAGTTTGCATTAGGGCCCTCTCTTGATGTGCACCTTCTGTGCATTGGGACAAATTTATAATGACAAGTATCCATCTTTACAGTACAGTGGTACCTCGAGATACGAGTGCCCTAACATACAAGATTTTTTGAGATACGAGCCGTCGAGCGAGCAATTTTTGCTTTGAAATACAAGCAACATTTGAGATATCGGCCAGCTGCACACGACCCACCAGTTTACCTCAACTTGAGTGTCTCATAGTTTCCCACCCCTCAAGGTCACGGAACGAATTAAACTCGTATCTCAAGGTACCACTGTATCATACAGAGTAGTTTCACTGCCCTAAAAATTCTCTTCCATGCTCTGCCTATTGGTCCCCCTTTCCCAGTTGGACCGCCCCCCCCCAAAAAAAAAAACAACACACAAAAACTTTTATTGATTTCAAAGAGAGAGGGAGGGGGGGAGAGAGAGAAAACTCAATGATGAAAGAGAATCATTGAATAGCTGCCTCCTGCACGTCCTCTATTGGGGATTGAGCCCGCAACAGAGGAATGTGCCCTGACCAGGAATTGAACTGTGACCTCCTGGTTCATAGAGCAACACTCAACCACTGAGCCACTCTAGTAAATATATTGATTTTTTTGCGGTAACATTGGTTAGTAAAGTTAAGTAGGTTTCAGGTGCCCAGTGGATTCTTAAGGTAAATTATGAATGATGGTGAACGAGGCATCCTGGAGAGAGAAATGGCACCAGGGCTGGCTGAGCCACTAGACATGTGTCCTTCTAGCTCTTTGGGCTACTTACTTTCTTGTTTGTAAAATCAACTATTTTGTTGAATTAGGCTTGCCTGTCCTTTGAACTCAGGAACATTTTAGAATGTGTTATATAACTTTATGATAAACATAGTAATTGACTTTACTTGTTACAAATCTAACCTTTACATACCAAAACCCCAGCTAAAACAAGTGCGTATATGATTGTAATAAATACTATATAATCCAAAAAGGGATGAGAAAACTTAATTTGGGCTTTTTTGTGTAAGTACGGAAAACTTCAGAATACATAGGAATCACTAGAGACTGGATAAGAAAGTCATGGGTTTCTGTACCCACTTGTAGGAGCCTCATGTTGCGTCTTGTGTGGGATGTGCTGAGCTTGCCTTCCTTCATAGAAAAGAAAATCTTGACACCTCTCCCCACAGCCTCATATCTAAGATGTTCCATCTCTAAAGAAACAAGCACCACTACGACATTAAGATCAAGGAACAAAGCTTCCATGTTGGTTGGAATGAGGAGCAACCAGTCAAGTCATTGGAGGGCCCTCTTTTCACCTCGTAGGAGACGGCACGTCTGGACCGGGCAGTGGAGAACTGTGTCTGGAGAGAGGTGGTGCAGTTCTGTGACACCTTCTCGCCCTGGCCTGTGGGGGACTGCAGGATTTGGCAAGGATTGTTTGTAGCTTAGATCTGAAGGGATCCATGCCCTGTCAGGCAGCCTCCTCCACCACTAGCCCCATTGTGGTGTTTACTTCCTATCACAAAAAGTGATTGATCTCGTATCCTGCATGTTCTCTGTCACATGCCACGCTCCTCCTGGTGGGTTTTCCATGCCTCTGAATCTGTTTTAGGTTAAACTGAGCAGAAAGAAAAAGTATTCTGGTCTTCACTATTTGTGGGGAGAAAATTTATCCTTTCTAATAAAGAAGGAATATGCTAATTGACTGCTACGCCCCACAAGATTGCAGTGCCCAGTCGCCTCAGCCCTGCCTCATCCAGCCTCAGTCCCTCAGTCCCCTCAGCCCTGCCTCATTTAGCCAGAGTTCCCGAGTCCCCTCAGCCCTGCAGGGGAAGGCAGTTGGGGGTGATCAGGCCAGCAGGGGAGGGCAGTTGGGGGCAATTGGGCCAACAGGGGAGGGCAGTTAGGGGCAATCGGGTTGGCAGAGGAGCAGTTAGGTGTCTATCAGGCTTGCAGGAAGAGTGGTTAGGGGCAATCAGGCAGGCAGGCAGGTGAGTGGCTAGGGAGGGATGGAAGGTGAGGGAGAGAGAGAAACATCCATGTGAGAAGCATTGATTTGTTGCACGCTCTGACCAGACGTCAAACAGGATTCCAACCTGCAGGCTTTGGCACACAGGGTGACACTTCAAAAAACACTTGCCAGGGCCCTTTAAGCTTTCTCTTGTGAATGAGACAATGCGAACTTCCCTTTCAGTGAGCCGAGGAATGTTGCTGTCTTTTCCTCTTGGACTTAAAAGCTTTTCTTGACCGCTCTTCCTTTTCTAGGCTCCTCTCGGTAAGTTGGTGACAGACTTTCTTGGAGGCAGACAGACAGCCCTGCATTTTAGAACCATGTGTGTCATAAATGTAATGCATATTTGCAAATGCAAATTCTCAGTTTTGACTCTGTCAGTATCATGAAGGAGAGTTGAAAATTAGAGCAGTTTCCTTAGCTTGAATGTCTGCTAAGAATAGTTTTTTCCTTTAAAAAGAAAGAAATGTGCATTTTCCTCACTTATAGACAAGATAATAATGAATCAACTGCTTGCAAATGGTCCTGCTGGAGGGACAGTCTGATGAGCATGAGTCTTCTGACTGGGAAGGGTTGTCAATTACAGTAACAGTCTTAACTCTGAATCTTGCAATATGCTCTTTGAGAGCATTGAATAAAAATAATTAAAGGTCTTCCTTTAAAAACAAAAAACTAGAATGCAGAAACTTGACAAGTTAGTAGAAATAGTAGGAACCATCTCTCGCTTTTTATATAATTGTTGCAAAGAGGGGATTTCACTGCCCTGTATCTTGGGTAGGTAACTTAGTAATAAAATTCAGTTCTTCAGTTGCAGACAGAATAGAATAGTGACTTGCTTTACTGCCCTTATAGGGTTTTTTAGGGTCTATTGGGAAAATAACTGAGAATGATAGTAAGAGGCTTTTCACCATCAGGTGTCGCATAAGTGCATTAATGTTTACGTGGGACCTCATCAGCACAGCAAGCGATGGCTTTTCCTGCCCTCCCTGTGGCATTTTATAGCCTGAATGGGACACTGAATGCCCAAGAAATGGAGACAGTAGGACAGAAGAGCCAGGGTCACACATGGATGTTAGCTGTGCATCTTTCATACTGACTAGGTCATTTACCTGTGTATGTTAGGAGTGGGTGATGCAATGGACGTTTCTCATCTCTCCATGTGCAGGCCGGGAGTTCAGAGTCAGTCAGGGAAGTGTCACTTTCTCCCCCAACAGAAGCAGTCCGTGAAGCTGTCCTTAGGAGACGGACTTGGGGTCACGGGTGCATAACCGCCTCGACCTGTATCCTCAAGTCCTGAGCATGGTCAGGTGGTTCTGAGTATGTGTTCTCGTCACATGCTACTGAGGCAGTACGAAGGAAGGCCTCTGTTACAGCTAAAGCCACGCCAGGGAACACGAGGCCTCTCTCATGGCCCCCACCCACCAGGAGAAGGGCCATCCTAGATCCTTTTGGTGGTGTGAGTAAATCACACATGTTTGTATCATTTCAAACTACCCTTCATGTAGCTTCCTTAGCCCACAATTGCATACATGTGTACATTCAGCACATTCAGCCTCTTCAGGGCACTTTGCTGCCCATTTTGGTTCCTTTACATATATGGTGGCCCACCCCAGGAGGTAGAATACTAAGAGAGAGGGAGGAGAGAGAGAAGTATGTTGCTATAGCACCCCACAGTCTGTCCACAGAAAAATATAGAAGAACTGATTTGTGGAAGCACCAACCATTTTGTCCTAGATATTGTGCCAGGGCCAGACTGTTCTCGGGGCTCTGTGGGCACAGTGAGCATGTCCTCTGAAGGTGAGAAATGGGCCTTCATTGATGAGGTCTGAGCCTGAGGCAGGGTCAGGAGCCAGCTTGGCCTCTGGAGGGAGTGTCTAGGTGTGAGGGCCAGGGCTCTATGCCCCGGGCACTTAAAATGATCTTCATTGGGGTCTGCAGTGACCTGAAAGCTCGGAGAAGTTATGCAACTTCCCTGAGGAAGGGCAGTGCAGCAATGAGTGACAGCAGAATGAGAGTCCAAGGCTGCCTGAACCAGAGATGAGTTTCTTTCTGGGCATTGTCTTGTTTCTCAGGAAGGAGGGAGTCAGTTTCCCGAGTCATATTTCAGTTTAAAAGGGAACCTAATTTTGGAAGAACTGGTATGTGATAATCAAGACTAAAGCTTGGTCTGTTATATCTGGATAAAAATAGTTGATGAATTGTTAGGTCCTGATTCTATAATCTGTCACTAAGGAAAACTAATATTCTGTATAAAACTAATACTGTGTGAACCTGCAGCTCAGCTTCTGTGCCACTGTCTTGAGCCTTAATACACTCGCAGTCCTGAATTTAGTTGGGGGAGGGGTTGACGAAGAAGGGGCTGCTACTTTGTAACACCTGGAGAGGTATTTTCATAGAAGGGGATTTTCACTCCCACATCTCACCTGCATTCTCCCAGCATCATGCTGCTTGCCCCTCTTGGAAAGAGAGAAAGCTGGCGCAGCCTTGTGATGTTTTCTTGGATTCTGCCATTTGGAAGGAATACCACTGCACAGAGTAGGCATGTGTTTGCAGATTTGAGGGCTGACTGGATGCTAAGGAGATGGTTTTGTGTTTCTTACATGGAAGGGACTGGATGATAGCAGCACCCTGTCCTCTTTAAGTTTTACCCTTGCTTCTTGGATTCAAGGAAATCATGATTTGGTTTCACGTGGCAGGTGTGCGTGGCAGTTGCTTGATACAATGCTAAAAAGTTCATTTCTTTCCTTTTTGAGAGAAACAAGGTTCAGGCGTCATTATCAGGGCTCTGCTTGCATGTGCCATGCCCTCGGGTTCTTTGCTCAGTTTTTCTTAACAGTAAACCTGTGTAGTGGGCACAAGTTTAACCCTGATGACAGATGGGAGACTAAGGCACCAGTCATGCTGAACCTGGGGAGAGGCGCAATGCGGTGTAGTCCTGACTGGCCCGGGCTCTGGCCTGAGCTGCTGCTACAGGCTCCTCCATGCCCAGGATGAGAGCTCAGTCTTCTGTGTACTACTGCTGAGAACAATGCTGTGACTGCAAAACTAAGAGGCCGAGGCTACAGAGCTTTCCACACACAGGCAGAAGTTTTACTATTAAAGGCTGCTGAATCTTGGACAGACAGGTAGTAAAAACAGCTGTAGGTATCAGAAATAGGGGAGCCCATGCAACAACTTCCATTCAGAGTTGGATTCCTTTTGCACATCTCTGAGATGGAGCCTGTCATTTTATTGCATATGTAGGCAGGACATCATTTTCTGTTAGGATCCTGGGTGGTCCAACTGTCAATGCACTATCAGGACCAGACTGTTCTCCGGGCTATGTGGGCATGGTGAGCATGCAATGCTGGGTGCTCTGAGGCTGCAGTGAGGTGTTGGGTCAGGTCTGTTGAGGCTGGGCAGGCGGCACAGCAGGCCTGGAGGGCAAGAAGGCAGGGTTCCCTGTGTCTGGCTCTGGATCTCTCTGCTGCCTCAAACAGAACTTCAGATGGGGCCCCACTCACAGGGCAACACTACAGAAGACAGAAGGGCAGCCGTGGGGAAGATCAGGTTACAGTGCTTGCAGGGGGTGCAAGCTGGGGAGCTCTGGGACTGGCCTGAGGGCATGTGGGCCCTGGTTGCCTGTATGTGCGAGGATCGCATCTATCCGGGTACCTGTCCTGCCATGAACTGCAGGGCGATGAGCCATCGCGGGACTCCCCGTGACCATGGCTCATTTTCATAGGTTAGTGTTTTGACCCAGTTATAACTTGAGTTTCTGCGTAAATGTTCCAGAATTCTTCAGAATAAAGGGAGAGCTTTCCTCAGGCTCAAGCTCGAATGTCCCAGTGCTCCATCCAGGACTCTCCCCGTGCCTTCCTATTGGCAGGACAGGGACTGTTCCTCACCAAGCTCTCAAGTCGCTGGTGCTCAGATTACCGTGGGCTCTTTGCTGCTCAGCTGGGAAGTGACTAACCACGGCAGAGGGTGCAGAGAGGAGGGAGACGCACAGGAACTGATCCAGTAGCCTTGCACTGGTGAGGGGAGAATGACCAAATTTGAAATACCTAGTGACAATGGGGGAGAAACAGGACAAGTGTAATACTTTTAGCAGTAAAGATTTAAAAAATAGAAATATCTAGTGATATAAGTAGATGACGCATTTTTAGGTTCTTGGTCTGGAATTACCATAGAGCTGTGACAAGGCCTCAACACACACCCTCCTGCCCCATCCTGGCCCACTGCTACACTCTCTTCGTTCTGGGGGACTTTTCTAGCCTTTCTGCACTGGGGCTGTGGGATGGGGGAGCCTTCAAGGAAGACTCAGGTCAACTCTTGTGAAGTCAAGTATTGGGCATTGGGAACGCCACTAGGGAAGAAGGACTATTAGTCATTTTCAGCAATACACATGTGGAGGTGTGGGTTTTTTTGTTTTGTTTTGTTTTTTTGGTCATTTATTTTTTGAGTGCTCAGTCTGATGAACAAAAGAACATCTTTAAGTTGCTTGGGTTAAGAGGTAATAATACAGAAATTAAACCCTGGGGAAAAAAAGGAGAAACTTACCAAACTCATTTGTTTCAATTGTTCTGTACATCACGTGTGGTTCATTGATATTAGTAACAATATTGTTCTATTGGGAAGCATGGTCTATTTCATCATACTCTTTTTGGGGAAAAACATAGAAGAACTGATTTGTTGAAGCACTAATCATTCCGTCCTAGAGATTGTGCCAATTACCCTTCTTTCCTCTGTTTTTCAGGGTCGACATGTTAAAACAGGTCAGCTGGCGGCCATCAAAGTTATGGATGTTACTGAGGTAAGATGGGGTCATATACATACTTACCTATATCGGGAAGTGTCAGTCAGGGACCCTGCCCCTGCCAGTGGAAGAGCATTGTTCTGTTTGAAGAATCGATCTTGAGCAAATTATCCTCTCCCCACTGTGCGCGCCATCCCCTCCTCATGACAGTGCAACCACGTTGTGGGTTCATAAGACCCAGCACAATAGTGGGCTAAATGGTTGCAGATGGTCCCCAAGTAACTATCTGTCAGTAGCGTCTTCTTAAAAATAACACCTCTGAATGATGTCATCTTTGGCAACATAATGGACCATAATTGGGAACATCTTCTAGTGGAAAAGATGAGATTTGAGAGGGGAAGGGAAAGTCACATAAATGGGAGAGAGTCAGGGTTGGGGAAGGGGAGCTTCTCTAGGGTACATTTGGGCCATTTCTTTTCTTTTTAACATGGGGAAGAAAACAGATCTAGCCAGTTCCCAGAGGTTTGAAAACAGAAACATCTGCTAGAACACTGAGCAGATTGTTGGCAAAATTTAGTAGCAAAAAATAGTTCTTAAAATGGTCACGTGGGGTTTACTGTGTAGCTCTAGGTGGAAGGAGAAGTCAACACCACAGAAAGGGAGGGCCTCCCTCTGCATGTGCCTGTATACATACATGTGCTATGTCATAGTTGCTGTTTAAATAGCCATAGTCATAGTGACTAAACCCATTCTGTCCTAAGTTACTGTTGACCCTTGAACAACATGGGTTTGAACTATATGATTTCACTTATATGCAGATTTTTTCAATAAATATTGTTAAAAGTATTTTCTTACGATGTTCTTAGTATCTTCTTTTCTGTAGCTTACTTGTTGTAAGAATACAGTATGTAGCACACAGAGTACACAGAGTATGTGTTAATTAAGGCTTCTGGTTAACAGTAGGTGATTAGCAGTTAAGTTTTTGGGGAGTCAAAAGTTATAAGCAATTTTCAGTGGTCATCACCCCTAACCTGTTGCCCCCCATGTTGTTCAAGGGTCAGCTGCATTTTTACCAGAAATTTTACTTCACATTCTCATGATTTCTTATAACTTGTTTAATTCTGAATAAGGTTTACCAACTTACATCACAGATTCTAGAGAGACTTAACCAGCAGTCTTGGGGGTTTGGAGTATTTTTTTTTTATTAATTTTTATTAATTTTTTATACATATCTCCCCATTGCCCCCCCTCCCTCCCAGGCGTACCCCGACCCCCCAGTGTCTGTGATCATTGGTTATGTTTATAAGCATGCATACAAGTCCTTTGATTGATCACTTATTTACCTCACCTAACTTTAATCTTTCTGCTATAATTTCAGTCTGTTTGATGCTTTATGATTTTTGTCCTCCTGAGAATTATCAGTCTACTCCCTTTCTGTGCTCCTGATTCTATTATATTCACCAGTTTATTCTGTTGATCAGATTTTTGATTCACTTAATTTTTAGATTCACTTGTTGACAGATGTGTATTTGTTGTTCATAATTTTTTGTCTTTTACCTTTTTCTTCTTCCTCTTCTAAAAGGGTACCTTTCAGCATTTCATATAATACTGGTTTGGAGTTGATGAACTCCTTTAGCTTTTTCTTCTCTGTGAAGGTCTTTATCTGCCCTTCAATTCTGAATGATAGCTTTGCTGGATAGATTATTCTTGGTTGTAGGTTCTTGTTGTTCATCATGTTGAATATTTCTTGCCACTCCCGTCTGGCCTGCATCGTTTCTGTTGAGAAATCAGCTGACAGTCGTATGGGTGCTCCCTTGTAGGTAATAAACTGTTTTTCTCTTGCTGCTTTTAATATTCTCTCTTTCTCTTTTGCTCTTGGCATTTTAATTATGATGTGTCTTGGTGTAGTCCTCTTTGGGTTCCTTTTCTTTGGGGTTCTGTGTGCTTCCTCGACTTGTAAGTCTATTTCTTTTACCAGATGTGGGAAGTTTTCAGTCATTATTTCTTTAAACAGGTTTTCAGTATCTTGCTCTCTTCTTCTGGCACCCCCACAATTCTGATGTTGGTACGCTTGAAGCTGTCCCAGAGGCTCCTTACATTATCTTCACATTTTTGGATTCTTTTCTCTTCTTGCTTTTCCAGTTGAATGTTTTCTGCTTCTTTATATTTCAAATTTTTGACTTCATCCTTGCCTTTCTCTAGTCTGCTGTTAGTACTCTGCATAATAGTTTTTATTTCAGTCAGTGTATTTATCATCTTCTCTTGGGTCTCACTAAATTTATCCATCTTTTCTAGCATATTCTTGAAAAACCTTATAAGCGTGGTTTTGAACTCTATATCCAGTCGTTTTTTTTCCTCCATTTCTTTTGCTTATAATCCCTTCCCTTGTTTCGGCATTTTCACTGTGCCGGGGAAACTTCTGTGCTGGATTCAGCCAAAGAAGCCTCTGCTGAGCTTGGGAGGGGTGGAGTCTCAGGGCTTAAGGGACCGCCTTGCCTTCCAGTCGGCCCCGCCCTCCACGGCCCCTGAGTCTCACGTGACTGGGTAATGGCTGGAGCGGTCCTTGTGCGCTCGCGCACCTGCAGCGCCTCTAACCGCTGCCTTTCCGGCTCCCCTGCGTACCAGGACCACACGAGTCTAGGTCTCCAGGGTTTCGCCCAAAACAGGGGCCCAGTGGACTTAGAAGTGGCGCAGTTGGGAGGGTCTGTCTCCCGCCCACTCGCGAAAACCAGCGGCACAATCAGCAATCTGTCCTCCGCGTGGTGCCTTGCGCGACCAGACCTCTGATCCTTTGCAACTCCCCCAAATTTCCGTGCACTTCTCCCTTTTCACAGTCCAAACTCCCCCGTATGAGTTTCGGCTGGATCTGGGGTTTAGTGTCGTAAGGTAAGGGGTTCAATGCCGTTGGGAGTCTCCGTTTCCCTCCTGCCAGAGAAAGCCAGCCAGGTACTCTGGCACCCGCGCTCTCAGCGAGCGTCTCCGTACCTCAGCTTTTTGCAGCTCCTCTGGGTCTCCGTGAGCCCCTCTCTTTCCCTCTAGTTGTAGAACTTCCACTCAGCCAGCTTTCCTGTGGTTCTGGATGATGTCCGTTCTGTCTTTTAGTTGTAGTTTTGAAATTGTTGTGCGAGGCAGCAGTATAGGTGTTTACCTATGCCGCCATCTTGGATTTCTCCTATTTTTTTTTTTTAATATATTTTATTGATTTTCTACAGAGCGGAAGGGAGAGAGATAGAAAGAAACATCGATGAGAGAGAGACATCGATCAGCCGCCTCCTGCACAGGTGGAGATGTGCCCACAAGCAAGGTACATGCCCCCAACCGGAATCGAACCTGGGACCTTTCAGTCCGCAAGCCGACGCTCTATCCACTAAGCCAAACCAGTCTCGGCGGTTTGGAGTATTTTTAAATCAATCCCCAAACTCCTCCCAATCTGGGGTCTCTCAAAGGAGACGTGACTGACTTGGTGTCAGATATGCTAGCACAGGTGAGTGGTCTAGAGAGCCCCTCCCTGCCCTGCTCTCCCACATGTGTGTTGGTGAGAGATGGAGAGCACCGTGGTCTCGGTTGCCGGCAGTGACAGAGCTTTCCACAGTATGAAATGTGGCTCTCTATGAGTGACTATTCTCATTTCTCTGCCACAGAGGATATGGGGACTCGCAATGGAAAAGTGCCATTGCGTGGTTGACTGGCCAGAGGTTCTTGTGGCACTTACTGTTGTGCAGGGTAGCACATGGAGATGTAGCTCTGTGCTGTGTGCCGGATCTGGGTAGCACATGGAGATGTGGCTATGTGCTGTGTGCAGGTCCGGGTAGCACACAGAGATGTGGCTCTGTGCTCTGTGCAGGGTCCTTCCTGGTATACAACTCATGAAAAATGGATGCTCTCCAGTAGATATGACTTTTAAGATTTTGTTAAAGAGCAGTAAAGGAGTAACAAATCCTGACTGTAATTTAAGTACAATGTCGAGTTGTCTGTGCAGGGCGTGCTGTGACTAGGATAACCATCTCCTGACCACTGTCTCTACCAGGCGCTGGCACCGCCCTGGGAGGCTGTGTGGCTAGAACCCGTGCCCCCCTTGCAGACTGATGGGTGCCACAGTGACTGTCACCTTTCGGAGTTTTTGAAGCATTTGGAAGTCCAGGGGGGCTGGTGTTTTCCTCACTTCCCTGGGGCTGCCTGGCCAGCTCCTTCCCCTCGCAGAGAGGCGGGTCTTCCCTGTAGAGATCCTCCTCGCAAGGCCTGGCTCTGGTTATATGTGTGCAGGACATGGTCACTGTTTAAAAACGTGTAAAACATAAGAACATGCCAAGGAGAGTTAAATTCTTACACTTCTTCTCCTCTCCCCCTCACATAACCACTGTGGTGCTCAGCTGGCTTCCTGTTGTCAGTCTGTGAGCACAGCTCCAAACCACAAGCTATGTGCAGTAGATGCTTTTGTCCACAGCTGCTGAGTTGTATACAAAAAAAACAGGCCATGTTGGAAAATGCATTTCCAGGACTCCTTTAAAAATAATTACACACAGCCCATGTGTGGGGTTAAGTGGACACCAAATGGTAAGTCTTGAGAACAAATGCAACTCAAGCATCTCCTGTCCTAGCCGCTTCGTCTTGTGTTCACGTACTGTCCTCTGTGCTATCGCTTGGGGCACAGTGTGCGTAGAGGACAGCGTGCATCTGGCACCCCAGGAAATAATGCTCTTGCCTGATCCCCATTGGGGACCTCTTAGCAGTTCTGTGAAGCTGTAGGCATTGGCCTGAGTCAGACCTGGGAGCAAATTCCTGTTGACTGGAATGTTTCTGCTTTCAACTGCAGCAGGAGGAGAGCAGGATTCTGCATGGTTTTTGACTTCTCAATTTTGTCTGGGGAGTAAAAGTTATGAATGCTTATTTTTGGGAAAAATCACTGACTCTTGGAGTCAATTTTTAAAATGAAATCAGGAGGCTCCTCCTATTTCTTAGGCTCTGAAGACCAGAGAAGCAGTGGTGTGGGGAGGTGAGTGTGGGGCCACTGTCTGTTCAGCTCAGCTTCAGCAGTCCTGAGTGGATGTGCTCCCTAGTGGCCGCACCTCACCTGCTTTGATTATGGACCTGGACCCGGAACACAAAGCTAGCAGAGCATTCATATCTCGCCCTGGGGCTAAGTGTTAGGGACTGTAGGAAGCCAAGGGATCTGAAAGAGAGGCATTTGCAAGAAATGTAAAGATCCTATATAATAAATGGCTAATATGCAAATTGTCCCCTCAGGAGTTCGACCAATTGCTATGATGTATTCTGACCTCCAGGGGCAGTACTGAACAAAGGAAGGCCCCGGCAGTCAGCAGCGGGGGAAGGAAGGCCCTGATTGGTCCTGATTGCCTGCCAGCCAGGCCTAGGGACCCTACCCATGCACGAATTTCATGTACCGAGCCTCTAGTCTCTTTATATTGCCTTTCAGATTTTAACATTTTATTTATTTTTATTTTTTTAAAATATATTTTTATTGATTTTTTACAGAGAGAAAGGGAGAGAGATAGAGAGCTAGAAACATTGATGAGAGAGAGACATCGATCAGCTGCTTCCTGCACGCCCCCTACTGGGGATGTGCCTGCAACCAAGATACCCTGTTTCCCCAAAAATAAGACAGTGTCTTATATTAATTTTTGCTCCCAAAGATGCACTAGGTCTTATTTTCAGGGGCTGTCTTATTTTTCCATGAAGAAGAATATGGTACACATTTATTGTTGAACAAAAAAAAAAAAAAAAAAAAGGAAATTTATTACCTGTATACCGTACGGTAGTAGTTGTCATCACAAACCAACTCACTGATTGGCCGCAGGGCAGCTGAAACTGTTCAGGCAGTGCGAGGTCTCTTTAACTCAGGAGTCAGATGCCTTATGGTAGCTTTGGGGGCCTTATATTCCAGGGAGTCCTTATGTTCTGGGGAGGCCTTATTATCCAGGAGGTCTTATTTTTGGGGGGATACCTTATATTATAGCGAGAGGCAAAATTGGAAGTAGGTCTTATTTTTGGGGGGTGTCTTACTTTCGGGGAAACAGGGTACATGCCCTTGACTAGAATCAAACCTGGGACCTCTCAGTCCACAGGCTGATGCTCTATCAACTGAGCCAAACCGGTTTTGGCAGATTTTAACATTTTAAGAATTGATTATCTTTAGGATTTTGAAGAAAGCTTGTCATTTATATGATTGGTTGTGGGAAAGGTTTCAGGAACAGGTTAAGGATGTGTTCAAGCTGGGCATGACCAGGATATGAGATGTAGAATTTGTTGTTTTGTTTTTGAAATAATTATAGAATCACATGATTTTGTAAAAAAAGTATATAAGGAGGTCCTTTACACCCTGCACCCAGTTTTCCCTCCGTGATATAACTAACTATACTAATAAAAGAGTAATATGCTAACAGAGACCTTCCAGATGTCCTTGCAGACAAAGCCCTTGCCCAGGTCACCCCACCCCCAGCAGGGACCTCCACTCTGGCCATCCTGCAAACTGCCCAAGGTCATCACCCAGGCTGTTCGCTCCCCAGCAGAGACCTCCATCCTGATAGGGGCATGGATGGCCTGCAAACGGCTCTCAGCTCCTCGCCCACTCCTGTCTGCAGGGATCCTCACCCCGATGAGGGTGTGGCCGGACTGCAAACCCCTGGCAGCCCCATGCCCAGGCCGGCCTCGTCTCCCAAGGGGATCCCCACCCTGATCCAGGACTACCAGCTGGCTCTCACCCGTGCACCAGGCCTCTAACTTCTATACTATTAAAGGGTAATATGCTAATTAGACCAGACATCCTTCCAGACAAAGCTGGTGGCTAGGCCAAGGCAGAGGCAGTTAGGGGTGATCAGGCTGGCAGGGGAGAGCAGTTAGGGGGATCAGGTTGGCAGGGGAGAGCAGTGAGGGGGATCAGTCTGGCAGGGCAGTGCAATTAGGGGGATCCCAGCTAGCAGGCAGACAAGTGGTTAGGAGCTAGTGGTCCCAATTGCAAGAGGGATGTCTGTCTGCCAGTCTAGGCCCAATCCTGGCAGTTGGACATCTCTCAAGGGGTCCCAGGTTAGAGAGGGTGCAGGGCAGGCTGAGGGACACACCCCTCCTGTGCACAAATTTCATGCACTGGGCCTCTAGTTCTATATAATAGAGGTAATATGCAAATTGAACATCACTCCAACACACAAGATGGTTGCCCCTATGTGGTCAAAAATGGCCGCCCCCATGTGGACACAAGATGGCCAGTAGGAAAGGGCAGTTGTGGGCGATTAGGTTAGCAGGTGAGGCCAGTTAGGGGTGACCAGGTTGGCAGAGGAGGGCAATTGGGGAAACCAGCCCTACAGGGGAGATCAGTTGTCGGGGGGGACCAGGCTGGCAAGGGATGGCAGTTGTGGGTGACCAGGCTGGCAAGAAAGGGCAGTTAAGGGTGACTTGGCCAGCAGAGGAGGGCAGTTGTGGGCAACCAGGCCTGCAGGGGAGGACAGTTAGGGGGAAACAGGCCTGCAGGAGAGGGCAGTTGGGGACGACCAGACTGGCAAGAAAGGGCAGTTAAAGGTGACCAGCCAGCAGGGGAGGGCAGTTAGGGGTGACCAGGCCAGCAGGGGAGGGTAGTTGGAGGCAACCAGGCTGGCAAAAAAGGGCAGTAAGGTGACTGCCAGCAGGGGAGGGCAGTTGGGTGGGACCAGGCCTGCAGGGAAGGACAGTTGGGTGGGGCCAAGGCCTGCAGAGGAGAGCAGTTAGGGGTGACCAGGCTAGCAGGGGAGGGCAGTTAGTGGCAATTGGGCTGGCATGGGAGCAGTTAAGCGTTGATCAGGCTGACAGCGGAGTGGTTAGGGGCAATCAGGCAGGCAAGTAGTTGAGAGCAAGCAGTCCTGGATTGTGAGAAGGATATCCCAGATTGGAGCGTGTGCAGGCTGGGCTGAGGGACACACCCTCCTTGTACAAATTTTGTGCCGGGCCTCTAGTCTATACTAATAAAAGGGTAATATGCTAATTAGACCGGGTTGACTCTACATCTTTCAGATAGTGAGCAACCAGGCAGGCAGGGAGGCAGTTATGGGGCAACTAGGCTAGCAGGAGGGCAGTTAGGGGGCAACCAGGCCAGCAGTGTGGCAGATAGGGGGAAACCAGGCTGGCAGGGGAGTAGTTAGGGCATGACCAGGCCTGCAAGGGACCAGTTAGGGGGCAATCAGGCTGGTAGGGGGGCAGTTAGGGGTGATCAGGCCAGCAAGCAGAGGCAGTTAGGGGTGATCAGTCAGGCAAATGAATGGTTAGGGGCGATCAGGCAGGCAGGTAGAGTGGTTAGGGGCAATCAGGCAGGCAGGCAAGAGAGTGGTTAGGAGCCAGCAGTCCTGCATTGCAAGAAGAATGTCCGACTGCCGATTTAGGAACAATCATATGGGATTGGGCCTAAACCAGCAGTCAGATAACCCCTGAGGGGTTCCGGATTGGAGAGGTTGCAGGCTAAGTTGCAGGCCGGGCTGAGGGAATCCCCCCCCCCCCCCCCCCCACACACACACAAATTTTGTGCACCAGTCCTCTAGTCTATATATCTAAAAGCCTAAGTGGCCTTTGCAACCAAATGACTGGAATGACCAGTCAACCAAGCACTATGATGCGCACTGATGACTAGGGAGCAGATGCTCAAATGCAGGAGCTGCCCCCTGGTAGTTAGTGCACTCCCACAGCCAACTTCCAGTGGCCAGCCAACCTTCCATGGCCAGCCAGCCTCCCCCGTTCCCTCTCCCTGGCTGGCAGTCTCCAATTCCTGGGAGTACCCACCAACGAGAGCCCCTCAGTTCTGTCACCTCTGTTGTCACTGCAGGCCCCATCCACCCCTGGAATGCAGGGAGGTGGCAAAAACACATACGTGATTGGTCTGGACCTGATTAGCCCACCCCGATTGGGACTGGGTGAGATGGCCCCCATTGACCCTGATCACTGGCCAGGCCTAGGGACCCCACCCATGCATGAATTTTGTGCATTGGTCCTCTTGTAGTGCAATATTATAATTAAAGTCCATAAACATAAGGCAAGACAAGTGAGTGGGTTTATAAGATACATTTGACTTGGATCTCACTGGGAGTTAGTAACAAACAAGGCTGCATGTTACTCTGTGGTTACTTGTGCCTTCCGCAGGCAGGCCAGAACAGGCATGACACCACCCACAGATTTCCTCAGCTTCAAAGTGTGTATGTTTGTGTTGTGTGGGTTTTTAAAAAATACATTTTTGTTGATTTCAGAGAAGAAGGCAGAGGGCGAGAGAGGTGGAAACATCAATGATGAGAGAGAATCACTGATCGGCTGCCTCCTGCATGCCTCCTGTGGGGGATCGAGCCTGCAACCCTGGCATGTGCCCTGACTGGGAATTGAACTGTGATCTCCTGGTTCAGAGGTCAGTGCTCAACCACTGAGCCATACTGGGTAGGCTAGAAACCAGCATTTGAATGTGTGCTCATTGCTGCTGAGGTGTTACTGCTTCTAGATCCTTTCAGTAGGCAGTATGGAAATAATACTTTTCAAAAAGCAGTTTTTCCTTAGTTTTTAAATTTTTGTATACTTTATATTAAAAAACTGGTTCATAATAAAGTAATACTTTATTTTAAAGTCCTTTCAGAATTTGAATAACACTGTTACTACTTATCATTAGACATGAAACTTAAGATTTCTCTGAATTTCTTTTTGTCTGCGCAATGTATCTGTTAGGCAGAGTGCTGTGTTCAGAAGCTACATGGAATAATTCTTTTTTTCTGTGAGGTTCATTAGTTTGATCTGTAGCTGGAGTGAGTTTCTGTATTGATTCATTTGTAGGGTTTGCTTTTTCTCCTGATTTAATTTAATTCCTGAATGTGTAAGTACTTTATATCATTCACAGATCAATTCTATATAAGTAGGTATGCATTTTGATGAACAACTTAGAGAAGTTTAGCTAGATCGTCCTGCTGACATATCATCTCCGACCCATGCACTGCCATGCAGCTTTGGTGCTCTTATTGTGCTTGTTATGGGGCCACTCATTTCTGGGGTGTTTTAGCGAGAGCAGAGGCTGACTTGGAGTTGGGTGGTGCTGTATGGGGGTGTGTTTCACCATAGCTCTCACCTGAGTGGGAGCGCTGTATGAAGCCAGTGTTCTGGCTGCTTCGAGGTCTTCCCTCCAGTAGGCCTTTGGGCATAGGAAGGGGTTAAAGTTTGAGATTCTCAACCTGGGAACTAGTTAGAATTGCAGGTCAGTTGTGGATTGGGGCCCAGCCATCTGGGCTGTAACAAACTCTCTAGGGGTGGAATGCTCCCTCACATTTGAAAATTCTGACTTCAGTGGCACTTCAGATCATAGGCCACCTCCTGTCTAGGAGTGAGGAATTCTAGCTCACAGGCCCACCACCTCTGTTGAGGAGGATATTGCTAATTAGAGTTCAGGGATTAGAACTCAGATCTTTGATTCTCAATTTATTGACTCTCTGAAACTACCAACAATTTCAGACATGGGGTCTAAGTAGGTATGTTGAGAGGGCTGGTTTAATCTGGACTGTAAAGGATGGATGGACCTTGACTTTCTTTTAGTTTCATGAACAAAATGTGTGTGATTGGTAATTGTGAGATATACCTTGGAGGAGAGGGGGTGCGGGACCTGAAGCCTGTTGGGGTACAGGGAGCCAGCCAGTGGATTTCATTGGGTACTTTTCATCTTTCTTGCATTGTGCTCCTAGAGGTATGAGTATGGAAGCTACATAAACATCCAGCCTTGCCTATACCAGCCAGTAAAAGTCCAGCCTCTGCCTCTGTCCTGAGCAAGGGAGCATCCCCGAAAGGATTCGCACACACAGCTTGTGTCTTTCTGCAGGGCCACGTTTCTTAGGGGAGACCTTCCCACAGTAGTCACTCACAGGTTACTCACAGGGGAGCTTCCAGCACCAAGTCCTGGTCACTGGAGGTGTCTGCTGGTGCAGAGGCAGCCACAGTGGGGCCCGCGTCCTATGGAGGGGGAAGTCCAGCGGGGCTCCAGGTGTGACCTTTGCATAGCCAAGCTTGAGGTCAGGTAGTGAGAGCTCTGAGTTCTGTGCCCACCAAGGGTGGAGGTCAGTGGAGTCCTTATCCCAGTGCCCAGTCTTGTGGTTTTGGGTCCAGAGCCACAGCAGCAGTGACCTCATGCCAAGCAGTGCACATTACCGCTGGTAGACACCTTTGGCGCTCTTAATGAAAAAAACCATTGAAACCTGTAAATAATTTTTGTGACTTTATTTGAGCCAAACTGCTGACATATGCCGGGAAGCAGAACCTCAAGGAATTGAGATAATACTCCTGAGAATGGCAGGTTACATTTGTATTTATACATTGCAATCAAAGGGGAGACATAGGTGAGTTACATGAAATTCATTGGTGATAGTTTAAGGAGGGGGGATAAAGCAAAAAGGAGGCAACTCTTGGGATTGGATAAAAAGTAAAATGATGGGCACATACTTAGGTGGGTGCAGGAGCAATTAACATGATAAATCTGTGGCATCTGTCCTGGGACTTAACACATTTGGTTGTGCTCAGGGGCTCCAGAAAAAGGGAAGTTACAAGTTACCCAGACATTTCAAGGGTATGTTATCATAGATGCTAAAAGACAGATAGGCTCAGTTAAGGTAAAGGTTGACTTTTAATGGCCTAGGCTGTAACTGCCCACCATAACTGCATTTAGTTAAAGTTTAATTTCAGACCATCCTTTGTGGTTACTTTAGATGCCTTGAGTTTGCAGGACTGTCATGCAGGCCTCCCCTGAGTTTGTCAGGTCATCATGTAGCCCCTTTTGTCCACAGTGCTGACCCAGCTGGGTCCACAGAGGAGTAGGACCCCTTTCTGCTGTGTTTCCTGCTGTGGCTAGCTGGAGGGAAACAAGCTTTTACTACAGGTTACAAAGCAAGGCCTATGAGGCTTAGCAATTTCGCCCCCTTTCAGTGGGAGGAGCACAGTGTCATGAATGTGCCATTCTTGTCTAGACTGAAAAGAACAAAAGGAAGGGAGGGAGAGATCTCGGACCTTGTGACCTATTGTTCCTAGAAGCCAGTTACATGTTGCAGGCCTCATCCCTTGGTACTGACTTCTTCCATTTCAGGCAACTGGCGGCTCTTTCTCCAGCTCTTGCCTGGACCTGTACCAGTGAGAACTACTGGTTGTGTCTCCTTCCCCAACTTTTCTTTCTGTCCATATTTTGTCTGCTTTTTCCCTGTCTTAACAAATTACCTTCTCTTTCATGTCTACTGGGAGAGAAACTGCTGTGCCAAGATATTGGAATGCTGAATTTTCTTACTTTAGGTAACTTGTAAAATTAAATGATCTTGCTCTTCAGTTTCAACTTCCTAATTTGTATTGTCTTCTTTACTCAGTTGTTCTGTGGATGGAGTAAAGGTCCCAAGTTGTACATCTTTATTTTTAATATTGGTACAAGTTCTTGGAAAAAGCTCTTTAAAAAAGTTAAGAATTGGTGAATTTTGATTTATTTTAATTGGAAAATATGACAGTGATATTGAGAACTAACAGCTTCAGTGTATTCTCATAGAATGCCACAGTGTTTGTTAACCTTATTTTTTTTTATCACCTCCCTAAGAAGAATCCTTTTAAGATATTTTTTCCTAGTCACCCCATGAAAATTTTAGACTCTCTCTGTTCATGTAGTGTACGTATATACACTGAGTGGCCAGATTATTACCACCTGACATTTGTAGGCAAACTAGCCATACACTGCATCAAATGGGATATGGAAGCCGAAGATCTGTTCAAACACCTTTGCTGTCTGCAATTCGCACAGGAACACAAGGATTGGACAGTTGAGCATTGGAAAAAAGTCATGTGGTCTGATGAATCACGTTTCCATTTGCATCATGCAGATGGCAGAGTGAGAATTTCGCGGAAACAGCATGAAAGCATGAGTACAATCATGCATGAGTGCAACCCTTCAAGCTGGTGGGGGCAATGTTATGGTTTGGGGCATGTTTTCCTGGCATGATTTGCACCCTTTAATTCGTGTGGAACTACGTCTGAATAGCACACCATACCTAAGTATCATTGCTGATCAAGTTCATCCTATCATGTTGATGGCTTATCCCAATGGAGATGACTTCTTCCAACAAGACAGTGCGCCATGCCACGGTACTCATATTGTGCAGGAGTGATTTCAAGAACATGAGGGAGACTTTACCTTGCTTAGGTGGCCCCACAATCACCAGATCTCAATCCAATTGAGCATTTGTGGGATGAAGTTAAAAGAGCCATCAGGCAGCTGGTTCCACAACCATCAAATCTCACAGAACTGGACAGTGCTGTTCATCAGACATGGTGTCAGATTCCTGGCATCACCCTTCAACATTTCATGGAGTCAATGCCAAGAGGAATTGCCACAGTATTGAAGGCAAAATGTGGCCCAACGAAGTACTGATGGGCTGGTAATAATAATCTGGCCACTCAGTGTGTATTTGTGTGTGTGTATGCGTAAAACTTTTTTTTTATTATTATTGATTTCAGAGAGGAAGGGAGAGAGAAACATCAGTGATGAGAGAATCATCTATCAGCTGCCTCCTGCACACCCCACACTGAGGATCAAGCCCGCAATTGGGCACATGCTGTGATCAGGAATCAAACCTTGACTTAGATCATAGGTCGCTGTTCGAACACTGAGCCACTCTGGTGGGCATTTCTTTACGCTTTATACATACAAGCAGTAGGCTTTCCCTCTGTCTCCAAGAACCACCCTTTGTGCCCCTAGTGTGACAGGTCCCGCTTTGAGAACACCTGGTATAGACTAAGATAAACATACAGCCTTTTACTAATGAGCCAGAGTAAGTTTTCTACTGTTTCTAGTATTTTCTTTTTTAAAACAATTCATTAGATATTAGAATTAATCTCACCCTGGATGGGTAACTCAATTGGTTAGAGCATTGTTCCCATTCACCAAGGTTGTGGTTTGATCCTCAGTTAGGACACATATAAGAGCAGCAACCAATGAATGTATAAATAAGTGGAACAGCAAATCAATCTCTCTCTCCCCTCACTTTTCCCCCCCTCCCCCTTCTTGTCCCTCTTCCTCTCTCAAATCAACTTTAAAAAATTAAAGTGGAAGTAATCTTAAGTGATAAAGACTTACTGGCTATAAAGTGTAGAGGCGATGACGTGAATCAGAGTTTTTTAAGGATTAGTTCCTACATCACATAGGCACCTGCTCGAATTCCTGCAGCAATCTCGGAGGCAGGTAACATCACTTCTTCCAAGAACAAAGATGGGCCTGGGATCCAAGCCTTTCCGAAGGTATCCCTTTTCTCTCTCTTTCTGAATCCTTTTATTTATCTTTGAAAGAATTCAGAGCCAAGATCCTTGAGGGGGGAATTGTGGTAGGAATTAGACAGAAATGAGCAGTGCAAGAATGACAGGCCAAGTATAAAAGGTCACCAGGTGGACACCCCCAAAGTAATATATCTGCTCAATACACAGGTACCTGATAAAGTATTTTAAAAACAGCCATGCTGGTGATGATGTGATAGTGAATTTTTTTAAAGGATTAGTTCTTTTGGTTTTGGCAAGGGTAGAATGTATTTTTATTTTGGATTAATTTATTCTAATTTAAGAATGTAACCAGAAGCTTACAAAATATAAAAATTCTCCTCTTCTTATCTTTTAAGTAAATAAGCAGAGGAAGGTTCAGAGTAAGATAGTGTATTCCTCAGGCATTTGTGTTTTTCACCTTGAAAAGTCTTCATTTTAATTATGGACTAGAGGCCCGATGCAGGAAATTCATGCAAGAGTAGGCCTTCCTTCCCCCGGCTGCTGGCACTGACTTCCCTCTGACACCTGGGACCCTGGCTTCCCTCCAGCCACCGGCAGGCACCCAGGTCTAATTAGAATATTATGCTTTTATTATTATGGATATGTTGGGGGCAGCCGGAATGGCACCAGTTGTAAGACAGGTGGGGTCAGACTCAGCAACCTCGATTCTGGCTAGAAGATAATTTAGAGCCAAGACTTAAACTATAAGAGAATATTCATTCAGAAAGTCACAGAAGTGGAAGAAATGAATGGTAGAGGATATGGGCTGAGGAAACAAGTTACAGAGGCAAAGAAGAGCCCTTGGAGCTTAGAGTGTGAGGAAGATCAAGGTGACCTGCCTGAAAGGAGTGGGGAGGAGAGGAAGGTGCCAGCGTGCTCCTGGGAGGGAGAGGAAAAGGCAAGGTCCCATTCCCTGGAGGGAGGCGCTGGTTCCTCCGTCCTAAGCACTTTAAGGGTGGAGACTTTAGGGGAGGTCCCAGGGAAGATCTCAGTAGAAAAGTCAGCAGCTTTCCCAGTGTATCCTTTCAGGGTCATGTTCTCCACCATGGTCAGCACCAGGGCAGGGGTCATACCCATGCAGCTGGGCTTGATGTCAGCCGTGGGGTCACTTGTCTGGTTTTGCTGCCCTTATGTGCCTGGAGCTGAACTACAACTAAGCCTAGATGTTACCTCTGGGGAGGAAAGGTCAGAAGGTCTAAAGTAATATGCTTGGGGAGGAAGGTCACCCAGGGGATGAGACCCCACCCTACAGTTGTCCTTTGCTAGGCACTCGAGGCTGGCCACCTGGTGACCTTCTATAATTGACCCGTCATCCTTGCACTGCTCATATCTATCTAATTCCTACCACACCTCCCCCTTCAAGGATCTTGGCTCTGAATTCTTTCAAAGAAAAGGAGCACAGGATGTCCTCTGTAACTGTTTCCTATTGAAGAGGGATTATGTTTTCTTTTAGATCCAAGAAATTCTTATTCTCTGTTTGAGAGTCGATGAGGCCTGGGCATGGAAGGAGTTGGCAGTGATGTCTAGGGGTTGTATTCCCTGCGTGCAAGTAGGGCTTAATACCTGGAGGAGACAAATTGTGTTATAAATTTTAATATTATTGGGGCAAAAGGTAGAACAACAAGTATTATGAAGAATGGTTCAGTGAAAGACAAACATTTTAGTCCTCAATAATTCCAGGTCAGATGATGGAAGAAAAATGAAACATCAGTTTGGAGGTTTTAGCCAAATATTTAAGAAAACTAGAAAAATTCAGAGTCCAGTTTAATTTATAGGTGAAGAATAAAAATGAATTGAACTAGACTCTAATCTTCATATCTACATTATAGATTCCTTTGAAACATAATTTCCCCCCTAAAGTCACCCTCATTTTTATTAGAGAGCCAAATTAAGAACAATTTATTTACTGCATTAAGTCTTGTTTCAATTTGACCTGGTTATTTGCACAAACACAATGAGAGTAGCAATTGATTGTCTAGGCCAGTGGTTAGCAAACTCATTAGTCAACAGAGCCAAATATCAACAGTACAACAATTGAAATTTCTTTTGAGAGCTGAAAATTGACTTCTGCACATGGGCCATGAAGTTTCAATTGCACTGTACGTGCGCATCTGCATGTGGTATTTTGTGGAAGAGCCACACTCAAGGGGCTAAAGAGCTGCATGTGGCTCAAGAGCCGCAGTTTGCTGACCACTGGTCTAGGCTCTTTTAAATCTGCTTTGCTGGAATCAGGCAAAGTTCATGATTAAGCTTTAGTTAGCCCCTCAGGGCAAAAAAGTTGAGCCACCTAGTTGCCTGCAACACCTATAGGTTTGGGTGAATTCCTCAATTTCTTGAGGTCCCCAAAGATGTCATGAGGTTTCTCCTTTGCCATCTCCCAGGAAAGCAACATTCTCTTCTTACCTGGAAGACTTACCATGAACCATATGAATAAGCAAAGTACTAGGTTATTTTGATAATGGGAACGGTGAGCCACGGTGTTTTCCAGGGTTGTATCTTCCACAAGGGGAGGGAAACCCAATAATGGGCTGCCCTGTAAAGCCCTGTAGTCCAGAGTTATATATTTGCTACAAGCCTGCTTCTGTATCTATCCGAGTTGTCACCTGATTGATTCCCTCAATTGTTCTTGCCCAGCAGTGGGCCTGAACTTTCCCTGTTTCTGTGTGTCCTTTCTCTGTCCCTGTGCTGGACTTTGTTTCTATGCATTCGTACACCTTGTGGCTACAGGCCCGCCCTTGGTTTCCCATGACTCGTGCTCTGAGTCCAGAAGCATCTTATTATTTCTGCTTGTTTGGTGCCTGCCCCTGCATGTCCCACCTGCTTTTGTTTTCCACTGGACCCCTGCCCTATCTGCCTGTGTTTCAAGTTTCTCCCAAGTGGCTTTTATGCACTTCAAAAGGCAACCTCAATTCCTTAAGGTTTCTGGTGACATCCAGAGTCCAATTATGTCTCTCTCAGACTGACACTCCAGTCAGTGTCTTGTGTAATGAAACCGCAATTAGAAAGTGGTCTTACCGAATTCATGCAAAGAAACGTATTGCCATGACTTACTCATTAACTAGCTAACTGCCATGATATTTTGAATTTAATTGAAAAAGGTCCGCTGCTTGCATGTCAATAGGTGCGCATGGTGTACAAATGATCAAGAATTACCAAATCTGGAAGGATCATGTAGGGAAAAAAATATGTAACTTACCATTTGTTTTAAAGAGTGGCAAAGAACCAAACTCTAACTCTGTATTAGCTTACTTTTGATCTTGAAATTCATTTGTTTAGTTACATTCATTATTTAGCATATCTATACAATTTCCTTTCAGAGTTTCTCTTAACAAATCATCTATAACTTTCACAAAATATTTTACCTGTTCAGAAATAACAACTTACTTTCTTCCTTTTCCTTCAAAAAATATTTCTATACCTTATACCTTCTATTACCAAAACATAGGATTCTTAACTTTCAGAAATCTTGATTTTTATTTTTTAGTGACAACTGAAAAGTAGTCTATTAGCATTCTTTAGATTGGTGAGCACATTTTATAACTTCTAGAAACAGGCTTCTTCATTGGCAAACACACTTTTAAGAGATATCTATCTATACTAATAAAAGTGTAATATGCAAATCGACCAAATAGCTGAACAGCAGACCATCTGGACGACCATGCTGTGATACCCACTGGCTGATACACACTGGTGCAAGGTCAGCCAAGGTGGGTGCTGTATGATTGGCCAAGGGGCCATGCCATAGCCCCATGATCGCCCCAAAGAGGGAGGCCCGTGCTCCCTAAACAGCAGACTTCATTTGTAATACCTTAAGAATTGAGTTCAAAGGGCTGACAAATTCATTCACTCAGTTTTAGATTTTTCTTTTTCACCGGGGTATATTTTTCTTTCAGGGTCTGTAGCAATTACAGAAAGGTCTAGTTTACATTATAGGTAAGACATATCTGAGGCTATAAAAGCTTGTATATATGAAACTTCAGTCCTGGGACCGGCAAAACAGGTCTAGTTGCACGATAGTATTCAACTGAATGGTGCCATTAACTGGTCGGACCTCTCCATTGCCCACTTTATAGTGGGGCTAGGCTATGTTGTAAAAGAAGCTTGAGGGCTTTGGGGTAAGATTTGGGTATCTTGAGGCACTATGGACTGTTCCCCAGTTATGGAGAGGCAAGCGTATTCCAAGCCACAAGTTAGAAGTGTCCCTGTAGTCTCTGGGCTGCCCTGTGCTGAGAACCACAGCAGGCCCCTCTTGCCCAGGAGCTACCTGGGGTGTGGGATGCATCCCCCGTGCCCTGAGGTAGGCTTACCATGGTCTCCATGGTGGGGAAGATGGACTTAGTCTGCTCAGACAGGTGGACTGCACTCCACACGGATGCCCTGCTATCTGGATATAGAGTGCTACCCTGTGCCCTGAGGGCAGTTACCATGGTCATAATGATGGCTGGGCACTCACTCCGCTCAGTAGATGGATTCCACTCTACACGAAGTCTGTCCCCAGCCAGGCATCCCTGCTTGTTGGCCTCCATACTTAGCTAGCTTCCCCTCCATCATGCCTGTCCATTCAGGGGGTGCCTAGAAAACTGGTCCCATACCTCTCATCTTTAGTAGTCGGGCTAGTGACCTTCCATATTTCTAGCATTCTTTAAGAGGCCTAATAGGGAGGGAAGCTACCCCTTATCTTGGGAGTTGAAGGAGTTTAGGCTCTCACTTATCCAGCAAAGGGTATTGTTCAGACCTTCAGAAAATAATTCAATTTCTAAGATCAAAATTAAAAAGCATCCATCCATTTTTCTCCTCCTATCCTTAATTTTCTCACTTCTTATCTACAGCCTTGGGTCTCTCATTACTTAACCTTTAATTTCCCCTCGAGGATTTAAAAAAATACAGCTCAAAGAAAGTCAGTCTCTTACCTTAAAACAAGGAGGTCTGGAATCCCAAAGAAAACTTACCCAGGTCCACCCAGTGCAAAGCAAGGAGCTTGTGAGGCCCAGTGGGCCCGGCTAGTACCCAGCACTGGTCTGGGTCTGCAAGGTGCTCCTGGGTGGACTTCTCCAGAATCCTGCTGACTATGTCATGACCAGACAGTCTGAGTCTCACAACTTGAGTCATGTCACCATGTGAAGGGTACCAGGTGTCTGACCGGTGGGATCAGACCAAACCTGGGCTCCTCAACCTTAGTATGTGGGTTCTGGCTAGGAGAGAATTCAGAGCTAAGACTCCAACTATATAAGAACGTTTATTCAGAAAATCACAGAAGTGGAAGAAATGAGTGAAAGAAGAAATGGGCTGAGGAAACAAATTACAGAGGCAAAGAGGGGCCCTTGGAACTTGGAATGAGGGAGATCAAGGTGACCTGCCTGAAAGGACCGGGGCGGAGAGGAAGGTGCCAGTGTGTTCCTGGGAGGGAAAGGAAAAGGCAGGGTCCCATTCCCTGGTTCCTCTGTCCTAAGCGCTTTAAGGGTGGAGACTTTAGGGGAGGTCCCAGGGAAGATCTCAGTAGAAAGTGCAGCAGCTTTCCTGGTGTGTCCTTTCGGGGTCATGGTCTCTACCATGGTCAGCACCAGGGCAGGGCGTCATACCCATGCAGCTGGGCCTGATGTCAGCCATGGGGTCACTTGTCTGGTTTTGCTGCCCTTCTGGGCTTGAAGCTGAACTACAATTGAGCCTAGATGTTACCTCTGGGGAGGAAAGGTCAGGGGGTCTAAAGTAATATGCTTGGGGAGGAAGGTCACCCAGAGGATGAGGTCCCATCCCACAGTTGTCCTTTGCTAGACACTCGGGGCTGTCCACCTGGTGACATTCTGTACCTAGCCCATCGTCCTTGCCCTGCTCTTGTGTGTCTAATGCCCACCACTGATTCAGTGTTGGCGTTCAGAAGTGATGCCCTGACCGGGATTGCGTTGTCATTACAGAGTAGCACTTCAGTCTCCTCTTCATTGTGCCAGGCTGCTCTCAGCCCACCTGGGGAGCGCAGCAGTAGTGTTCTGTCACTGGATTTTAATGCCTGTGGCAGCTGACACATTGGCATCTCTGTAAGTTTGCAATTAATTCAAATCTTTGAGCATGGGCAAAAAATATACATAGCATCTTCTTTATAAAATTAGAGACAGCCTTATTTTAACGTGTATGTGCTGGAATGTTTTTATTATATTACTTTATAATCATACATTTTCTCTATTGATTTGTGCGGTAATTATCACTTTATGAATGAAAGGCATTTTCTGATAAATAGTTGACTTAAAAAAACTACCCAGCATTTTGTGTTACCAAATTGGTATCTTTGAAAATAGGGACACTGTTCTTTAACAGTTACATTCTCCTTCTCCAGCAACTTTATTTTAAAAAAATTTGGGGGTTATAAGTGCACAGTTGTGTTTTTTATCTTGACACTTTCCCTCTTGCTCTCCTTCTCAAATTTATTGAAAGGAATGTGTGTTGGAGGTTTAAGGGCATCCTCAGGTCTGATGGTCATTGGAGCACCACATGACTCAGCAGTTACCTAGTCCAAGGAAAGACCACAAAGCACATCAGCAGGGGTGTAGGGTGCAAGGGAGGTCCTGCCCCAGGCTTCCTTCCTCAGCAGTCAGTTGTCTCCACACACATGAGGCACTGTGTGCTGTGCCAAGAGGCTCCTCGGATACCCAGTGCCAGGTTTTGTTTAAAGCTGGTCACAGAAGCACTCTCTGCCTGGCATATATCCCACATTTCAGGCTCCCAAGAGGAAAGCAGGTGCTTGGCCTAAACCTCATTGTTTAGACAACAGCAGACCACTCAGTTCTGGGAGTGGTGGTAGCCCTCTTGAAACTTGGGTCCCAGGTGCCAGCTTAGGTCCAGCCTAGCAGGCAGGCCTCTGTAGAGAGAGCAGTCTCCCACCTTGGGACTGCTCTTGAATTGTGCCGTCATCACCTTGCTGCTCAGCATCTATGCCCGAGTGTCTGACAGTCCAAATTCAGCATGTCTCTGTGAGTTCCAGGTCTCTCTCATATATCTGTTTCGTCGGCAGTTTTGCCCTTCTTCAGTTGATGGCCACTCTAGGCTTCTGTTTGCTCAGGCCACAAAGCCTTGAGTCCTCCATGACCACCCTCTGTTGCATACCACTCATCTCACCTGTTAGGAAATCCTGTTGGTACTATTTGTGTCAAATTAACTTAGCCTGTGGTAGATGGTGGGAGGGTGTAGGCCACAAGTTAGTAACTGTTAAAATCTAGACTTAGGTACAAGAGGGTTGGATATACTATTTTGTCTGCTTCTGTGCATTTGAAATTCATAACAAATTATAACAAGTCTTTGAGTTTGTAAGAAAATGTCACACACATGAATCTGACCCCTTTTTGTCACAGCTTCTACCATCCCCATCACTCAGATCTTGCCTGGATTCTGCGTAGGTCCAAGCATGCCTTCTGTGCATGGTCACCAGTGTCTTCTCTATGCAGCAGCCTCGTGATCTTTTTTGAAACAAAGTCAGATCAGAATCCTCTACTTAGCTCAGAGCATGAGCTACAGTGGCCTGTGTGCCCCACTTGATTGGCCTCTCCCTAAGTCTTCCTCAGACCTCCTCTCCTGCTGCCCATCCATCCCCAGGGCCTCTCCCTGTCCTACTGCTCCAGGGTGCTCCCTCCTCAAGGCCTGTCCCTCGCTGTTTGTATCTTCCAGGAACGTGAATACCTCATGATGGCTCTGCCTGCTCCCTCACCTTCATGCTTTGACACTGAATCGCAGCTCCTACTCCTCATGCCCTTATCTTACGTATACCATATTCCATTTCTATACCGTGCTATATAACGGCATTCACCTGCCTCTTCCATTGCTCCACTTCTCCCCTCACCCACAAGCACATAAACTCCTTGGTGACAGGGATCTTTGTTCTCGGCCAATCACCATGCCTAGACTGGCCTCGGTGAGTGAGCAGCCAGTGGCATCCTGGAAGACAGTGCGATGCCCCTTCTTGCTTTCTCTATGTGCAAAGGCCCAAAGCTCAGATGGCTTAAATGTGGCTGAGGGATGCTTTTGCATGTGCATGTAAGTTTGTTCATGAAACTATCTGAAAATTAAACTTTTAAAAATTATATGTTCATATTGATTTTTTAGAGGAGAGGCAGGGAGAGGAGATAGAGAGATAGAAACATCAATGATGGAAGAACATCATCCATCGGCTGCCTCCTGCACGCCCCACACTGGAGATTGAGCCCACATGTGCTCTGCCTGGAAATTGAACCAGTGACCTCTTGGTTTATGGGTTGATACTCAACCACTGAGCCACACTTGGCTATGCAGAAAAGTAAACTTTTAATCTTTTAGTTATGTCCAATGAGATGTGGTGAATGGTGAATCGGAACAGCTGGAAGGACAGGCCTCAAATGTCTTGTGCTCATTCCACTGAAACTGCACCCCAAACCATGTTTCCCAAATGTTACTCCAATAACTGCTTTTTAGTTTAAATTATCATTATATAGGCCCCAAGTACAGTTTCATAGGCTAAACTAAACTGCCCATAGAGTAAACTCCCTGAAATGGCTTCTTCGATTGGTTTCTCAATGTCCAATGAAAATTGATGGTAAGAACATATACAGTATCTTAAGTGTATATGCCAGTGAAAGAGCTTTCAGAATAAAAGCTTTAATTCTTTGATTGGAGGACCTCGGCCCCCACCCATGTGCATGAGACCCTGAGAAGGCAGTGAGAAACATCTGGTGCTGCCTTTGTAGTAACCTGTGGAAAGAAGGTTGCGTGCAGGGGAGAGAAGCAGCTGTTGATGGGCTAGGTTTCTGGCTCGCTTTGGCAGTGGGAGGCTCAGCTCCCTGAGGGCAGAAGCCCAGCCTCTGGCCGGAGGACAGGCTGAGGCGTGGCCCTCTTCCTGTCTTCCGGTGCCCTACATCTCGGCTGGGGCACAGACTGGACTCTGTCCCCTAGAGCAGCGGTTTCAACCATGGGCCCAGAGAATGTTTAAAACTTGCCCTTTCTAACTGTCTACTCGGGGGCACCAATCATTTCCCTTATTGTCAAATAAAATAATTACAACAGCCAACACAACAATAGTTGTTGGTGTCAATGAATCAAAATTATACTGATTTTTTTGTCAGATCAGCATAAATAGATTCTGTACCACAGAATTTTAGTAATTAGTTTATGTGCCATGAAATGAGAAAGGTAGAAAATTGCTGCCCCGGATTTGAATGTTACATGCTAACACAGCAAGACAAAACCCAAGTCATTACCACTGTATTCTGCCCCAAAGCTCCTGTTTGCTTTAACCATTTACTTTACACATTTACCGTGTCCCTTTGAACCTTGGGCAATACATGTAGTTTAGTACAGCGGTCACCAACTGGTGGTCTGTGAGATCTGAAAGGTTGGCGAGTACCGGTTTAGTATGTGTTTGAGGCTTGAAATGAAGTCCCGAATCATTAGTGTCGAGGTTTTATTTAAAACTGTTGTGAGGTAAAGGGAGTGGATCCCTGGGTTTCAGCTCTGCTGGTGTAGTTTGGCTGGCTGGGTGGCCCTGCAGGGCAGCCCTGCCACCTGGACCCTGCTGGTTGTCACCACGTTCAGGGACTTTTTACTGGCTGGGAGCTGGGCCAGTCCTCCTTTGCCCTGTCTTTTGTAATGTGCACACACCTTGAGCAGTTCTTCCTTCGCCATCTCCAGGCTGGCAGGGAGCTGGCAGTCCCGGGAGAAATGTCTCGGTGGTGTGTGCTGGCCTTTGTACAGAAAGTAAAACATGCATACAAAAGTGCATGCATTGTAAGTTTGGTAAATTTCAAAAAGTGAACACACTCCACTTATGAACCAGCTGTTAGATCAAGAAGCCCTGGTGCCTCTCCTGTCCATCCTCCCCTGCCAGTCCCTCTGTCCTGGTTTCCAGCCCCATGACTGCTTTTTACTTGTGTTTGTGCCTGGTGTGAGTGTTGGAGTGGAGCCAAGGGAGACTCTACTCTTCTGTCTGGCTTCTTTCACTTCACGTTGGGAGATTCCTTCACATTGTGGTGGGAGTTGTTTGTTTCTTGTTGCTTTCAGTAGGTGGTGGTGTGATCTCTGAGGGAACGCATTTCTCCTGTGGGGTGCATAGCTGCCAGGCACCTTCTCGCACATAGTAGGTGCTAGATTGAATTGTTGTTGACTTGGTGTAGAAATGTTGCCTTTAATGAATACAAGATGCTGAGATGTGTGCTATAGGGAAAACTACCACCTCTTTATTTCTCATGTTTAGATTCACTGCTTTTCTGATTTACGTTTTATGTGCTCAGCTGCAGGAGTCAGGAGAAAGAGGAGGTGAGGTTGCTGACTTTCGGTGACTAGAAGTGAAGGGTCATGCAGCTACTTCTCTCAGAACTGCCATCTGCTTTGGCAGTGGTGTCTACTCTGTTGGATTGTCCTCCTGTTGGTGAGGCTAATTAACTTTTCTACTGACCCTGCTGTTCTTATAGCAGGTGCCCTCCTATCCACTCCTCCCCAACCCCCACCTGGTCCTTCCCTTTTGCCCTTAAGACTGGGAGTTTGGGGTGAAATCCTCCTATATAATAAAAGGGTAATATGCAAATAGACCAAACAGCAGAACCAAACAACCAATCAAAATGTAATATGCTAAAGTGCTCAACCACTTGCTATTTCATGCACTGACCATCAGGGGACGGACAGTCAACTGGTTGACCAGTCGCTATGACATGTACTGACCACCAGGGTGCAGTTGCTTTAACTGGTAGGTTAGCTTGCTGCTGGGGTCTGGCTGATCAAGACTGAATGAAATGGGCCATACATATCCTGGAGCCGTCCCTCGGTCCCTTCTTGGCCTGATTGTGCACCAGTGGGCTCCCTTAGCTTGGCCTATGCCCTCTCATAATCCAGGACCCCTTGGGGAATGTCAGAGAGCTGGTTTTAGCCCGATCCCATAGGCCACTCCCCTTGGGAGGGTGCCAGATGCAGGGCTCATGGCTGGTAAGTGCTGCTGTGGCAGCACGAGCCTCTCCCGATTGGAACTGATTGGGTATGAGCCCACGGCAGGTACAGTGGGGCTGACATGAGCGGGAGCAGCAGGTGGGAGCTGCAGGCGGCATTGGACTGCGGGTTTCAGCCTAATCCCTTCAGGCCACCCAAAGGGACCCCACCCATGCATGAATTTGTGCACCAGGCCTCTAGTAAAGAAATAAAGATAGGGAGTTGGAACCAAACGAATGGAATTCCAAGCAAGCTTGTTTCCTTTGGCCCCCCCAACCCTCACAAATCTTTAGGTGGAAACTCCCTCAGGGTCTGTACATTCTCCTTTCTGAAGACAAGGGTGTTTATAAAACAACAAAGTCTTTGGTGATACATTTTGTCATAACTGAGAGAACAGCAGTAACTGGTAACTTAAGTTGTGGCACATGTTTTGTGGTATTTCCTGAGGATGAATCACCATCCCATGAGTCCCGAGTGACCCCTCTTCCCGGAGACCGCTGACTGTCTTTCCAGGGTGCCTGAAGGTGCTGAGTTCCTCTGAGGCTGGCCCTGAGGGTATCTGTTTATTTGTTCTCCTTCAGTTGTTTAGAAAGAAGAGTCACACTGTTAACTTGGGGAATAACTGCAGCTGTTTGTTCAAAAGGGAGAGGATGAGGAGACTTGAGATAGAGAGATGAACCTGGAACTGCAAAGTGAGTGCCTCTGTCCGGCTGCGCTGTTTGGACCTATAACCTGTGTGGTGTGTGTGCCTCCCTCCCTCCACTTGCCTGCATGGCCCTCCCTTAAGAGAGTTGAGTAGACTAATGCTGTGTTTTGCTGTGTTTGTGGGGTGTGTTATAATGAATGATACCATGGCTCACAGGGCATGGGGGGAGGGGTGATAAGGAGGTAGTCCAAAGGCAGAAGGGACACGAGGGTAGGCAACATTTGTGATCCAAAATGCTTTTTCACAAAGAAGTCCAACAAAGTAAGTTGTTATTTTCTTCAAGAAAAGCCCCTGCCTTGCTAGTGACACCAGTTGCAGCATTTTCCTGCATTTCTTTTCCCCAGTAGGAAGTGGGGAGCAGATGCCCATTTCTGCTGACTTTAGGAGAGGGGCTGGGTACTGTGTGGTGTGGGCCTGTCGGGGCTTGTGGCCTGAGAGTTGAGGAGAGCGAGAGGTTCTGGATTCCTGAGGTGCTATGGACCCAGCCCTCCAGGTTCTAGTAGGTCCTCACCAACACTATGCAGAAAAGCAGGGTGCAACCATGGTGAGGTGGGGATCCCTTAACTGCTTGCCTCATCTCATCTGGAAGTTCAGGTCTTTCAGGCCTTTGGATTTCACTGGTTAGCTCGCTTATCTGGGTGGTAAGCAAAATTAAAATTTGTTCTCTTCTTCCCCCAAGAAAGCTTTAGTGTAGTTACAATGGTGAATTTTATGGTCTAAAAATTATCCTATATAATAAAAACCTAATATGCTAAGTGTCTGGTTGTCTGTTCAACCAATCAAAGCATAGTATGCTAATGATATGCTTAGGCCGCTCAACTGCTTGCTGTGACATGCACTGACCACTAGGGGACATTCAATCGGTCGTCCAGTTGCTATGGCATGCACTGACCACCAGGGGGCAGACTCTTCAACCAGTAGATTAGCTTACTGCTGGGGTCTGGCTGATCCAAACAGGAGCCCTCCTGCAGTCCCTCCTCATGTGCCTCCCCAGCCCTGATCATGTATTGGTGGGGTCCTTTGCCTGGCCTGCACCCTCTTGCAATCCAGGACCCCTGAGGGGATGTCAGAGAGCTGGTTTTGGCCCAATCCTGCAGGCCAGGCTGAGGGACCCCAGCCTCTGTGCACTGGGCCTCTGGTAGTTTCATAAAGCAGTTGAAAAACGAAGTTTAAGTGACTTCTACAGTGTTTTTTTTTTTTTTTCCTGTTTATAAAAGGGAGATGTTTTAGGTATAAAACAGAAAAATATGGAAAAAAAGCTTTTCATAATATCATCTTGGGTTAATGTATGTTTTTGTAGTTTTATATTAGATCTCTATATGCATATACATGTGACAGGGTAGTCTTTTCTCTTATTTTAAAAGTAATGTACTCATCTAGAAAATTAGAGATGGAAAATGTTTTTGTAATGCCCTACCCCTCACCCTAATAACTGTCATTGACATTTTGGTGTGTGTTCGTCTTTTGTGGATTAAAGCTATTTGTTATTGCTGTTGATTATTGAAGAACTCCCAGTTGAACATGTGTATTTACCTGTGTTACTACATTTAGTTTAAAAATGCTTTTGTATTTATTCTAGGAAGATGGATTCCTCCGCCTTGTTGAGTATGATAACTCACAGCCTCTGAGTTCCTTGGTGGTGCCCCAGACGCTCTCTGTCCCCGGCTCTGTTTGCACATGTGGCCTTGGGTTCTAGTTGGCTGCAGAGCCAGCTGTTGTGTGCTGTGGGACTGACTAGAAGCACTTTCTGTTCTAGTTATCTTTTGTGTTTGGTTTTCCAGTTGGTCCACAGGATCTTGAAAGGTGGGCATTCATCACCGATGGTTACTTCATCAGTAAGTGTTCCTTAAATGCCAAGGTGTTTGTCATTATCTTTATGATTTTAATAACACTGAAGTTAGGGAAGCAAAATATGCTTACACAAAGGCTGACAACCTTGAAATGTATGAGCTATGTGAAACTGCTTTGGTAGATTCTGTATTCTACTAATACTACTTGACTTCAGTCTTCCATCAGTTGATAATTGTGGTGGTTCAGTCCTAGTATTTGCTTATCTGTCATCTCCAGCATCTATGGCGGCATTGCTGTGGGAGGGAGCTAGGCTGCCAGCTGCTCTCTAAGCTGCACTGTGACATCACGTCTGATGGGCAGACACAGCTGGGCGTGGCCGCACCAGTCACAAAATCATCTGGTCTGAGGATGACGTTTTCTTCCCTGGTAACGATGAAAACTATTTTGTTTGTAATTAAATCATGCCAAGTATACTTCCTCGATAGAGAAGACATAGCCATTCAGGAGCCAGGATGTGTTCTGTGCAGACCTGAAGATCTCAGGGAGTTAAAAGTACCTGTAACCCACTTAGTCCAGGGCCTGTGGATATGTGCTCCTTTCTTCACCCTGAGTTTATCAAGTAGCCATTTGGTAAAACAGGCAGCAGAGCCAGCACTTTAGACTTTGGCCAGACAATCCTAGTGAGTTGGTGTGAGTCACATCTCACCAGGATCACTGTATCTCAGATGCATTTGTTAGCAGTTCATGTATATTTTTAGAGGGAAGATTTCATGGTACCACTGGGGTTTTTCTTTATGTCGATATTCACTGTGTGTGCCCTGGCCTACTTATGTTTATGTTAGATGGTATGAACTTGTACATGCTGTAATCTGTGCACAGTCTGCAGGCCTTCACCCTTCTCAGCGCTGGCACTGGCACTGCTGGGAAGTGTTCTCTGATGGACACTGGTTTTTATAATACCTGAAAAAGTTCAAAATACCACTTAAAACACAAAGGTCTCCAGAATGTATTTATTATATCTAAGATTAGAGGCCTGGTGCACGAAATTGGTGCAGCCTGCACCCTCCAATCTCAACCTCTCAAGGGATGTCTGACTACCTTTTTAGGTCCGATCCCAGTAGGATTGGGCCTAAACGGGCAGTCGGACATCCCTCTCACAATCCAGGACTGCTGGCTCCCAACTGCTCACCTGCCTGCCTTCCTGATTGCTCCTAACTGCTTCTGCCTGCCAGCCTGATCACTCCCTAATCACTCCCCTGCCAGCCAGATTGATGCCTAACTGCTTCCCTGCCAGCCCTATTGCCCCTAACTGCCCTCCCCTGCCAGCCTGGTCACCCCTAATTGCCCTCCCCCCCAGCCTTGTCACCCCCAACTGCCCTCCCCTGCAGGGTTGGTCCCCCACAACTGCCCTACCCTGCCAACCCAGTCACCCCTAACTGCCTTCCCCTGCCAGCCTCATCGCCTAACTGCTCTCCCCTACTGGTCTGGTTCCCCCCTCCCCCAACTGCCTTCCCTTGCAGGCCAGGTCCTCCCAATTGCCCTCCCCTGTTGGCCATTTTGTGGTGGCCATCTTGTGACCACATGGGGGCAGTCATCTTGTATGTTGGAGTGATGATCAATTTGCATATTACTCTTTTATTAGATAGGATTTTATGACTTTTCCCCCAAGTAATTAAGGATATCATTGTCCTCAATTAAAATTAACCACTGAGGGGATCTTTCCTCTGAATAGCAAGTACCAAATTAACTGTTTATTTACTCTGGACCCTTAACAGGCATTTCTCTTCCTTTCTTCTGAGGCTTTCCTTGTAAGGATTGTGAGCCTTAGGAAGCTTACATTTAAATTCAGTTCCCCCATTCTCTGCCTTAGCTTAGCAGAGAGGCCAGTCTAGCAACCTGTCCAATCCTGCAGACAGGAGCTCCTGTGCCCCCTTCAGCCCACACCTCAGGGCAGGAGGAGACCAGCTACTGAATGTGCAGGTGGTGCAGACCCTGCTCTGTGATTGGATACCATTGATGGAGTCAGACAGGAGGGTCCCCATTTATACTGAGCCTGGCAGGAAAGGGGTTTTTTGGATTTCTCTCATAGATTTGTTTTGTTTTCTTGAGACCATTCTTAGCCTGGGCTCTGAGAATTCGCAGGGAGATTTCCTGGCCTGCTGTATCGGGTGGCTCCACTAGTCTGGATCTCCCTGAGGCTACTGTCCCTGGCCCCTGGGGACCAGCTGGTGTCCTTCCCTGATTGTCACTAGCAGCCTTGCCCACGCCCTGTCCCTATCTACGCCCTGTCCCTGTCTGCGCCCTGTCCCTGCTTGCTCTCTTCCCAGTGCCCACATGCTGAGTCTGTTAAGAAGTGGGCAGATTGGATGCATTTTTACCAGTGGATAGGCATACCCAAGGGTGTAGCTCTTCTTAAAAGGCTGTCCAGAAAGGTGATGGCACGACTGTACCTCATTGTTGGGTCACAGCAGGTGGAGTTGGTGATTGGACTGCTGGGTGGCCGTGGAGGAATTGGCAGTCTCCAGCATGGGAGTGTCCTTTGTGCCTGTGGGTTTGAGGTGGTGAGTGGCCTTTCAGGCTCTTCACTGGGGAAATTCTTTATTTGAACATGTAACTGACTGGTTTGCATTTTGGTGTCTATGAGTCTGTTTCCTTGTGGAGCGGAGATTTTCATTGTAGGCAGTGACCCTATGTGGTGTTCATGGTGGTGGTGATTTACTTTTTTTCTCTGTTCCTTTTTTCATTCCTCTCCAGGAAGAAATCAGCTCCTCATACATTGAGGGTAGGCTGTGGTAGTTGTGGTTCCTTTTTTTATTAAGGGGCTCAGTTTTAGAACAGTTACTTTGTGGTGGTCAGGCTGACTCAGGAGGTGCCCCACAGACTCACCCTGAGTTTTGCTTTATAGTCCTTCAGATGCTGGGGGACCGTGTTGTTCTTCAGGGACTCGGCACCCCTGAAACCACTCCCTCCGTTGCTCACGCTTTATCACCTCTGTGATGCCAGCCAGGCCATGCAAAAGAAAGCTAGAATTACCTTTTGGTTTATACTGAGAATTTGAGACAATTCTAAACACAAAGCATTCCTCAAGCAGCCGGTGAGATCAGATCTGGTGAACTCGGCGACATTACCACTGGCTCACTGCCCCTCCACAGAGGTAGGTGGGCAGGTGATCCACAGCACACTTGGCAGGCTTTACAGACTCACCACTGGTTTGCAATAAGGGCCAAGCAAGGATCCCAGTACTCAGTTAAATGAACAGCCAGCAACAGAAATGGTCCACACCAGCGTGACCTGCCTGCTGTCGCCAGTACTGGTCCTCCGCCAGAGATGAGCAGTGTGCTGAGCTGCACAGGGCACATTGTACTATCTTGGTTCTGTTTCTCTGTTGCCTGAAGCCATGAGGAACTGGTCACTCCTCTTGACAGTGTCTCCTGCTTCCCCCTGCAGAGGCTTCAGCCTGCTTCCTCCAGGCTCAGCCAGGGCTCCTCCAGGTGCATGGCATGCATGTTAGCACAGCTGTCGTGTGTGAATGTAAACTGCTGCTTCACAACTAAGGGGGGAGGGGGTCTCTTTGCAGACATAAGATGATTAATAATTTGCAACAAAATGGCACCTGTATACACATTTAAACAAAGGCTTATTTCCTATTGCCCTAATTGCTACTGGAGCAAAGTTCTAATAGGTCGGAGGTCCTATTGATTTTGGTTTAACACCACATTTAAAAGATCACTAACCAAGGGAAGATTTATTACTTTTCTCTGAGTGATCATTGTTTGATTTCTTCTTTTTTCCTTTTTTCACTTACCTACTGTGTTGTATCATGAAACATACCAGATAATATAAGCAGAAATGAGAGCAGTTTATGAAGGGAAGGAGGGAGGCAGGAAGAGGGAGGGAAGGATTAAGTAAAACTGACACACCAAAAATCTCTGCTTGGCTGCTAGTGCTCTCAAGAACTGGAGAATCACTATGCTCTGTAAATGCCATCCCCATGCCATTCCTGAAGCAGCCCGTGAGATCAGATCTCGCTCCTCCCCTGGCTCTTTTCCAAGTACAGTCTATAGAGCAGTTACTTGGGTCATTTTGGCAGTTTTCATTCCTTTTTTAAAATTCTCATTCTAGGAAATGTTTCTATCAGTTTTGAGAGAGGGAGGGAGAGAGAGGGAGGGAGAGAGAGAGAGACATTAATCAGTTACTTCCCCTTCACGCCCCACCTCGACTAGGGATCAAACCTGCAGCTTTTTTTTGTGTGTGCGACTCGATGCTCTATTCAACTGAGCCACCCAGCCAGGGCAGTGATTTTTATACTTTTGGTTCAGGCATAAACTAATAGCTTGGTTATAGTAATTGAAATCAAACAAACATTATTTTAATCTTATCAAAGGCAGCTGATTGCACACATTAATTTTGTTCTTTTTTTTTTCCCCTATGTGTGGTTTAGGTTTTTAAAATTTATGATTGCATGCTTTTAGTTGTGGAAAAATGGGAACATAATCTATACGATGTGTGGGGTTTACTCTTCCACCAGATTGAGAAGTTGAAACATCTGTAAATACAAGTTGTTGCTTTCTAAATGCACTGCTATAACGGAACATATATAACAAAATAAGTCTCGCATTTCTCTCTCTGGTTTTTCGTTTTTGTCTGCTGGTTTTGTATCACCTGCGTTAGTTCTGGGTGCCTTTCAGTTGATGCCCTCCACCCCCATGTGTGTTTGTTCCTGCTTCTTTGCATGCCTGGTAGTTTTTAATTTGGATGCTAGACATGTAGTTTTTTCCTCGTAATTGGGTCTTGGATACTTGATATTCTGAACTTGCTCTGGGATGCAGTTACTTAACTTGCAACTATTTGACTGTTAAAAGGTTCCTTGGCTGGGATCGGACCAGCATGGAGCGAGGGCTGAGCTTCCTTCCCCACAGCTGAGCAGAGCCTCTTGCGTGCACCCAGCTTCCTGAGAAGGATGCGTTTTTTCGTCTGGTCATTGTTAGCAGGCACTGTTGCCTGTCCTTGCAAGCCCTGGGCACACCTTGAGGCTCCTTCCCTGATCTCAGAGAGCTTCCCCAGAGGATGTGTGAGCAGGGCTCTGCCAGGTACTCTGGGCACTCCCGAGCTCCCTCAGCTCTGTGCAGCTGTCTGCCTTGGTCCTGCCTTGCAGCCTCTTGGCTCTGGCTCTTCAGCTCAGATCCTCTGGGTTCTGCTGGGTCCCTGTCCCTGTGCTGCAGTCTGGAGCCCTCCCAGGGCAGCGAGCCAGGCAGCTGTAGGGTTTTCCACCCATTTCCTGTCTCTTAGGGGTCACTGTCCTTCAATGCCTGATGGTCCGTGTCTTAGACTCTTTTATATGTCGAGTCTCTCTTTTTAAAAAAAAACAACATACACGTTTTTATTGATTTCAGAGAGGAAGGGAAAGGGGGAGAGAGATAGAAACATCAATGATGAGAGAGAATCATGGTTTGGCTACCTCCTGCACACCCCCCACTGGGATTGAGCCCGCATCCTGGGTATGTGACCTCCTGGTTCACAGATTGACACTCAACCCTGGAGCCACCCCAGCCCCACGCCAGCCGGATATTGTTTGAGTCTCTTTAAGATATCCTCTGGCAGGTCCGGAAGATAAGACAGCATGGTGGGTGATCCTGGGCCCCATTTACCATCCGTCTGCTTTGCTCCAGGAGAGATTTAAGTGTGTAAGTTTCCAACTCAAAAGAAGCAGTACATCCCAAATGCTTTCACAGTTGATTGAACAAGGAGAGGCAGTTGTGGGAAAGTAAACTATATGGGGAGGCTAATTGAAGGTAAGAGTTATTTATTTTTTTAACATTTTTATTGATTTCAGAGAGGCAGGGAGGAAAGATAGAAACATCAATGATGAGAGAGAATAATTGATCAGCTGCCTCCTGCACACCCCACACTGGGGATCGAGCTCCCAACCCGGGCATGTGGCCTGATGGGGAATTGAACCATGATCTCCTGATTCACAGGTCGACATTTAAGCACTAGCCACGTCTCTGGGCAAGATAAGAGTTGTTTTAAAAACAAGGTGTGCTTGTACAGATTCTCTTGACCTCAACTCCCTGTCTTTGATGATAAATTTTTTTTCATGCGTAAAGAGAGGATGTATTCAAAATGGGAATTTTATCTCTTGCTTTCAAAGGAAGGCCAGAGTGCCTGCACCTGCTGTTTTCCAGGAGCTTCTAGTTAAAAATATCCGTATTTCAGAGAAGCATGTTTTGGGTTGACATATTTTGTTTTCCTTTAATTAGTAATCAGGTGTTTTAGTGCAGGATTTAATTTTGGTCACACTGGGGTTTACCTGGAAGATTTGTTTCCCATTTCAACCAAGATCTATGTCTCAGGTACTACTCTTGCTGACCACACTTTAGGGTCCCCAATAGCAGGACAGACATACCTTAGAGACCTTGTAGGTTCCCGATCGCCCCAGTGAGTGACTGTCATAGTAAAGCAAGTCGCAGGCATGTTTTGGCTTGTGCTGCACATAAAAGTTAAGATTACGTTGTATGTCATCTATTAAGTGTGCAGTAGCATTGTGTCTAAAAACCCAAAGTGTATCGTTCTGGCTGATGTGGCTAGTTAGCTGAGCACCTCACCAAGCACTGGGAGGTCACGGCTAGTCAGGGCACAGGCACAGGTTTATGGGCTTGATCCCTAGTAAGGGGTGTGCAGGAGACAGGTGATCGATTTTTTTCTCTCACTCTCCCTTCCTCTCTCTAAAGAAATCAATAAGACACATTTTAAAAATTTAAAAACCAAAGTATATACCTTAATTTAAAATACTTTATTGCTACTTGGGCTGGTGAGCACACGGTGCAGTATACAGACCATGGTTCATAGACATATGCACCTGAAACCTATGTGACCTTATGAACCAGTGTCACTTAGTAAATATAATTTAAAAAATGTAAACACACAAACCCTTCATTGCTAAATGCTAAACATCATCTGAGCCTTTAGCACAGGGGTAGGGACCTATATGGTGTGCGGAATCATTTGGTCTGGTCCTGCCAAGGCCTTGGGGTGGGTTAACTGTCTGACTGGTTGCAGCTGGCTAATGTTTAAGTTGGTAACTTTGTGTGGCCCGCGGATGATGGTGTCAGTATCCAATGATTCTGGGCAGACAGAAGGTTCCCCATACCTGCAAGTTAGCACATGGCCATCTTTTAGCTGGCAGAGGGGTCGCCCCATGTGAGGCTGAGGTTGACAGGATGGGCTGCTGGAGGTGGAGCGGCTAGAGTAGTCCTAACAAGAGGGCAGCAGTGAGTTTCCCCAGGACTGCCCCTCCTCTCACAGGTGCCTGCCTCTCCTCTCAGGAGTGCCTGCCTGCCTGTGGCCTGTTGGACAGTGCTGACTCCCAGAGGAGGTTCTTTCACCATCTGGAGCTGCCCCCCCCCCACCCCGTCCTGCCCCCCGCCCTGCCCTGCCTCAACTCAGCATGTGTCACTCCCAGTCCTCAGGGTTATTGCTGCAGCCCTCAGGACCTCTGCACCAGGAAGAGATTCTTCTTAAGAAATCTCTTTCTCGCCCTAACCGGTTTGGCTCAGTGGATAGAGTGTCAGCCTACAGACTGGAGAGTCCCAGGTTCGATTCCGGTCAAGGGCATGTACCTTGATTGCGGGCACATCCCCAGTAGGCGGTGTGCAGGAGGCAACTGACTGATATTTCTCTCTCATTGATGTTTCTGACTATCCCTCTCCATTCCTCTGCAAAAATTCAGTAAAGTATATTTAAGAAAGAAATCACTTTCTCTGCTTATCATAAGAAGCAGCTACTCATTGGGTGAAGCCCCCACGAGGCATGAGACTGCACTGACTCAGGTCCACAGGCTCCCTGCTGTCTGGGTGTGCTGTTTCCACACTTGCAGCACTTCCCCCACAAAGTCTGGAACCTCCGAGTCATCCATGTGCTGGCTCCACTCCTTCCCGATTCTTACCTCTTCCCATGGCTCCCAGTACTCCCTGTGGGTCTGGAATGGGGAGCTCTTTCCAGAAGGTTTCTAATTAACTTCGTCCCAGATCCGGGCGGAAGCGCCATCTACAGCAGGCATCTTTTTACGGAGTATAGTTCTAAGCCGAGGGCTTTGGCATCCCAGAAATTCATTGATTCAGCAGCGAAACTGGAGAGCATGTCATTTTGTCTAAAATGGGTTCAAAGTAGTGTTTTTTCTTAAGCAAGTTGTCATAACTTATTTTCACTTCAGTTATGTTGATTGTGTAATTTTTCTCTTGGATTTTTATTCTGAGACTGATGATTTTAGGAGACTGGGCTGATTAATTTTAAAGAACATGTCATCCCCTCCTTTGACCAGGTAACCTGAACTTTGTTCTAAAATCTTTTCTGCATAGTTCTGTTCATCTTGGGTTGAATTGTCAAGGAATTTAAGTGGTATATCGTGTCTGTTTGGGTCAAAAAATTTAATTTTGGTTAATTCAGTGTGGTGTAGTGATAATACGTAATCTCAACTCTAGCTGGGATTGCCAAGTAAGAGCTGGTCTCATTTGTCTCCCTGTTCACAGTCACACAAATGTATAAATTGGTTCTAAAAATGGATACTTCCATTCTAGTATATATTCACTTACACATTCGGTGGTGAAATCTGCAGAGAAGTTTGCATATCTCATTCATCACCAGCTAGCTGGATGCACAGGGAGGGCCTCCTCATGTTCACCTGCTGACTAGTAGTGAGTTCTGGAGAGGCCTGCTGGGAGGAAGGCCAGCTCAGAACATTGCCAGCATCTGACTCCTCATTAGCGGATGTGCAGTCCGTTGATCTCTCTTTGCGTAGTTACTGCCCTCAGGAAGGAGAGAAAACATAGGTAATAGCAGTTTAATACAACATTTTAAGGAGTCGCTTGAAAAAAATTACTAATATGCACCCCGGTGTGCTCAGATGACAGCGTGGGCAGCGGTGTCATGTGGTTCATACATAAACCTAGAGTTGCTTTTGAACATTACCACTGTTCTATGGTCTCCCCATCCCCCTTTCTGGCAGCCATGGGAGGCAACAGAGAACTCCTGCCCAGCCTGGGACAAAGGCCTTTTCTAGGAGGCTTGACTTCCGCTGGTTGGTGTCCAAAATGCTAATTGGCATCAGTTGCATTGAAGTACTATGTGGGGCCAGCAGCTGCTGGTCCCTGGAGACATCCAGCAGGGGCCTTACCTTTCGTTTTAGAATGTCCTCTCACCTCTCTCAGTTACCCTAAACTCCAGCGCTTCTTCCTGCCTGGTTGTAGCCTTCCAGGGAGTGGAATGGAGAGCAGGCATTTGGAAAGTGTAGGGGTGCATACACACTCTCCTGTCCGTCTGCCAGTTCTTCTCTCCTTTCATGTGGGGTTTGTTGTTTAAAATCCCAGTTCTCATCTGTTCTTAGTTGTATCTTCTGAGGCAGGTGGTGTTGGGGTGTGTGTATTTAAATGTTGGGTTGAGACCACCAAGCTTGTTCTTCATGAATGGTTAAAGAATGTGTGAACTCAAAACTTGGTTCATTATTAATTAATTACTGAATCTAAAGACAACACAAAACCTGTGTTAGTACCATTAGTCCTAACTAGGGTTCCAGCTGTCGCCAACTCAAAGTTGATGGATGGCAGCTCCTGCCTTTTTTTTGCCTGCTTTCTCTCCAAGGTGGGCACTTGTTACTGGGCAATAGTGAGGTACTGTACGCCTTTTTATCTGGTCAGATGTGTAATAATCACTACTCTAATCATAGCAGTGAGAGGAGGGATGCTCGTAAGTCATGGATTCATTACATAGCGTCTGCCAGCACCTTAGCTTCTGGGACGCAGGCCACTCTGTGCCCGTGTGTCCACCGTGTTTGCCAATGTGCACATCGTGTTTTCACACCAGGTGACAACACTGAAGTTAGGCCTGCAAGGAGTTTTAAATGCATAAGAACTTTAGCCTGGTTGGAACCAGCCCTCGGAGTCCATGATCCTCTGTTGTTCTTAGGTGCACTACCTGAGAGAAAAGAAGCGACCTTTGCTCTCTGTCCTAAGGGACAGTGGAAGCCCTGGGGTACCTGCCACTGTGGGTGGGGGCAGGGCTCAGCACTGGAGAACTGAGTCTGCACAGCACACGTAGCTGTTCAGAACTTCAGAAGCCATTGCCTGCTCTTACCACAAACAAAATTATGATCAGTGTTTTCCTTTTTCCTATCCTAACTCAGCATTGTTCTTTTTGTTTTTCTATAGTCTTTATACCCCTGATCCTGTATGTAGTTTTACTGACTAGTATAAAGAAAGAAAAAAAAAATCTCCAGTTCACTTTCTAACTACCTAGTCCCGTGAAAGGAAAGTGGGAGGTTGACTTTATGGCCTGATGTGTTTCATGGTGGCCTGTCCTGGAGTAATGCATGCCTCCCAACAGGAGCACGTTTAGGGCCGTCGTCATGTGCCAAATGCTGTTAGGAATCCTTCCTCTCAACCAGCCTCATTAGGGACACCCTGGGCTGCTCAGGAGTCCACAGGGACTGGGGACCACGTGCTGACTCAGAGGAGAGCAGCTTCATGCGCCCTGTGCCCACACGGTGATGGCAGCTCATTGCGTCCCCTCCGTGAGGGAGTGGTGGACAGAGCCCAGGACTGCGCTGTGGATGGATTGGGCTTCTAGTTCCACTCAGGCTTGGCCCTGTGCCTCAAGCTGATGTTTTAGTAGAAGTTCATTTGAAGAGGGCCTGTTCTATAACCCTAGCCATGCTGAACACTGGGTCTGTTTAGAATTAAGGTAACATCCTAGTTATTCAGTGTCACATTTTTTTATTGTTACTTTTAACATGGCTCTGTTGAAATCACAGATGAAATGATATGCATTTGGTGTGGTTTTCTATGTACAGTGCTCGAAGGAGTCACTGCCCGGGCTGTCACAGTGACTGTACTGGTCATAGGACTGCTCTTATTTGCAGTTATTACCTCATGACAGCTATGCTTATAGATTATCTATAATATTCTTGTGCGGGGGCCAGTCTGAAGCCACCATTTGAGAATTGCTTTTCTAAGATAATTCCATGTTTGTTATGTGTTTGGTTTCTAATGCAGTGGTGTACAACTGGAAATTTCTCTTTAAAAGATAGTTTCTTTCCCTCACTGGTCTGACTCAGTGGGTAGAGTGTCGGCCCACAGACTGAAGGATCTCAGGTTCGATTCTGGTCTGAGCAAGTCCCTAATTCTTGACATGAAGATAAAGAGAATGGACTGGAAACTTCTGTCATTGCCTGTGGGGAGGGAAGTAAAGTCGTGCACATTATCAGAAGCCACACATTCTGTTTTCATTTTTTCTTCAGGATGAAGAGGAAGAAATCAAACTGGAGATAAATATGTTGAAGAAATATTCTCATCATAGAAATATTGCCACATATTATGGTGCTTTCATTAAAAAGAGCCCTCCTGGACATGATGACCAGCTCTGGGTAGGCACTGCGTCCTTCCGGGGTGTTCTGTGGGGGCTGTGTGGGAGGCAGTAGGGACCTTCCAGAGGGGGAGAAAGCAGAACAAAGGGGCTGATGTCTGGGACCTTTCTTGGTGGACACTATACTGATGGTTATTTTGATGTTGATTTCACTTTGCCTGGAAAAGAGGTAAATTTGTTTCAGGAATAAAATGGCATGTTTTAAAAGCAGTGTAATTAAAAAGCAAGGAAATTAGGATCTTGAAAATAAAAGCAAAAAAGTAAAAACTTTAATTATGAAAATTAACCAGTTAACTGCTATGTGTCCAAAATGGAAACCATCCTTGCATCTATAGATGCTTATGTGTACAAAGGGTTAATATGGAAGCAGTACTGAATACATCTCTCTTTATTACCTGGATGTGAGAGACAAATCACAAGAAAACAAACATATTAGTAATTTTTAATTATATTGGTAGTAATAGTTAATTAAAAAACAGTAAATTCCAGAGAAATTTCTGGGCTTGACACCTTCAAACTTCTCTTTTCTTAAACACATGTATATTTAAGATGATGGGACAGATACTGTGTGAAATATGGTCATCACATTGGTTACACCAAAGGCTCTGGATGTAGATAGCAGGAATAGAGATTAATCCTTTTTCTATGTTTTAAAAAAGCCATTTAGAAAATTTGCAAAATTAAGAAAATGCAAGGAAAATAGGTACTTTCATTTCAATTGCCCCAATATCATCATAGTTAAAATTTTAGATCAGTTCATTTGATTTTTCAGGTATTTAAAAAATATACTTATGTTCATGTTCAAACATTTAAATACAGTATATAATATAGTTTTTAAAACTATGTGTTATTTAAAAGTAGCATTTCTCTTTTGTTCTAAACCCAATGTGTGGGAGTATTTGTACCAGGTTTCTGATAATTGGGCATTAATTCAGACCAAAATGGTCCTCCTGTTCCTGTGTGCTTGGGAGAGAAAGGCCACATTAGCACCTGTGTGCTGGGGGGCGTGGCGCAGCAGAAGCCTCAGTCACCCGCACCAAATTTACACAGTTAATAATTAAATGGTGACATGCTCTCAGTAATTTGAATGTTTCCAAAATGAACATGTGTCTGGATCTTCAGGAAGGGTAAACGGAAGTCAGACTCTTGGGTGTGCAGGTGCCCATGCCGCTGCCTGCCCCAGGCGAGTGAGTCACAGTGTGTGCTTCCACCCGCAGCTGGTGATGGAGTTCTGTGGGGCGGGGTCCATCACAGACCTGGTGAAAAATACCAAGGGGAACACGCTCAAGGAGGACTGGATCGCGTACATCTCCAGAGAGATCCTGAGGGTAAGGACAGGCACGGCTCTGGTGCCCACCGGGATCTTGCATTTCCATTTTCATTTTCCTTGCCCCAAGTATTCCTTGCATTATAACTGTAAAGATCATTCTTGTCTTAACAATTAAGAGCTCTGTATTGCTAGCTGGCTTTGATAGTTTAAGCTACATCAGGTATTCTGGCAAGTATCTAAAGAAAGTGGATTGAAACAGGAAATGACTTTTGTGTGTCTCCCTGAATTCACCCCCGGGTGTTGAGAAAGTTAGAGTGGAGGGGAGAGAAGGCAGCTGCTTTTCTCCTGAGAGCCCATGCCTGAGCTGCAGGCCAGCCAGTGGTGCCGAGAGCTGGCCCTGGTTGTGGGGGTAGGCACTAGTTGCTGGTCCATGCATGAGGGAAAAGGTCCAGTGTTACTGCTGCTTAATAGCCAACTAGAGGCTTGTCTTATGCTCTTAGAGGAAGTTTCTGCACTACTGTTACAGCAGCTTCTGAAGACCCCCTGGGGGCAGAGCCGCCTGACCACAGCCAGGGGCCTCCATGCTTGTCCCTGGATTTCACACATAAATGACTTGGTTTGATTTCATTTACACCATGTTCTACTGAGTTAAACTGGAATAATTGTTAGGCTTCTCTCGTTAATAAAAAAATTGTTACTTTATTATTTATTTGTAGGTGAATTTTCCCCCATTTTTATATGGAAGTTTCATAGAGGACTACAGGTTTAAAAAAGGCCAAGTGGAATTCATCAGGATAGGTTTTAATTTCTTTTTATTTAGATACTAAAAGCCCACTGTACAGATTTATGCCCTGGTGGGGTCCGTTGGCCTGGCCTGCGCCCTCTCGCAATCCACAATCTGGGACCCCTTGGGGAATGTTAGACAGCCAGCCTTGGCCCGATCCCTACAGGTCAGGCTGAGGGACCCCACTGGGGCAGGAATCTCTCCTTCCCTCTGAGATTCATTAGTCTGTTCCATGTTTCCATGCCTGTGGTTTCCTATCCTGTGTTGAGCATCTGCTCCCTAGTGGTCAGTTCATGCCATAACTTCCAGCTGATTGCTTAGGCCAGTGGTCAGCAAACTCATTAGTCAACAGAGCCAAATATCAACAGTAAAATGATTGAAATTTCTTTTGAGAGCCAAGTTTTTAAAACTTAAACTTCTTCTAACGCCACTTCTTCAAAATAGACTCCCCCAGGCCGTGGTATTTTGTAGAAGAGCCACACTCAAGGGGTCAAAGAGCCGCATGTGGCTCTCAAGCCACAGTTTGCCGACCACTGGCTTAGGCTTTTATCTATATAGATTTTACACAGCCCTTGACAATAGGAAATTCCCTTAAGAAAACTAGTTGTGTGAATGAAATGGGAGAACCATCTATTTATAGTCACATTCAGATTTTATTATTAAAGCATCAGGGTTCTGTCTAAGGCTACCACGGGGAGCAGCGTATGAGGTGGGGAAGGCAGTACTCCTACCCGCTGGGATGGAGCACAGGGCGCACATGGGTGTGTGGTCAGCTGTAAGGAAAACAGCCTGGTGGACAGGATGGCCTGGCTAGGCTGTAGCTGCTGGGGTCCTTCAGACTTGGTTGTGAGCCCTGCCCTGCTGCTTACCTGATGTGCACCCTTGTCATCACCCTCGGCTTTCAGGACTGCCTTTCTTACTTATGAAATACAGGTACCAAGCCTATAAAGGGAGTGCCTTCATCATGAGAACTCAATGTCAATGTATCAGAGTCATTTGATATAACACGTACATACACAGTTAATGCTCATTTAATATTAGTTGCTTTACACTATTAGAAGCACACACACATGTTTTCCTACGTGTAATTCCAGTGTAGGATTTCTCAAGCAGAGAAAGCTAGGTTTCACTGTAGATGTCTGAGGCATTAAATAAATGTCTTTTAGACACATTTCATCACAGTTTCATGCTTTTTGTCTTTTCCAAAGAGCTCACAAGGTCAAATCTGGAACAATTTTTTTTTATTGATTTCAGAGGGAAAGGGAGAAGGAGAAAAAGAGAAAGAGAAACATAAATGATGAGAGAGAATCATTGGTTGGCTGCCTCCTGCATGCTTTTTACTAGATCGAGCCCGCAACCTGGGTATGTGCCCTGTGCCCTTAGTCCGCAGGCCGATGCTCTCTCCACTAAGCCACACCAGCGAGGGCACTTAGAGCCTTTCATAGCCAATGCTGAAGACCAGCCTTCGACCGCTCCTTGTTCTCTGACCACCGATGAGATAGTTATGGGGAGACTGCTCCCCAGCTTTGAAATATTGATTCATTTTGTTTTCTTGTGTGTATTTGGATTTGTCATCCGTCACTGCTAAGAAGGATCATTGCAGCTTTTTTGACATGGGAGCTGTGAAACATACACTTTTCATCCCTCTTGAGCACACCTTACAGGAAACGTGTTCACAGTTCAGAGCTGTCCTGGCGCGGGGTGGCAATGATGACAGTGTTAGTGCCCAGTACCCACTCTTGGCTGTACACAGCACAGGAGACACTCCTATGTGTGTTGCTCGTTAGGAGTAAGAATACCCAGGCCACGTTGGTCTGAGAACACTTGGGTACTTGTGTTTGTTGCTAAGGTGATGCTATAGAAGTGTAAGAAGGGGTTGTGCCTCTTCCTTTGCTGTCATAGTTATTTCACTTGGAGAGAAGGCTTTCTTTCTAACTGGTCCTGTGGTGGCTCCTGTGTTAGTGCCTTTACCCCCGCCAGCACCATGGCAACCCTGTACTCTCCCACAGCTACACACGTGGCTGGTGGAGGCCACAGGCAGACCTGTGCTTGAGAAACAAGTGTTGTAGAGCAGCTGTCTCACTTACTTCAGAGCCTTTCAAGTCATGATAACAATAAAACCCACAGACAATGGGATGGGAAAGTCAAACCCTTTCCTTCAGTTTACCCCTCGGAACCAGGCCTTTCCCAGTGAGTAGGCTGCTTGTACTAGAAGGAGGCGGGCTTTTGATTTTACTTCTCGAGCTAAAGATGGGACAAGTAAAGGAGTTCAGAGGATGGGATATGTGTATCTATCAGACCATATTTGGATGCAAAATGTAATTGTGTTCTTGCTCCCTCACTCAGAAGAGACTGCTCTTGGGCTTCTTTCCAGATACAAGGTCATCAAAAAGCACCATATGCCAGTGGGTCTCTCTCTCTCTGGGAAACAAGTACTCTAACACAAAGCTCTTTGATGGCCGGATTGTTTTGTATTTGGGGCACAGGTGGGATGATGCACTGTGCTGGGGGACCCATCTCACCTTTGCTTTACTCTGGGATGTGTCTAGTTCAACCATACCTTGGGGTCACCCCCTGAAAAATGGGTGCACAGCATGGGAAAGGCACTACCTGGTGCACAAATAGCACCTACTGTAGCCGCGGGAGCACCGACAGTCATCCACAGTGTGTCTTGGGCAGCTGCAACGTGGTGACACTACCCACAGGTACCTAGCCCACTGGAGTGGAGGGTGGGCACTGCTCTGCCTATGGAGTGCTGTGAGCACCGTCTTCTGGAAAACGTCTGAGATTGAATTGTGTATTCTAGCTATGATCCACAAAGCCTGTGGCCCCACATGCCCTTCTCAGGAAGGGTGTGTCTTAGTGACTAACTTACAGCCATAGCGACTAAAGTTCAGTCTGTCTTCCTACTCAGGGCCTGGCTCATCTTCACATCCATCATGTGATTCACCGGGACATCAAAGGCCAGAACGTGCTGCTGACCGAGAACGCAGAGGTGAAGCTTGGTATGTGACGGAGGGCGCAGGCCATGGCTCACTTCTGGCACAGCCAGCAGCATCCCCTGCTTGTTTGCATTTAGCCAGCATTCACCCTATGCCCGCATTGTCTGTGTCTGTGCTATGTAACAGGTTATTGCTTAGCCTGGCTCCTCCCTTCCATCGTGCCCCGCCACCCCCATTCTCTGTGTAGTAGACCTACTCCAGTCTAAATCAGATATGTCATTTTCCTGCTTCAAGATCACTAATAACTTGCTATTTTACTTTGAATAAAAGTCGCATTTCCTTCATGGCTCATAAACAGCCATGGCCCTGCTACTGCTAGTCTCCTTTGGTGAGAGCCTCACCTCTTCCTTTTCAGTGACTAACTTTTATTTCCCGGGAACTTGCTTCAGGGCCTTTGCTCATACTGTTCTCTAGGTCGAAGCTGTAGTGTTTTCTTCATTCTCATTGGCCTTCCCTGACCCTCTGATCTGTATTGGGTCCCGCTGCTTATTTCTTCCATTAATAATGATCACAATTTATAATTATAAAGCTATTTGTTTACTTATATTTCTTTTTTTAAAAAATTAAATCTTTATTGTTCAGATTATTATATTTGTTTCTCTTTTTTCCACTCCAAAGGTCCCTTCCACCAGCTCCCACCATCCCTCTACCCTTACCTACCCCCCATTGACCTTATCCATAGGTGTATGATTTTTGTCCAGTCTCCCCCTACACCCCTTTTCCCCAATTTCCCCTGAGAATTATCAGTCTATTCCCTTTCTGTGCTCCCGATTCTATTATATTCACCAGTTTATTCTGTCAGCAGATTTTTTATTCACTTGAATTTTAGGTTCACTTGTTGGTAGATATGTATTTGTTCATAATTTTTATCTTTACCTTTTTTTCTTCTTCCTCTTCTTAAAGAGTACTTTTCAGCATTTCATATAATACTGGTTTGGTGTTGATGAACTCCTTTAGCTTTTTCTTACCTGTGAAGCTCTTTATCTGCCCTTCAATTCTGAATGATAGCTTTGCTGGATAGAGTATTCTTGGTTGTAGGTTCTTGCTATTCATCTCTTTGGATATTTCTTGCCACTCCCGTCTGGCCTGCATAGTTTCTGTTGAGAAATCAGCTGACAATCGGATGGGTGCTCCCTTGTAGGTAATTAACTGTTTTTCCCTTGCTGCTTTCAATATTCTCTCTTTTTTTGCCTTTGGCATTTTAATTATGATGTGTCTTGGTGTGGTCCTCTTTGGATTCCTTTTGTTTGGGGTTCTCTGTACTTCCTGGACTTGTAAGTCTATTTCTTTCACCAGATGTGGGAAGTTTTCAGTCATTATTTCTTCAAATAGGTTTCAGTATCTTGCTCTCTCTCTTCTTCTGGCACCCCCACAATTCTGATGTTGGTACGCTTGAAGCTGTCCCAGAGGCTCCTAACATTATTGGATTCTTCACATTTTTTTATTCTTTTTTCTTCTTGCTTTTCCAGTTGAGTGCTTTCTGATTCTTTATATTTCAAATTTTTAACTTGATTCTTGCCTTCCTCTAGTCTGCTGTTAGGTCTCTGTATAATTTTTATTTCAGACAGTGTATGTTTAATTTCTAGTTGGTCCTTTTTCATCTCTAGTTGATCCTTTTTCATCTCCTCTTGGGTCTCGCTAAATTTATCCAACTTTTCTAGGAAATTCTTGAAAAACCTTATAAGCGTGGTTTTGAACTCTATATCTAGCTGTTTGTTTTCCTCCATTTCTATTGTTTGTGATCTCTTCTGCATTTTCACTATGCTGGGAGAACTTCTGTGTTGGATTCAGCCTTATGGTACAAGACTTGCAAAACTGCAAAAGCCTCTCTGTTGAGCTTGAGAGGGTTGGAGTCTCAGGGCTTAACGGACCGCCTTGCCTTCCAGTAGGCCCTCCCCTACGCGGCCCCTGGGTCTCATGTGACTCCGGGTAATTGCTGGAGCGGTCCCTGTGCGCACGTGCAGTGCCTCTAGATCGCTGCCTTTCCGAATCTCCTGCGCTCCGGGACCATATGAGTCTGGGTCCCCAGGGTTTCACCCGAAACTGGGATTTAGTGGAATTAGAAGTGGCGCATTGTGTAGGCTCTGTCTCCCGCCCCCAAGCCAGCGGCACAATCAGCAGTCTGTGCTCTGCACACAGTGGAGTGCATGCCTGCAGACTTCTAACCTTTCGAGGCTCCCCTAAATTTCCATGCACTTCTCCCTTTACACAGTCCAAACTCCCCCATATGAGTTTCGGCTGGACCTGGGGTTCAGTGCCATAGGATAAGGGGTTCAGTGTAGTTGGAAGTCTCCCATCTCCCTCCTGCCAGAGGAAGCCAGCTAGGCAATCCGTCACCCGCTCTCTCCACACACGCATACTCGTCTCCCTACCTCAGCTTTTTGCAGCTCCTCTGGGTCTCTGTGAGCCCCTCTCTTTCCTTGTAGTTGAATTTGCACTCACCCAGCTTTCCTGTGGTTTTGGATGATGTCTGTTCTGTCTTTTAGTTGTCGTTTTGAAATTGTTGTGCGAGGCAGCAGTTTAGGTGCTAACCTATGCCGCCATCTTGGATTCTCTCCTCTACTTATATTTCTGACTCCTTTATGAGAATATAAGTTTTGAGGGTACAGTGACTAGGATTGATTTATTTGTCAGAATATTCTTACGCAGCACCCTTACAGTGTCTTGAATGTGCTCAGTAATGTGGTGGATGTGGGGGTAGAGCTCATGGTGTCTTCCTGGACATGGTTTAATGGTTCTCTATGTTCTGGTGGCTCTTTGGGTTTCTGGTTTCCCTTGTCTGGATCTCAACTCACTCGCATCCACTTTCATATAATTCTCCTATCAGATTTAAATAGGTTTAACCTTGTTTTCTCTCTCTAAGTCATCACAGAAGCTGTGCTGATAAGAATGTAGTCCCCCTGTAAAAACCTGAAGGAACAGTGGCTAGTACTGAAAAATAAGATCTCGTCATTGCTCTTACACAGTGCCTGCAATTGCTGACCATCTGTGGAGGAATAGTCTGCCTCGTGGGGAAATCCCTCCCAGCTAAGATAGAGGCACTGGAGTGGCTCTGACTCCTGACGGCACAAGCCGTGTGTTCCCACACACCCCACAGTGCCGCCTGTGCACCCCTTAGTGATCATTTGCTGATCGACACCTGGCTGGCGAGTCTCTGTCTCAGAGGAGACTGCACCCCACAAGCTGGCTTCTCAGGCTGACCCACGGGCAGGAGTGGAACCTGTGCCCTGGGAGTGATCTCAGCCTCCGCTGGGAAGCTCGGAGGCGGCCAGGTCTGGAGCTCCCAGAGGGAGGAGGGCAGCTGACTTCTTCTGGAAAGGCTGCATTAGTTGTGTTTTCCATTTTCTTTCTTTCTCCTCTTCCAGTTGATTTCGGAGTGAGTGCTCAGTTGGACAGGACTGTGGGGAGGAGAAACACGTTCATAGGCACCCCCTACTGGATGGCTCCTGAGGTCATCGCCTGCGACGAGAACCCAGATGCCACCTATGACTACAGAGTAAGAGGCACCTGCGTGCTTGGCTCACAGGGTCCCTGCCATTCCTGTTTACACATCGTTCACCCTCATCCTGCCTGCTCCCTCAGAAAGGGTGCCTGGGCTCCTGTGGAGGTGCAGCTCTGTCAGCACAGTGTTTAGATGCTGCCTTCTTGTGTCCATTCTGCACTGTCACCGGTCTTTTTACTAAGGAACAGACTGCCTCCAGGGCAACCTGAGCCACTGGGCGGATCCTTTACAGAGTTCCCGCCTTTTATTAGGTCATGTGTGTATTTGCATGATGACAGTGCCTCCAGGCACATGGCTCAGGCGTGTAATCCTGATCTTCACGAAGAACCACATTTGACCCTCAGACTTGGGTTGAATATATTAATCCAAACAAGTTTTTAAAAAGTCCCCTAGCCTTATCTAACATGTTAGAATGGTTAATGTACCTATTAATAATATTCAGAATTGTGTTCATGTCATAACACTGTCCATTTCCACAGTGTGTGTGTGTGTGTGTGTGTGTGTGTGTGTGTATATATATATATATATAAAAGCCTACGCAACCAGTTGCTATGATGCACACTGACCACCTGGGGGCAGATGCTCAACCGAAGCTGCCCCTGGTGGTCAGTGTGCCCCCACAGCCAACCTCCTGCGGTCACTCCCCTTGACCGGCCCCAATCAGTCCTTATCTGTACCAGGCCTCTAGTTTATTATAAATACCCAATTAATGGAATTTAATTTAAGCTTATGGTGTACAGCAGTGGTTGGCAAACTGTAGCTCGTGAGCCACATGCGGCTCTTTGGCCCCTTGAGTGTGGCTCTTCCACAAAATACCATGGCCTGGATAAGGCTATTTTGAAGAAGTGGTGTTAGAAGAAGTTTAAGTTTAAAAAGTTGGCTCTCAAAAGAAATTTCAATCGTTGTACTGTTGATATTTGGCTCTGTTGACTAATGAGTTTGCCGACCACTGGTGTAGAGGAATATGCATTTTATTTTTTTATTTGCTGAAGTATTTTCAAATAGATTATAAATTCTATGACTTTTCACTTTTTAATACATCATTCTCAACCTGCAAAATTTGCAGAAATTTTCCAGTGTTTTCATCCATAAGAAAATTAAAAATTATTTTTAAAGACAAAACCCGATTAGCACGGTTGGCTTGGAGGAGAAGTGGTTGGCTCTGCTGCACTGGGTATAGGCATGCTATGGAAATGGTCCCAGGTCCAGATGCTGTGCCTTCCCTTGCTCCCTGCAGTACAGAACCTCCATGGAACGGAGGAGAGATGTGTGGTCCTCTCCTTAGTCTTGTGATCAAACATATGTGTTTGCACACTAAGTAATTACAGATTATTTGAAAACCATGAAACTGAGCAACTTTAGTGATTGCCGTGTTAGGATAACATATAAACAAAGAATGCTAAATGATAGCAATCCTTCACTAATTACTGTTAAAGCTTATTTGGATTTTGAGAAGTTGGCTGATGAACCTTTTTTCATTTATCATCCATTATTTATTGAGTGCCTACCACATGGCAGTCATAATTCCTGGGACACAAAGGTGAATGAAACAGATGAAAATGCTTGTCCTTGTGGAGAATAAAGTTAAAATTCAGCTTCTCACACTAAGAAAAGATTCCATGCACAGAAAGCCCTTGACCTAGTGCTCACTCCTTAGGGGTGGGCGGAGCCTAGGTGGTGACTCTCACAGAGGCACAGTGTTTCCTGAAACCGCAGGGCAGGACCTTGCACAAGGAGTCCTCTGCTGTTCACATTTAGCGCCCTCAGGAAGTTGGAAAAGTGAACCTAAAAAGAAGCATATGTCAGGGCCAGAGATCTACACCATTGAACTCTCATAGAGAAATGAAACACTGGACAGAAGAGCAGGCCAAGGAGCTGGGAGGTTGGCGGGGAGAGTGCTTGCCCAGGCACCACCATCGCTTCCTCGTAGACACCTCGGAGAGGTTCTAATGAACAAATCACTTTTATCTTATCTTTATCTTATTCACTTAAAACAATTGTGTGTGTTCTTAATTTCCTGAGTGTTTTTCAATTAAAAACACCAAAGAATGCATTTGTCTCTTTTGTATGAATAAACAGCAGTGCTATGCTGGGAGCCTCATATCTACTGTGATGCCGTGACGTGCTGTTCTGTTTTGCAGAGCGACCTTTGGTCCTGTGGCATCACAGCCATCGAGATGGCAGAAGGTGCTCCCCGTAAGTAATGTTCTTTGTCGCCCAATTGTTATCTGTGACATACATCTAGTTTCAAATTCTCATAAAGAACAGCTTTGTGGATGAAGCCATTCCTGGTGGGGCCTCCAATGCAGGAACCTAAGTGCAGTGAAGCTTTAAGTGTGGGAGAAACTAGTGGGACCCACTATTCCTTCTGGAGATCTTGGCTCTGTAGGCTCCTCTGTCCTTTTTTAACTTGAACTCAGATATGGGGCCAGAGATTCCGGTGAATGACCTCAGGTAACAGGCAGGATTTTTCTTTATTCCATGAAACTGGTCCTAACACATGGAACTTAAGTATTGTTTGTGTTTTGACTTTACAAATAGAGGCAAAACTTTTTATCTGTAGAATAACATTTTTTTGGTATTACCTATGAAATTTTCTTCTGCTTGGGATTAAATCAGTGACAATTTCATTTAACTGATTTTTTTTCAAGGATGTGGTAGAATTGCAGAGAACAGGAAAAAATAGCATTTTCTGCTGGTTCCCCTAACAAAAAAAGTATACATAAAGAATGCTTAATTGTTTGGTAACTGGTTGTTGCTGAGTAAATTTTTGTTGAATGAATGAAAAAAAATTGCCAACAGCTAAGAATTAGTCTGCAGTACAGAAATGGATATCTGTCTTGAATACCATGTGTCCCTCGTGTTTTCTTCTGAGTGACTGACATTGCCTGGCCCTGCTTTTAGTTCCTTTCACAGTGGGAATGGGGTTGTCTTTTTTTGGCCCCATTTCCCAGCTGCCTTGTAAGATTCTCATGAAGATAAATAAACACATCAAAGTGTCCCTTGCCCGTTGTGCATAGAATTGTGTACCTAACGTACCTTATTTAGGCGAGTGGTAGGAGTGCAAACAGTAACTTCACAGAATTAAACAATTCCCTTTTACCTAACAGGTGTGCTGCGTCATGTAGCACCAGTGTGTCCCTGAGCGGCCTCTCTAGAGGGCTGGCCTGTGAGCCTTCACAAGCAGCGTCTGATAGTCCTCACAGCAATCCAAAGAATTAAACTTACTTCCATTGTCAGCTTGTAGATGATTTAGGAACTTAAGCTATTGAGTCTTTGAACACTTTGAATCAATATTTATCTTTGATTCATGAAGACCTTTCAGTGTCTTTTTGAAATTGTGTATTCTTCTTGTGCTGGTCCTCCTTATATTTTGTTGTGTTTAAATGAGAAATTTAGGGTTTGCCCTAGGGCTCATAGCTAGAAGTCTGGCCTGCTTGACACAAGAAAGCATATCAATCAGAGGACGGGCAGAGCGTCTGGTGTTTGAGTGAGTCCTAGAGATCAATAATGAGTAAAATAAGTGCCATACTGACACAACCATCTCCTCTCCCCAGCTCTCTGTGACATGCATCCAATGAGAGCACTGTTTCTCATTCCCAGAAACCCTCCTCCCCGGCTGAAGTCAAAAAAATGGTAAGCTACAAATGGTTTTGTTGTTGTTGTTCTTTTCTTTAAAAAAAAAAATTGTTCCTTTTTTAGTTTTACTTCAAGTCAAAATTCTGGCCATTCTAATTCCCAAAGAGCAAGTGCCAGTGCCCCAGACACCAGTTATATGGATCTTTTTGTTCTGTTTTATTTTCCTTGATAGATTCTCTTTATATTATGAAATAGTCACAAGTGGCCATATGAAACACTGTAACATGGTTAAAGAAAAATGTCCCATTTTAATATTTCAACACACTAAAGTTTTCTATATTTCTGAACATTTATGCAGTAAAAAGCAAAGCTTAAATGGACTTGCAGTTCCTCAGGTGAAATGGGATACATATTAGCATTAACAGTACCCTTTTACTGTTATTGTTGCAAAACATTGATGTCAGGTGTTCTTCTTCGTCCCAGAGCTCATTGGAAGGGCCTCTCTTGTTTGGCTATTGCCTCTGCTCCCAGCAGCTCTCATTTATTTGCTAAAGAAAAAATGTGTTAGTGGAGAGCGACATGCCCTTTCTGAGAGCTGCGCGACCTGCAGTGTGGTCTGCTGGTGTGGTACCATTTCAATGTCGCCAGCCCCATGTGTGCTGTCAGCCCTCTGTGCCCGGCTACCTGGTTTTGTTCCTTTCTGGAACTATTTCTCAATTAATGTTGTCCCCTTAGGTTCTTAATGCTAACCCTGAATACACAGAAGACCTCGGTGTTAAGCCTGAATTTGGACTTGATTTGGACTTTCACTATTGTGTCTGCTCTTTTCTTCTTGGCTCTTCCTCTGATGTTCAGTGGCTTTCGTTTCTTGTTTGGCTGTGTCCACACACACGTGTTTCCGCTCCTGTTTCTTTTCTGCCCCTCACTGTCCCTCCCGTAGCACATTTCGCCATCCCTTCTCCACCCTTTGTTTGCAGGCAGTATCTTCCTATTCTTTATATACTATCTTGAACCACATTTAGCTCCAGAAAACCGAGGTTGCTCGTTTATAGAAAGGTGTTAGGCCATGTAGTTGTGGAAACTCTAACCTCTGTGGTCCCCTGTACTCAGACATGATAACTGGACCTCCGTGGGTGGCCAGTTGAAGGAGACCAGTGCCTCTTGTTGGAGGTCAAGGAGGAAGCCAGGGCTGGCTCACACGCATATGAATTGTGCTGCACTAGGTGCTGTCACTTTTCCCTTTCCTTTCCTCTGTCAAATTTTATTAGAGTGTAGCTCTGTCTTCAGGGTGCCTCACAGTTTACAGAGCTTGTCAGCAGGGCCCTCTGATGACTCTTCATCAATTTGGGATCAACCACTACTATGTACAAAATACAATGATGCAAAGGACAGCTGTGGCTGACGACAAATTCTTCCTGAGAGTTCTTGCCCAAACGTTCCCCACTAAACTTGATTAGATGCCTGTTTAGCCACTGCTCCAGTTTACCCATATTTTCTAACGCAACGAATGGCTACAGACGTAAAAGCCCCTCTTTCAGAGCTGCTGTCAGTGTCTTCTGTGTAGGGAGAAGGGGCTCCAAGAGGTGATCAGGAACTCTCTGCTAGCAGAATGTAATGGCTGCAAACCCTCAATTCCCAGATGTTTGTCCGTGGGCAAGGTATGTCTTTGGAATCTTTGGAATCTCTTACTTTAGGGCTCCAACCTCAGAATTCCTGGTTCACTAGGTCTGAGGAGTGGCCCCGGGCTGTGTATTTCAGTGAAGCCATACAGGGCATTCCTCCACAGCAGCGAGGATCCTGCCTGCCGCGCCCACAGGATGAAGTAGCAGCCTCCTTGACGGGGGCCTTCTCTGAGCCGATCCCAACCTATTTTTCTGTTCTATTCCGTGTTTCATACTACCACTGGGACAGAATCCATCATTCTTTAGTTTCCTACCTTTGTTCATGTCATTCCCTTCTCTCTGGAATGATGGCTTGTCTCACTTACCTTGGATTCTAGAGGTCCTGCTTTATGCTGTCCAACCCACCCCCTTCTTCCCTGTGACGACACATGCATACACCTCCACTGTATTCCCTGTGCGCTCTTCTCATAGAGCTGAGCATAAACAAGTGTCAGTTATTGATCCATAAATATTTGTTGAATTGAAAAAAAAAAACTAGTAAGTTTGAATGGAAATATAGGATAATAGAAGTGATTCTTAAAAGCAGTGAAGTAATGGAAAAGAATTGAACTAATTTTCTAATTTACAATTTTTTAACTGAATAACTCATTCATTCAACAAAAATTTATTGTGTACCTATTGTGGTCTGCCATCCTCGGTGCTGGGCATGCTGACAAATAGAGACTAGGAGCTTGTGTCAGTGCTGTGCCTTTTCCCACTGGTGGGGAGCAGGGCCATGGCGCAGTTCGTCCGATGCAGATACCCTGAAGAAGGGCTCCTGCCTGGACATGGAGGGGAGGCTAACCCAAGAGGTGATGTCAGGTCGTGTCTCAGAAAGTGTGAGGGCCAAGGGTCTGTGCCATGACTCAGGCTGGAGATCAGCAAGAGTTAGGCTCCTCTCAGCAAAAACCCAAGTGGCTGGTCTGAGAAATGTTGGTGACAGAGTTACTGCCCCCTTCAAACCGTTGTTTCCATCAGCATAAAGATAAAATGACAGTCCAGTTTGAGGCTGGGATTGGAATGTCACGTTAACTAACAGGTTTAAGAGTCCCAGTCTCTGGTCACTTACTTGGCTCCTTCTCTTTTGTTTCTATGTTGTCCTTGTCTTCCAGGTTCCAGACATCCATCCTCCACCTACCTTCATTTTAGCAACATCCCCACATGACTAAGGGATTACTAAGCAACATGAAATTCAAACCCAGTTACTTTATATCAGGCTCTGTGTGAGGAGGTGTGGCAGATGCCAGTGATCTGGCCTAGCCCCTGGCCTGCGGGTGTCTGCTCCTGGTCCCAGTCCTGAGCGCCTGTTTGTCCCCACACCATGCCTGTGCATTCCCAGGACGCTACCTGAGTCTCGTCTTTGCTTTCAGCTGATGAGCCACTGCTCTTTTGGAGGTTTGCTCTTTGTAGTAGACATTTGATGCTCTTTTTACTTTCTCTTACAGGTCAAAGAAGTTTTTTAGTTTTATAGAAGGGTGCCTGGTGAAGAACTACATGCAGCGACCCTCCACGGAGCAGCTTTTGAAACATCCTTTCATAAGGGATCAGCCAAATGAGAGGCAAGTGAGAATCCAGCTTAAGGACCATATAGACCGCACCCGGAAGAAGAGAGGAGAGAAAGGTATTAGACCTGTTTTGATTTCATCTTAAACATGTGTATTTTGCCAACTAGGATAGGTTGCTTCTGCCCACTGGGCTCTGCAGTAGCTACAGTGGGCCCAGGACCTGTGGGCCTCTCTTGCTGTCATTGGGCTCACCCAGCCTCTGAGAGGCGGTGCCATGTGTGTGGCCCGGTGATGTTGTGGATGTGGGTGCAGACGGACCTGCAGTGCATGTGACATAGGTGGGACTGGTTTCAGTTCTCAGACTCATGTTTCTTACCAGGAAACTGGTTTTAAAATGTATGTCTCTGGAAAAAATTAGAAATGTATTTTTTGTGTGAAGAAACTTTGTTTATAAGTCTCTTCAACCTTCCTGGTTTTGATTGCTCCGTGGAGGGAAATTGCTCACTGAAAGCCAAGTACTGACATTAAAGTCAGGGTCCAACAGAATGGACTGTTACTTTTGGGGAAATGGCATAGAACCTGTTGAAGTGGAAGTAAGTTATTCGTATTGACGCTTTGTCTGCTCTAAGGAGAGCCAGTTTTGTCTCCCTCTGCTGTATTGTTTCATCAGTGTCTCCATGATTCCACCTTTATAACTAACTATGAGAACGTTCCATTTTGTTTTTTCTGCCATTATTCTTTACTTCCTGCTTCTTTTCTGCCAGCCCAGCAGACTCTGCTGCACTTTAGGGGGATCCCCAAGCACTAACAATAAACATTTTATTATCTACGGTAATAAAAGGGAAAGATACAAATTGGCTGTACCTTCACAACGCCCACCAGCCAATCAGGAATGAGCATGCAAATTAGCCCAACAAAGATGGGTTAATTTGCATATACAGACGCTGAGGGACTGGGGGCAGGATGCTTCTGTCATCGCCATCCACACCACCCCAGCTGCTGCTCCAGGCCTCTGGGCAGTGTGGGAAGGCAGAAAGGTGGCTCCAGGCTAGAGCAAAGATGGTACTGGCAGCCAGGGGAAGGAAGGCCCATTCTTGCATGAATTTTTGTGCATCAGGCCTCTAGTATATATATAAATGTATATGTACACACACACACACATCTTAAATCTTTATTGTTGAACTATTACATATGTCCCCTTTCTCCCCACATTGACCCTTCTTGCCTACCCTTGCCCCCTGCCTTAGTTTGGGCAGTTAAATCTCCTTCTTTTGAAATTGAGCATCAGAGTGGGTTTTCTGAATTTGCTGATACTCTTGGACCATTTTTTTTTCTGTGTCCAGGGCTCTGAGCCTGTCCTGGTCTGTTCCCTCAGTGGACATTCTGTGGCGGTGTCTGGGATGCATAGATATGCTCTCGCCTGGGGCATATGGCCAGGGAGCGGCCCTCCCTGTAGAATGTGCGGTCATGGGCTCCTTCCCCACACTCTGTATACATTACTGTTTTCACCAGGAACGTATTGTTCACATACTCCTGGAGACTTGTCTTTGTGTGCATGTGTCATGATTTGTGAACAGTCCCATTCATCTTTTCTGAACAGATGAAACGGAGTACGAGTACAGCGGCAGTGAGGAGGAAGAGGAGGAGGTGCCTGAGCAGGAAGGAGAGCCGAGGTAGGCCAGCCGCTGGTCCACAGAGCAGTGTGGGCTCTCAGAGGACTCCCTTCTCCATAGCGGGCAGAATCTCACCTGACTCTGGAAGGGCCTTAGTAGCCTCCATTCTTCTCTCTCTTTTTTTTTTTTTACGTATTTCTGGCTCTTCTCCACTGATCCTTTACCAAGATTCCATTTCCATTGCTGCCCCCCTTCACCTCCCCCTAGTCCTTAGGGAACCTGTAGGCTGCATGAGGTTCTGAGGAAGGGAGCCTGCCACTGGCACCCAGGCAAGAGGCCCTGCATGCACATCGGCCGCGAGGGCCACCATGGAGAAACTGCACTTTTACCCAGAATGTTTTTTTGTGTTTTGCTCCCACAAGTGTGGTGAGCAGCATTCCGTTCCCTTTATACTTGTTGTGACCCATCTCGTAGTCCAAGGTCCTTTCTGCCTCCCAGTGTACAAGGAAGCAGAAGGATGAAGAGTTGGTTATATGGACCTCACGGTAACTAATTAGTAAAAGGAAAGAGGAATTTAAAATTGTAGTACTGGTCTTGCCTGGCTCATGCTGCAGCTACACATACTAACTAACCATCGGACTGCAGAAGGGCAGGAGGGTGAAAAGCCTGGGGGCCTGCGTGTATAGCTGGCAGCTTGAAGAGAGCATAGCAAGAAATAGGGAGAATGTGTTGAAAAAACTTTGTAATATCCCTTTTTTCATACAGAGACTTGAATCCATTTGACACTAAAATTTTTAGAGTGATTTGAATTGATGCTCTGAGCAGCAGTTGTTTTGAGGTAGGAGCATCATCTAATAATGGAAGAGGCTTGGAAGCAGATTCTGTTGTGATGTTACTCCATGTGTTTGGGAGTGGAGGGGGAGAGACCATCTAGGAAGGGTGCTGTTCAGCCAGGGCTTAATGCCTGGGCCTCCCTGGGCTCTGCTGCTGACCCTGGACTCACAGGAGGTGTGAGGGAATGTACAGATGATGAAAATAAAAGTACTGAAGGTTACGTGGTATTTCCTGCCCAGCAGACCCAGAATGATGTTACTATCACTGATGGGAAGTAAGGTGGTCAGAGAGGGATGCTTTCAGCTTTTAATTTTAGAGTTTCAGTTATGGGAGAGTCCGGGGCAGATGTACCCAGGCCAGAGTGTTAAGATATTTATGAGGTGAATGAAAGCAGCAGGTAAGTACTACTTAACTGTAGGTATGCTTACTGCCCTAGACTTGTTGAAGAGTGCGTTAGGGTGATGGGAGATGGAGCCGCCCCTCCAGAGGCAGCAGCCACCCTGAGTGCCCCTTCCTCCCGCAGCTCCATTGTGAACGTGCCTGGGGAGTCAACGCTGCGTCGCGACTTCCTGCGGCTGCAGCAGGAGAACAAGGAGCGCTCGGAGGCTCTGCGGAGACAGCAGCTGCTTCAGGAGCAGCAGCTGCGTGAGCAAGAGGAGTATAAAAGGCAGCTGCTAGCCGAGAGGCAGAAAAGGATTGAGCAACAGAAGGAGCAGCGGCGGCGGCTGGAAGAGGTAGAGAGAGGACATGTCCCTGTTGGTTTCTCTTTCTTTATTCACATGGGTTGCTAGACACTCACAGGGCATTGTCTGCAGCCTGGCCCAGCCCTGAGCCACCGGGATATAGGCCTTCACGTTCCTCGTGAAAACGCCAGGGGCCTGCTCTGCTGTTGCTCACACATGCTGGCTGGGCCGGGCTGGGTGGCTCACCCTGGCTCTGAGAAGGCGCTCCCTGTGTTTCAGCTCAGGCTCCACCTGATTTCTTCTTGCTCTTGGCCTCTGGGTTCAAGTTTGGGTATACATATTTTTTCTGAAACTTCTGAGTTTTTCACATGAAAAACTTTTCTGCAAATGCCAGGTACATTGAAGGTAAGGAATGAAGAAAAGAATTCTGCTGCATGCAGGGCAAGCGCTGTTCTGTCACCTGGCTTCGAGCATGCAATTGGCCATGTCCTGTAGTGGGAAATACATTTTGTACCACCTGCTCATTTACCTCAGGGACACTGTTAACATTGGTAATGTGGTAACAGCTTTTTCATTTTTAATTCACAGAAACATTATTTTTCTATATTTCACTTAGGGCTCAAAAGAGGTTTTTGAAAATCTTTTCCTAACTGGTTTTATTATATATTTCACAGCTCCAAGTTTCTCATTCATAATATTTCTGTCCACTTCATTTACATACTTATTGTTTCACCTCTGTCTTTCACTCCAGAAAAAGAATGCAAAACAGATGTAGATATATCAATACTGGGCTTTACAAATAAAATAACAACATATGCTATTACCCAAATTACTTCAGAGTACATTTTGTAGGGGAAGACTTTGTTTCATTTTCTGTGTTTTAACCTGAATTTTGCAAGCTTTAAATTCACCCCAGCCTTGGAAAACCCAGACCTCTCTGCCCTAGAGATTGGGTTATTCATCCAGTGTGTGTGGAAGAGAACATAAGACAAAGTCTCCTGTAGGAGGGACACTCTTTATGGAACACCCTGGGCAGTGTATTTGCACTCTGGGGATATTTTTAAAGCTGTTCTCAGTGCTCTTTGAAAGTAATGGAGTGGATCTGAGGCTGCACGTCGCATGTCGAATACTGGACTTTGTGGGGCTGCTCAGGTTCAGAGGCTGTTCCTAGTTGTTGACCTGGAACCTGCCGCATTGATTACTGACCTTTCTGACTGTGGGCTCTCCTTCCCTTTAGCATAAGAAACAGGTGAGTTGGGTGGTTTATAACTTAAGTGCGAAGACAGCTCAGCCAGAGCTGGTTTGTGGCCCCAGCCCCGGAGCTGTGGCCAAGCCAGGTGGTGGGTCCAGCTTCCTGCAGCCTCTGCAAGGCACCAGAGCCTAAGCAGGACTTCTGCTATATGAGAACTTTGCACTCACTGCTAATGTCATGTGGCCTTTAATGTCAGCTTCTCAGTGAAAGTTCACACTCAGAGTTGCCTTTTTGCACCTCTTGTCAGGAAAAGAGGAACTGGGTGCTGAAATGGCTATGTCCGCGTTCCCCGGAGTGTGGACTCCTGGTGTGTGGGTTCTTTTTTTTGGCCTGGGGAATGAAGCAGTTTGGAAATATTTGAGCCATCAATGGTTTGTAGCTTTGAATTGGCATTAAAGGCTCAATCAGAACTGTTTATGGACTAGGGATTTCTTTTATTAACAAACAAAGTAGATAAAGGTAGTCGGCTCACTCATAAGACAAGTAACAGTTAAACCTGAAGAGAATAACTTGCTACCTGTGAGTGCGGGAAATAGCCCACACACTGAGATTATGGGGACACAGTACATCTGTCCTTTCTTTGAAATGGCCATGAGGTCAGGCCCATGGGAGTGTGGGGGATGAGGGTGAGGACCTCTGCCAGCCTCCTCCTCCCCTTGCGGATGAGCACTTCTGCTCTCCCTGCACACACTCCCTCCCCGGCCAGGGCTCTGAAAAGTGCTGCTGCCAACCTCTTCCCTCTTGAGGTCCCGGTCTCCTCTCCCTGGCTCCTTTGTGAATTGAGGGTCTTGGAAGTCCTTAAAGATATGTTCCTGTCTTTCAGTTTTGCTGAAAATGTGGTTTTTGTTTATGTTTTCCATTTTCTCTTGCCTTTGGCTGCTCCAGGAGGATGGGAGCCAAGGGCATGAGCGAATTAGCTCTGGGTTCCCCACGGTTCCCACTTGTGCCTCAGCACCCAGCGCTGCTTGGCTCACTGCGTGTGTCATCTGGGTCAGAGCCGTGGGCTCCAGATCTGCTTCCGCACAAAGTTCCCTGCCATGACCTTACCTTTCACAGCTAGATGCATGTCACAACTAGGGCTCATACAGAACATGGTCTCTAGCTTTTTTTTTCCATCAAAATTGTGGGCCAGATTTTTTTCCCATTCTATTCTCACTTGTTTTTTCTTTTTGAGCAAAAATGAAGAATATTTCATAATATTATCATTTTACTCTAATGGTTTGTGCTCTTGTTTTTATTGAATCTTGATTTGATACCTATTAATTCTTCCTCTTTATTCCTATGACATCCAGGTATTTGATGACTATGTTTTCTCACTCTTTTGTTTTTAATTTTTTTATTATGATTTTGCAGAGAAAGAGGGAGTAATAAAACATCAATCGGCTGCCCCCTGCATTCCCTCCACTTGGGATGGAGCCTGTAACCCAGGCATGGCCCTGACCTGGAATTGAACCGAGACCTCTTGTGCACAGAACAACTCTCAACCACTGAACCATATGAGCCAGGCTATTTTCTCATTCTTTGTCTAAATTTAATATAAAATTTTAGACAGAAGTTTGTCTTTCAGAAAAGCCTGTTGATAGTCCAAGTGAAGGCCACTGGAGCTGTGAGTTACTAGTAAAAGCAAGACATTGTGTCTGGTTTGCTGTGCTGCCTCTTTCTAGAAAGGAGCCCATGGTGGTGTGCCGTGGTGCCATCTGCTGTTTCTTACTGAGTATAAATGACCTTTTTCAGTATAAATAGGAGTCTAAATCACACTTTTTCTCTGACATTAGAACTTATCCTTTTCTTAAAAAACAAACCAGAAATGTGGGAAAAGCTCAATTCCCTATCTTCCAGCCCTGCCCTGGCCCAGCGTGTGCTCCTATACCTCAGGATTAGCTGTACATCCAGTCAGGACTTCATAGCAGCGTGGCCTTTCCCTACCACTGTTTCTCTTTCTGTTCTTTCTGTTCCATCTTTCCCTCTTTTCTTCCCCATCTCCCTTCCTCTCTTTCTCTCCTTTCTCCCTTCTTACCCAAAGATATTTTCCCTATTGATTTTTAGAGAGAGTAAAAGAGAAGAAACATAGATGTGAGAGACATAAGTTGCCCTCCCCCCCTCCCCCCATGAAATCCCAGCAGGGCAGGGTATCTGCAGCGCTCCCTTGACCAGGAATCAAACTCTTGACCATTCGATGAGTGAGCCAAAGTTCTACCACTGAGCCACCCCCAGGGTCCCCTTTCTGTTCTTGAACCAACACTGCTGATGGGATGTCCCAGACCTGCCTGTCCCAGAGTATTTCTGTAGGTATTTAAAAAATAACTGTCTCTATGACCTTTGCTTTCCAAGCTTCTAGCCGCAGACACACTGTGACTTGGGAACTGCTTGCCTTTGGCGGGCAGGGTGTCTGTGCTGTGCCTTTCCTTCCACGCAGGGACACTTTATTTCTCTCATTCTCCAAATCCCAAAGTGACTCGCATTTTAGAGAGGGGGGTAGAAATTGAAGAAATGAAAAACAAAGGAAGACAAGAGGAAACTGTATGTGCCATGGGATTAGTACTAAAGCTAAATGGAAATACTGGGAAAACATGTAAGTTTCTAAGAAAACAGTTAATTAATTGTGGCATGTTTGTTGTGTGTCTTGGCTCTGTGATCTTGAAAGGCGGGTGAACGTCGCCCAGCAGTGTTCCTATGCATGCTAGTGAAATAGCCATTTCTCCCCTGTCTACTGGGAGGCCTTGCTCACCGTGGCAGTGGGCGTGTGGCCGTCTGCACAGCTCAGCTCTCAGCCTTAGGGGACCCTGTGAGTTCTTAGGTCTAGTGTTTGGCCGTATTGAGTATTAAATTTTGTAAGAGTTAGTTTCTCACAACAGGTGCCACTTGTTGCCTAAAGATGGGAAGATGCCGATGGCTTCTCTGCTCAGGCTTCGTCATAAACCCCGCTTAGAAAAACCCAGGTTTAGTGGCACCTGTGCCTGGCCTCGTGACCATGGAGTTCTTAGAAGTGGTGGACTCGGAACAGAGTCTGGTTCTACTGAAATGAGTTTCTGCTAAAGCTGAAGCCCAGTGCTGTGTATTTAAGTGGGCCTCACTGTTACCAGTGCATGTAGTTAAAAAAGTCTTCAAAATTTGAGGTCAAAGCATTGCTTTTTAAATACCAAAACAAGAAGGGAACTTCCGAGCATCAAAGCATATTCGCTCAGGCACGCTTAGAAAAGTTTAAGTAGGAAGGAAATCTTGTCATAATTTTAGAAATTTAGAAATCACAGCATCACACAGTTTCTCAGTTTGATTTGTTTCTAAAGAATTACCTAAGAAAATAATGACCGCAGTTTGCAGATGCTTCGGAGCATTATGTCATGTTGATCATTCTCAGCAGGTGAAACCTGAAAAGGCATGTTTCTTAGACTCCCCTCGGTTTTGTTACTTGAAATCTCAGCGTAAGATTATCTGGGATGGGAGGTTGTTACTTAGTGGGTGTTTTATTTTTGGTCATTTTCTTGCAAGAGGACAGCTCTCATGTTAATCATGTATAAGGAGGTACTGATTAAAGCTTTTCTTTACTTTTAATTACTTCCTGCCCCTCTGCCCCAGTGGAAGCCTATTTTGAGTGGTGATTTGTATGGTTAGTGGTTTAAATTCTTGCTCTTGGTCTCATTTACGGTTCCCAGTACTAGAACATAATGTGGGAGAGGCGTTGGAACTGTTTGTACACTGCCTTCGCCACATCCACCCAAATAGGCCCTGTCCCGGGAAACTTACCATTTCCACTTTGTCCTGTGGATTTTTAAAAAGTACATTACTTATCTTACCTGCAAATTTTGGGGAGAAGGGACTGTGTCTGACTCACCTTTGTGTACCCTGGTATTTCCCAAAGGGGTGAATCATGTGGAGTCCTCGGTGTATCTCTGGAAAGAAAGGGCTTGCTCATGAAATCTTTGCCCATCCTTAAATGGACCTTAAGTCTCGAGGTTTCTCATTGGAGTTCAGAGCCACTTTAAAGGACCTGATAGACTGTCCCAGGCATAAGGGGTGTGCTATGTACCCCGGGATGCCTTCTGCAGGTGTGACAGTCATTGTCCAAGCCTTTGTGTACTCACTAGGTGATCTTGAAAAGGTGACTTCAGGTTTGGTTGGATTTTGTAGGACCTAGATATATGAATGGGTTCTTTAGTCTTTGCTTACTAAAGTGCTAAATGTTGGAGATACAGACACAACCGTTTTCACCTTGGATGTCAGGTGCGCATGTGAGGATGAGATTTACAATTCAGAAAAGCACTTACTGGGATACTCACTATGGGTGAAACCTGCTTGCACTGCCTGTGGTCGCTGGTATGCTTCTACAGTGAGCCAGCGACAGTTCTCCACTGGAATCAAGAAGAAAAGCTTTGGGCTTTCATTTAACATGGATCACCAGTTAGCGCATCCCCGTTTGTGAGATGTTTGGTCACTGTTATTTTATGATGTGCATTTACTAGAATCATTTTAAATTATTTTAATTAGTTAATAATTTAATTATTGACTTTGGAAAATGGAACCCAAGCAGCTTGAAGCTTATTGACTGGAAAAGCAAAAATGGCATAAACAACAAAGACAACAACAAGACCAGGAAAGGAAATCCAATTGTATTAGTTAGTAAAGACCAGACACTTAACATTACAGGTCCTGGGAGAGTACAAAGTGGGTGGTGACATGTGGGCCAGTTATGCTCCCCATGCCTGCAGCCTGGCTGCTGCACTCCCCCTGCAGTAGCAGGTGTGTTCTCCCAGAAAAGTGAGCCAGAGGGACTCGGAATGGAGGGACCCACACAGCTGTGGAGGGAGAGGCTGAGAGCGAGCAAGTGAGGTCTGGACAGGCTGTTGGCCACGGGATGCCCACCTCACACGCCATACTGGCAGCCACCTCCTTCTGTCCCTCACTCACCCAGGAGAGTGGAGCATTTTCAGAATCGTGCAGACTGCTCTCCGGAGATGCTGGCCAGCCCAAGGGACAACAGGCCCCAGCGAGATGACCAAGCTGCTAACAGTCAGCTGTTCTGACGATGAGGTTGCCAGTGCTGTCTGCAACTTTCACTGTTTGCTTCTCACTGTCTGAGGTGGAAGTATACAGCCAGATTGCAGATTTGAGAAATGCCTTGAACAGGAAAGATTCCAGGGTAAATTTTTCATTGTGACATGCAAAGTTCCTAAAGTCTTCTTCCTCGAGAAGTTATGGGGAAAGGTTCCAGCAAATAAAGAGGCTGAGAAGGGCTCCAGGAAATGAGATCACACATGGGAGAGTCCAGAGGGTTTCTGGTAAGTTGGTGGACAAGTACAGGATGCCAGAGCACAATCAGTCCAGCGTGGCATGAAAGAGGGGGCTGTGAGAGGATGACTCTCTAAGATAAAGAAAGAATACCTGATTTATTTGACTTTATTGAAAGGAGTTTTGCCCTTGCTGGTGTGACTCAGTTGAGCTTTGCCCCATACACTGAGAGGTCACCAGGTTGACATGCCCATTTGCAGACTTAATTCCAGTAGAAGGAAGCCAAACAATGTTTCTCTCTCCCTCTCCTTTCCTCTGTCTCTCAAAATCAATAAAAATATTAAAAAGAGGAACTTTATGGTAGTGTAAGAGACTTGACAGATGATTTTGTGATATGATGGGTCTGTAGAAAGTCAAAGGAAAGGCAACGCCTCAAAAAACTAAATGAAAAGTTACTTGTACATGACTCATCAGCCTTGAATGTGATTTTTCACTTGACCAGAAATTGTCCCAGGACTAGATGGGATGTGATGGGATGCACACTATGGACAGTGCAGTGGGTGTTCTTTGGGAGAAGTCCATAGATGGTGTTTGAAGTGGGAAAAAAATTAACTCTGTAAGTACAAAGATGTAACTACTCTGGCAAAAACTAAAAGCATTGACAGTACTTTGGCATTAAGAATTGGGAATGAGAAATGAGGTGGCTTGCTTTTTTACAAAAGACTGATTGTTTTGAGTTTTAAATGTACTTTGTACTTTAATTTAAAAATTTAAATCATGAATAAAATGGAAAAGCTACTTAAAAAGGCATTTTAAATTTGCTTCTGAAATCAAACTTCGCAAGAAGGCTTGGATCCCTTCCCTCAGTGCAATTGGAAATAACCAAGACATTGGGTTCCCCATATTCCAGCACTTTGGAGCGCACTGCCTTTGTGAGTGCTTTCACTTGGAGCCAAAGCCAGAGGATGTGCACCAGGTCCTCCATCTCCTGAGACAGTGCAGGGAGAGAGCAGGAGGGGTGAGCGGGAAGTCAGTCTCCAAAGTGGGCTAGGCTGAGACCGCCTGCCCTTCATGAACCTGCGGCAAGTGATGCCGGAGAAGGCCAGTCTCGTCCCGGTCCACTCCTCGGCTGGGTGCTGGACTGCGTCTGGACCGCAGTGTAGCAGCAGACTCCAGTGAAATGTCTTCTCGTCTGGTTCTTTCTGAGGACAGGCCAGGCATCAGCAGAAATCAAAATGAAAGAAAAAATGTTAAGAGAGGAAAAAGCAAGTGCAGCCCATGTCTTTTCTTTCTGGTAGTGTGATAAGGTGGAGCCAAATGGCACCTTGATTCACTCTCATTCCTAAAAGTCAGAGCTGTTCTGGCTGCATGGTATGTAAGGGCACAGCAGCAAGCCCCTCCAGGTTTCCTGTGTGTCCGTGGCCATGGCAGCCTGCGAGCAGTGGCAGCTCCAGCCCACGGACACCAGCACTTGTACCTGATATGTATGCACTTACATACATAACAGAGGACAGTCCCTGTCTTGAAAGGGTGAGCTACAAATATAAGTAAGTAGAAATCCTAGGTTGTTTTTCCTGCCTTTCAGCTCATTGTTAGAGAGCTGATGTGGAGACGAAGCCGCTCGGTCTTTCTGTCCCTCCTTCTGTTGGTCCTGCCATCTCACCACATCTGGGCACACTTCCAGGCTGTGGGCAAGGGAGAAGAGAGCCCACATCTACCCTGGAGCAATTGCCCTCTTACAGTTCACTGTTTATTTTAAAAATTGTTCTTACTTCACACATCCACTATTGACTTCTTCCAAAAATCTATCCCTTGCAAACTCTATGCCCTGATGGTACCTGGTACACTTTGACAAGGCAGGGATCAGGCTCATGGGCGGGGAGTGGCTTGTGCCAGGGCAGCCAGTCAGGACAGCACCCTCCCATGTGGCCTTTGGTTCTCTCTAGAGTGCCACAGCCATTACCACAGCCTCCTGAGGACCCTGTGGTCCTGCTTGGCTACTCTGTTGACTGGAAGTTATAAAAATCACTGTAGCAGATCTTTTGCCTCTTTGGCCTGTTCACACTGATTGGCTTGGAAATAGAATTCTCTGAAGCTAAGGACAATTTTAAGGGTGTACCCCTGGTTCTTTTTCTTTTGTTTCCTTTTGTCTGACTGGAGGGAGGAGGGTTATTGACATACTCTGTGGAAGCTGCCTGCCTGTGTGATGTGGGCTCTCTTTCACTGGGAAGTAGGACTTCTTACCAACCTCCCAGGTATCTGCTACTCACTTTGTATTCTAGCCACTCCACACTGCCACAGCCTTGGCATTGAGCCTCTGCTGTGGGCCTGGGGAGGACAATGGGCTGCTGCAGCCACACTTGCCTGGCAGGGCGGAAGTTTCCAGAACACTTCTGTTCTTACCTTTTCAAGGAGAACAGGTATAAGGTTGAAGCCCTAAAACTGATTAAATGAGAGACAGTCTTCTTTGCATTTCAGCTTCACATTTTATTTTTAACTAGAGGCCCGGTGCAGGAAATTTATGCATGGCAGGGAGCGGGTGTCCTTCAGCCTAGCCTGCTCCCTCTCCAATCTGGGACCCCTTGAGGAATATCCGACTGCCCGATATGGATCAGGCCTAAACAGGCAGTTGGACATAGGATCGGGCCTAAACGGGTAGTCGGACATCTCTCTCACAGTTGAGGACTGCTCGCTCCCAACTGATCGCCTGCCTACCTTCCTGATTGCCCCTAACCACTTCTGCCTGCCAGTCTGATAAACCCTAACTGCTCCCTTGCCAGCCTGATTGATGCCTAACTGCTCCCCTGCCAGCCTGTTTGCTCCTTACTGCCCTCCCCTCTGGGGCTGGTCACCCCTAACTGCCCTTCCCTGCAGGCCTGGGACCTCCTCAACTGTAGGTCTGGTCACTCCCAACTTCCCTTCTCTGCTGGCCTGGTCACCCCTAACTGCCCTCTCCTGCAGGCTTGATCACCTCCATCTACCCTCCCTTGTAGGCTTGGTCCCTGCAAACTGCCCTCCCCTGTTGGCCTTCTTGTGGTGGCCATCTTGTGTCCATATGGGGGCAGAATCTTTTAACCACATCGGGGCAGTCATCTTGTGTGTTGGAGTGATGGTCAATCTGCATATTACTCTTTTATTAGATAGGATAGAGGCCTGGTGCATGGGTGGGGACCAGTTGGTTTGCCCTGAAGGGTGTCCTGGATCAGGGTGGGTATTCTCTTGGAGTGTGGGGTGGCCTAGGTGAGGGGCCTGTGTTGGTTTGCAGGTTGGCCGTGTCCCCCGGTGACCCTGATGGAGGCCCTGGTATCTGGGATTTATTTATCTTCTACAATTGAAACTTTGAGTCTGGAGAGGAGCCACGCCTTCTGCTCACACAGCCATTGAAACTTTGTTGCCTTAAGCAGAGGCCTGCTGGCCAGAGTGTGGGAAAGGTTGGCTTTCTCCATTGCTAGGGGCAACCCAAGCCTCCCTCCTACACTCTCTGTGGCCCCATCTTGGTTGGGTTAATTTGCATACTCACTCTGATTGGCTGGTAGATGTGGCTGGTGGGCATGGCTTGTGGGTGTAGCAGAGGTATGGTCAATTTGCATAGTACTCTTTTATTAGATAGGATGTGTTTTTACTCAATAAGAAAGTTCAGAAGATGTTTCCTTTGAAAATTTTGGCTAGCCAGGGATATCTGAAAGAGTTAATGTTTATTTAAAGCTAAAAAACCTATGTTTTCCAGTTGGAAAATTGTGATTTTTTAGTGCTAATGTTGGAAAGGCTATTGTGTTCTCAGCAACTGTATATTTAAGTGACGTGCCAGTGAAAACCAGCGTTTTGTGTTTCTGCATAGAAGATGCAGCAGGTGTAAGTGAAGGTCTGTGCTCACTTTGCTTTGAAGGAGAAGACCCAGCACAGCTGCATGGCTGTGACTCGAGTCTCTGACCTCGTGTTTCTGCATGCATTTGTCCTGGTGAGGGGAGTGATGCTGATTTGTTCTGGTCGCTAGTTTTTAAAAGAAAAGGGGTGCAGGGCGGGGTGCAGGCAGGATGCCAGACCATGTGCTTTCCTGCCCCCGAGTAGAAGCCAAACATGGAAATGGCATCAGTGCCGAAAGCCTGCTTTTGAGGCTTTTTATTTTTTGGAACAAACTCTAGTGTCTTCTTTTCCCTCTTTTCTAAGATTAAAACAGTCATTAAGCTTAGCAGATGGTGGGCAGGAAGCGGGTGTACCGGGCAGTGTTGGTGTTTGCATTCAATGGAGATGCCTCAGCCATTGGAAGTTGTAGTTTCTAAAACAGGACAGGAGCTGGGTTCTTTCCATGACCCTGCCCCCGCCCATGGAAAACTGGTGAATTTTGCACATTGAATTCTAAGAGTAGTCAATGGAGAACAAAGCCACAAAACATGGAAGGTATGAAATAGGAGGCGGGGCCAAAAGCCCACTCAGAGCTCCACTGAGGATGAGGATGATGAAGTTAATACTGAGCCAAGAGACCAGCTACAAGTGATCCTGTATACCCAGTTATTCCATAAGTACAGTACTGGGCATTCTCAGGAAATCATTTGTGAGTGTTTACTTCAGACTAAACGCTAGTCAAGGGTCAGGCGGAAATCCGGAAGGAATGCTTAGACTACAATAAATACTTTGATACCTATTGTAAACTCTTGTGTCTAATATCCCCAATGCTTTACTTTAAACTGTCTTTTTTAAAAATATGTTTTTATTGTTTTCTGAGGAAGGAAGGGAGAGGGAGAGAGAGAGAGAGAGAGAGAGAGAGAGAAGAAACATCAGTGATAAAAGAGAATCATTGATCAGCTGCTTCTTACACACCCCTTACAGGGGATCAAGCCCACAAACCAGACATGTGCCCTGACCAGGAATCAAACCGTGACCTCCTGGTTCATAGGTTGATGTTCAGCCACTAAGTCACAATGGCCAAGCTGTCTTATTTTTTTTAATATTTAATCTCAATGTCACATTGAAGTTCGTGGTAGTAATATTGGCTTCCTGAGTCTTGAGAAATTCGATAGCTGTTTATTCTCTAGAGCTATTCAATATAGTACATTAGCCACTAAGCACATGATTATTTAAATTAACTTTAATGAAATAAAATTGAAAACTCAGCTTCTCAGTCAGACTGGTCACATTTCAAGTGCTCAGTAGCATGACCAAAAGGGGGATGTGTGGATGACAAGCAGCCACATGCTAAGCTGACTAGCTCAGGCAAGGCCTGCAAAAGGCCTTGCAAATTCAGAGACCTAAAGTGACCACAAAGGATGGTCTGAAATTAAAGCTTTTAAATCAAAAAGCAGTCTGTGGTGAGTAGTCATGTCCTAGGTCAGTATCGTCCCTGACAAAAGTCAACAACATGTGGCTGCAGGCTACTGTGTGAAATATGCTGAAAGGTGTTTTTCGCCTTCCAAGGTCTCCTAGCTAGCACCTTTCCCCTCCGTGGGGAGAACTGGTGTTGTTGTTCTCGGTCCTGCAGAAATGCGTACTGTCAGATGTCTGGGCTGGAGGGACAAACAGCCAGATGAGTGCTTGTGCCTGTGTCCACACTATGGGTTACTAGAACAGTTGGATTAAGGGCTCCTGTCGGAGCCATGCTGGTGAGTCAGACACTTTTTGCACCTGTTGGTGGATGCAGGGTGATGATAATGTTAATGAATTGGCTTTAGAGACCATGTGACCTTCTAGCTGGGGCTTATGAGCTGGCAACACTGCACAAGTCCCTTAACTTTTTGAACCCGTTTTCTCCTCTATAGAATTGGGATGAAATACCTACTTCCTAGGTTCGTTATGAGAATCATATTAGGTAAAGAATTTGGAATAAGGAATATCAAATACTCCTTGGCTGGGTTGCTCAGTGGCTTAGAGCATTGTCTCGATAAGCCAAGGTTGCAGACTCTATTCCCAGTCAGGATACATACAAGAATCAACCCATGAAATAGGAGGTCACAATTTGATTCCCGGTCAGGGCACATGCCGAGGTTGTGGGCTCACTTCCCAATGGGAGATGATCAGTGATTCTCTCTCATCATTGATGGTTCTATCTCTCTCTCCTTCTCCCTGAAATCAATGAAAACATACTTTAAAATATATTTTAAAAATCAACCCATTAATGCATAAATAAGTGGAATAACAGATCAATGTTTTCCTCCCTCGTTAAAATCAAATTTAAAAAAATATATCAAATAGCACAGTGTGGGATGTGTAGTAAACATGTGCTTGATAGCATTTGTTTAGGTATTCATATCCTAATATATAAAATCCTAGGGTCTGTAACATCCACCATGACAGAAGGCTCGGCCAACCGGAAGTCAGTGCTGGGTTGCCATGGTGACCTACCACTGACTGCCTTAGCTGCGGGAGCCCAGACCCAGCACTGACTGCCAAGGTGGCTGCGGATCAGGCAGGGTCTCTGATTCATAGCCTCCATGGTAGCTGTTGTTTAGCACTTGCCTCTCTCTTTTGCTCTGGGCCTAGCCAGCAGCCACACTTCTCTTTTTCTCGGGCCTCCCTTGGTGCTGCTGATCAGCCCTGCCTCTCTGATAGGCCTAAAGATACTGACTGGCATGGAAATTGACTAGTCAGAACCAAATCTGGGTGAAGTGTGAGGAGCCAATGGCTGCCTAGGAGGCGGAGCTTTTGACACTGACTGTCATAGAAACTGACCATTCAGAACCTAATCTGGGTGAACTGTAAAGGCAGAACCTAACGTAGGGGCTGAGGAGGAGTTTTAAAGGCAACAGCTGTTTGGTATAAGGTGTAAGAAAGTGCTTCAATTTTTTAATGACCGGTTTGGCATATGGCTAACTATCAGTCCAGATATAGGGATTATGTATTTTAGTCTGCCAGAGAGAGCATCTCTTCCTGATGAAAAAGGATTCTCCATGCTATTTAAGCAATCCTATCCTATCTTATACTACTAAAAGGATAATATGCTAATTAGACCAGGTTGACTGGCCATCTTTGGATATCTGACTTCCTTCCAGACAAAGGCATGGTGGTGGGGGCCGAGGCAGAGGCCGTTAGTGGCAATCAGGCTTGCAGAGGAGGGCAGTTGGGGACAAGATCAGGCCGGCAGAGGAGAGCTGTTGGAGGCGAGATCAGGCTAGCAGGGGAGGGCATTTAGGGGCAACCAGGTCAACAGGGAGGGCAGTTGGAGGTGGTCAGGCTGGCAAGGGAGAGCAGTCAGGAGTGAGATCAGGATGGCAGAGAAGGGCCATTGGGGTCAAGATCAGGCCAGCAGGGGAGGACAGTTGGGGGCAACCAGCCTGGCAGGGAAGGGCAGTTAAGGGTGAGATCAGGCCAGCAAGGGAGGGCAGTTAGGGGTGATCAGGCAGGCAAAGGCAATTGGGGGCGAGATCAGGCTGGCAGGGGAGGGCAGTTAGGAATGATCAGGCAGGGAGGCAGAGAGGTTATGTAAATATCTGTGTTTTCTGATTGTCTTAGGCTCTACAACAGAGATTCTCAACCTGTGGGTCACGATCCACAGGTTGAGAACCACTAGCAGAGCAGGGTTGCCTAAGACCATTGGAAAATACAGATATTTACATTACAATCCATTATCAGTAGCAAAATTACAGTTATGAAGTAGCAACGAAAATAATTTTATGGTTGGGGGTCACTACAACATGAGGAACTGTATTAAAGGGTCGCGGCATTAGAAAGGTTGAGAACCACTGACTTAGGGTCTTGGGTAACTGTTAGTGATATTCAAAGATTAAGAATTCCCTGTCCCCTAATTGCTATGATAAAGTCAAGAATGGGGAATAATAGATATAAAAATTAAACCTAAACCTATAAGAATTCACAGAAACACAGCATGGTTAATCGATATTTATGAGGAAGCCGATATGTGTATATAGACCCAGGACCATGTGGAATAATTGGCCCATAGAATTAGGATCCATGAACCTCCTCATTTGTTATAACTGTTCCACAAACTGTCATGAGAGCCATGACCAGAAGATCCCTGATGATTCTATTTTTCCTTATGCAGCAACAAAGGAGAGAGCGTGAGGCTAGAAGGCAGCAAGAACGTGAGCAGCGAAGGAGAGAACAAGAAGAGAAGAGGCGGCTAGAGGAACTGGAGAGAAGGCGGAAAGAGGATGAGGAGCGGAGGCGGGCCGAGGAAGAGAAGAGGAGAGTTGAAAGAGAGCAGGTTAGTTCACAGGGATGTTCCCACCTGAGCCTGTGAGATTCGTTACTTTTGTAGAGTTGGAGTATTTAGGACAGAATGTACACATACGTGTGGGTGCACATGTCCAGGACATTAGAGGTTCAGGATGCTGAAACAAATTGGAAGTAACCAGTAAACTGAGCCTGTTGTCTTTTTTAAGTTATATAAATTATTATACTTTAGGAACCTTGAAATCAGAAAAGTGGTCTACAGATAGTATGATGGCTGAAAGATTTCTGTATGTATCTTCTGGGGTTCAGTTTAAATGCTTCAGACCTAATACTTTAAAAATGATATTAAAAGTCAATTATAAGAAATTTCTTAAGAGCAATATTTGAAGTAACCACTGGCTAACCAAATATTTAATACTAGAGGCCTAGTGCACCAGTGGGGTCCCTTGGCCTGGCCTGTGGGGATCGTGCTGAAACCATCAGTGCAATATCCCCCTAGGGATTGCGGGGGATATTGTAATGGATTGCAAGAGGGCACAGGTCAGGACAAAGTACCCCACTGTTACACGAATCTGTGCACCGGGTCTGTAGTATACATATAAGATCTTTAGTTAATCTCTTCCCGCCCTCCCCCATTCCCATTTCCCTCTGAGACTCATCAGTCTGTTCCATGTTCCCATGCTTGTGCATTGAGCGTCTGCCCCCTGGTGATCAGTGTACGTCATAGCTACTGGTTGAATGGTTGCATATAATTCAGTATACACATGTAGTATTTTAGGAAAACTAACTACATTGTTGTTTTGTTTAACCACAAAAAGAACAGGTTTAATAATATTTATAACATATCATTAATTTCAGATGGTAGTTTTCTTTAGAACCTTCTCTGTTTCTTGAACTAGCTGTATAAACAAAAATTGAATTTTCTGTTGTCTGTTGTCACTGTGGATCTCATTACTAGCCTCCTTGCCTTTCATGTCTTTGAAGGAATCACTATTTGTTATGAGCTTTGAATAAAGAAGAAAGATGAATGGGACCAATTTAAATGAAACGTGTGATTCATATTTAAATACCTTAAGACAGTGGTATTAACTCCCAGGTGTGGTTGTTCAGTTATTATCCTTGATACTAACAATACACCTCAGGTTTTCTGAGACTCAGTCTGCCTGCTGATTGCCATTGTTCCTAGGAATTCAAGTGACGTTCTTTGTTACCTTCCTGACATTGTGGGCCAACTCACTGCTGTGTTTTGTTTGTTTTTCTCACATTCCAATTTATACTTGGGAACTGCAAAGAAGACATAATAGATCACAATTTAATCCTCATAATTCAGTTGTGTTAAGAAGATATGAAAGTGATACTTAACTTTTACTGTTCTAGTGACAGGCATTAGCTATTGTGTATAGCAAGTATTGTTCACCTCTTTAAAAAAGTAACATTAAAACAAACAAATTAAATAACATCAAAAGTTAGTTTTATTCAGCTTTCCTCATTCTGTTGCAGAATTCTCACGGAAATGGTGCTGAGGGACCACCCCTATGCATAAGTGTGTCTTGTGTGTGTGCATGTGTGACTGCTCTGTGTGGATAGATGTGCATTTTTCAGGTGCCCCTGTATTTTGAAGGCAGAAAACAAATGAGTAGGTCACTTGATCCTTTAGCTTATGGCTTAATTCTGTCTAGTACAGAGAAGAGAGGAGGGGAGTCGGGGTTCTTCCTCGGTCACTCCAGGAGGCAGGGCATGCTCAGCCGGTGCTGGCGGGGCAGGAGTTACCCAGGACCAGACTCCAGGGATCCTGGGTTCCATTCAGGGAGTGTTTACTTACCATTGGTCTTGTGGATATGCTTTCCCCCAGACTGGCTTTTTGTTGTTTTTTAGGTAAATTTTCTTTGTAAGATGAACATTTCTAAGGAAATTTACACGTTGTAATTTCTGTTACCCAGCATCCTCGCAATTAGATTGATTGGTTAGCCACAACTTCACTTCACGTATATCAGGGGTCAGTTTGGGATAAGTGGGTTGTCAGCAGAGGACTCTGTAAAGAAGTCTCTGAATTTCAGAGTGAAGGCTGCCCTCAGGGACCCTTTTGAGTAATTAGCTTTCTTCCCCATTGAAAAGGAAGGAGCCAAGACCGGTTTGGCTCAGTGGATAGAGCGTCGGCCTGCTGACTGAAAGGTCCCGGGTTCGATTCCGGTCGGGGGCATGTACCTTGCTTGCGGGCACATCTCCAGTGTGGGGTGTGCAGGAGGCGGCTGATCGGTGTCTATCATCGATGTTTCTGACTTTCTATCCCTCTCCCTTCCTCTGTGTAAAAATCAATAAAATATATTAAAAAAAAAAAGAAAAGAAAAGGAAGGAAACTTGTTTTTTGGGTACCAACTGTGTTCTTTCTGAGGTTATCTGTATCCCATATCTGAGCCTTACAAAATCATCCTGAGAGTGGAGAGAGAATAGCCCTGAAGTCATTTCTCAGATGTGGAGTCTGCGAGCCTGGGAAGAGGCTTGCTTGATCCACAGCTTGGGCCACTGCTTCCCCAGGCCATTAATATGCGTGGACACTCCAGGCTGGAGTTTTCTTCTTTATGCACATATGTTGGATGTGTTTGCCCACTTTCATTCTAAATCCTTCTCTTCCCATTGGAACAAGCCACTCCCCTCCCCTTTCTCTATCATGGACACACACAGGGCCCCTCATTTTGAAGAACCTGGGCCTGTTTGTTGGTGGAAAGTTGCCGACGTGTCCAGATCAGGCTTTTAGAATGTAGTTAGAGTTAGTTATTCTAGGTGCTTTATGTATCTGTCACCAGCGAAAACACAAATCATGCTTGTTGTATTTTAATATTAAATAGGTTTTGGTTTGGGATTTTAAAAACTGGCAACCCATGCTGGGTATAAAGAATGACTAAGAAGCAGACATTTGTGAATGGGAATGCTTTGGTTCCTAAAATTAAACTGCCGACTTCAGAGTCTGCCATCCTGAAGGAGCCTCGTAGCCTGTAAAGCCGGCATTTGTGTATGTCAGACGCACCCAGCTCCTCATGTGGACTGGTGGAGTCCATGCCATCTTCTGTTACACTCTGAAGGTCCTGGTGGTCAGTTTTTGAATTTCTTGGGAAAATTCTGAGCAATAGATTTTGTTGACACCACCAAGGATGACTGGGGCCGATGGCGGGTGCACTCCACCCAGGATCCTGATCTTTCTATGGTCCATTGATTGCTGGGTGATTTCTGTGTGACAGGAGTATATCAGGCGGCAGCTAGAAGAGGAGCAGCGGCACCTGGAAATGCTTCAGCAGCAGCTGCTCCAGGAGCAGGCCCTGTTACTGGTAACGCCCGCATCTGTCTGTCTGTAGTGCCAGGGCGCGTCTGTCCTCCCTGAGCGGGCACAACTGTGCACCACCAGACCACTCTGGGTAGTGCTGGGGGCTGGCAGGCTCAAGTGGAGACACCTCCGTGGTCCTACTGCTTGGGACACATCTCCAGGTGGCTTTTATTTTCCTACTTACTTCCCACTACTAACTGTCCTTGTTTGGTAGATAGAAAAGGCTTTGAACAGAAGTTGGCATTCAGCAAGCAGACAAGAATGCTAGAGGTTGATGGTTGAAAGCGCTTGCATAGGATTTCACCTAGCTTACTCTAGGTTCCTTTTGAAACCATTGCTACTGACATTTAATTGAATTCTCTCTTACTCTATCCAGTGATATTGTTAGCAACAAGCTGTCAGATTTTCCACAGGTAATATGCTATCTGAAACCCCAGCATTTTACTTTATTACAAAGCATGGGGTGGTGGTGGGGATAGCATGGTCTTTAGAAAGCTGAGAATGAATTGGAGAAAAGTGTCCCCTAGATTCAGTGTTCTCTCCCTCCCCAAGGAGTGCCGCTGGTGGGAGCTGGAGCAGCACCGGCAGGCAGACAGGCTCCAGAAGCAGTTGCAACAAAAACAAGCATATCTCCTGTCTCTACAGCATGACCACCGGAGGCCACACCCACAGCTGCCGCCACAGGAAAGGAGCAAGCCCAGTTACCACGTCCCGGAGTCCAGGCCCCACTATGAGCCTGCCGACCGAGTGCGAGAGGTACCACTCCCCTGCGTCGTCCCCTGTGTCACGCAGGCAGGGTTCCTGTAAGGTGTTAGTGCTGGACGTCCCGGCAGCTGAGGACCTACCTTCTTTGGGTTTCCAGCTGAAAAACAGGTTCTGAGAAGTGAGGGACTGACTTGCAGGGTTTCTTAAGCCCAGTTCAGAGTGTTCTCTTTAGAGGACCAGAGTGCCTTTGGTACTGATTCTCAGATGAACTGAACACTGAACTAAACACAAGGGGTAGATTGTCTGACACAATCATTTTTTAAAATGCAAATGAGGGAATGGTGACCTGGTTAACTGTTTTTCCCAAATGGAGATGAGGATGAAGTGTGTCTATAGCCCACTTCCTCACTGTTCAGTGATCCTGTCTTGGTACTAAATTGCTGCCTCTGGGAGAGCTTCCCAGTGAGGTGTGGCACAGGTGTCCTGGGCTCCCAAGGCCACTGGGGGCGCCTTCCAGTGCTCCTGGCTCCTAGAGAGCCTGGGAACAGATGTTCTGGAATGCCCTTTGTGCTGAAGTGAGATCCCTGATGGCAGTTTTTTCCTCTGTTGGTTTAGTTGGTTGTGACACATTTAATTGTTTTCTGGTTTATCATCCTCATGTACAACCCTAGAACTCCTGCCAGGTGGACATTTCAAGGCTTCCTCATTTACCTGGCTCTCATAAGTATTTTTTTATCCTGCTTTATTTGCTCCTCCCTTTCAAGCTATCCCTTTCTTTTCTTGTAGTTGAAGTTAACAGAAAATATATCTGTGCAGTCCGCCCACTTCTAGGCTTTCTCTGGTACCTGCTTTCCCCACTAACACTGTGTTATGTCTTCTAATTCTCTGATGCAGGTGGAAGATAGATTTAGGAAAACTAACCCCAGCTCCCCTGAAGCCCAGGCTAAGCAGACAGGCAGAGTGCTGGAGCCGCCCGTGCCTTCCAGATCTGAGTCTTTTTCCAGTGGCAGCGCTGAGCCTGTGCACCCTGCCCTGCAGAGACCAGCTGAGCCCCAGGTGCGGCGGCCAGGCCATGGGTCACGGGCACGTGAGGGCTAAGGCCATGGGCCTACTTTTAATAATCACATTGTGGTATGTTGCTGCATTGAGAAAGAGAAGAGATTAGCAGGAGTGAATTTAGACTAACCTGAAGAGGACAGACCCTCTTTTGATAGGGAAAAGTAGGAAGTTTTAAGATTTTTATTGTACTTACTAAGAATATCCAGATTCGGTGATTTCTTTTTTCTTAGTCTAGCATTCTGTCAGATGTTCATGAATAAGTATTTTCTTATTCTAACAGAAAGGATTTTTTCAGCTTAGTTTTTAGAAAGTTAGTGTTACAAGTACATAAGGGACAGAACAGACCTTTTCTTAGCCAGACTTGATACCTGGCTAGCCCAGGAGTGGGCTTCAGAGAGCCAGCACTACCCTGAAATTCCAATACAAGTTTGGGGTTTGTCTAAATGTGCTTGCTTTTTTGTTTACTTTTTTTTTTCTTTCTTTCTTTCTGGAAAACGAACCTTTTATCAGATTCTCAAAACGTTCAAGATCCTAAAAATGTTACAGACCAATAATTGAGGTGTGGCTTTCCCTGAAGCAGGTAGGGTAAAGGTCACAGCTCTCACTGGCTAGCCATGTGGCTGGTGTGGGAGAGCCTGGGCTGAGTACTGTGGGCCAGAGAGCCCTCTGCTGTCGAGAGAACATGGACGGCAGAGGGTACCACGCAGAGGTCTTAGGTCCCCACTAATGCCACTTTCTCGCTGATACAGCAGACTTTTAGTCATTTTGCTCTGGGCAGCTGTGTAACTCAGAATATTGGAAGCAAGTTCTGAGGCCCAGGTTCACTGAGGTTTGCATGTGTTTGGGGGCAGAATTCACGTTCTTGTGAGAAGTAGCTGCAGTACTTCGAAAAACAAATTCAAACAAGGATTTGAATGTGCTTCCCAGTAACTAAGCCCTGTGTGGAGGAGTTTAGGGTCCACAGAACCAGGCTCTAGCCCTAGAGGGCAGGAGACGTGCCCTGGGCCATGGGAGGTATCCCATGGAGTCAGTAGCTCGCACTTCACGGGAGAGCTGGTGCACCAGCGATCAGCAACTCCGAATAAGGGATGGAAAGACAAAGGAGACAGAGCAGAAGAGGGTGAATGGGGAGAGGAGGAGGGACTATAGGATCAGTTTGACGATGTTGCTGTGGAGAGGCCAGGATTAGTTTTTCATCTAAAAATTAATCCTGCTGTGAATAGAAAACCTTTACCTATTTGAGCCACTGACAGTTTAGGAAACAGGCGCTCCTGATTCCACAGGCTACATTCCATGCTGACGGCTCCTGAATGTGGTGCCTGGGAGGGTCTCCTGTGCAGGTCGCTCTTTGGAAGCACGCACCTCTACAGACGTCCTCTCCGGGGGCTTTTCAGGGAGAATCCAGTGCTGAAGCCATGTTTTGAGCATTGTAGTTACAGACAACACTTTCAGGTCCGTGTTTTTCTAGACTCTGAATAGTTGGCTCATTTTAGGCATCTGAGATTATACCCGTAACTAGCTATGTGACTCTCAGCTAGAACTCTCAGACCTGGAACTAATTTTGGATCTTGCTTTAGTGAAGATTGAATCATTTCCAGTTTTCATTAAATGCATTGACTTAATAGACATATAACTGGAGTTATGTAAATTGCAATATTAAACATCTTAAAACAATAATTTAAAGAAAATAGATTATTTCAGAGATTATTTGTCCATCTTAAAAGCAACCAGATAAAAACCCAGTTAACAAGTGTTGTCAAGTAGATCGATTTAGGGAATCATAGTATGAATATTTCTAAAGAAATTAAAGTTCTTTTTTCCTAACTAGTGTGAAGATGTATGGAGACCTAGGGTTTGAGTGTTTTAAGACTTAGAAGAAGAAAGAAGGAAAATGTTGGTGTAGGTGGAAAGTTGGCTATTTTTAATTGCTATATTATAATTTGTCAGAACCTGAGGGTTTTGTGTTTGCCCACTCAGTGTGCTGTTCACTGCTGTTGGTCAAGGCGTGCCCTGCAGGGAGTGGGTGGGCAGCAGGTATGCACGTGCATGCACCTCTGTGCCGCCTACCACCTCCAGGCTCTGTTTGGACACCTGTCCCCCATCAGGATAGGGACGATAAGTCTTCTTTACACTTTAAACCCCTCACATTTGCTGCTCTCATGGTGCTTATCTGGGTTAAAGAGTTTCCCTTCTAAGTGTGCATTGGTTTTTCCACACATACTGTGTCCCAGGCCCTGTTCACGTTAGAGAGGAGTGCCTTGCTGCTGGGCTGGCCTAACTCTAGAGCACCGTTGCCTTCCCCAGTTCCTGTTTGAATCATGAATTGACCAGAAAAGCCTTTTATGCAGAACGCATTGAATGTCTTGTGTTTTGTTTTCTTGTAAGGTACAGTGGTCCCACCTGGCATCTCTCAAGAACAATGTTTCCCCTGTCTCGAGATCCCATTCCTTCAGTGACCCTTCTCCTCCTAAATTTGCACACCACCATCTTCGCTCTCAGGACCCATGTCCACCTTCCCGCAGTGAGGTGCTCAATCAGAGTTCTGACTCTAAGTCGGAGGTGCCTGACCCCACCCAAAAGGCTTGGTCTAGATCAGACAGTGACGAGGTGCCTCCAAGGGTAAGAAGCAGACAGACAGATGTGTGCTGCTTTTTCCTGTTTGTTCTTTTTAAAAAATTGCTAATTTCAGTTAAGGGTATGGTGATGTCACCAGAATTAAGGGGCTATGAAATTTCACAGGAGCTTTTTACAATGGGGAGAAAGCTGCTGTTAGGAGTTATGTCCAGCCAGTGCTAGCTGTTCATTTTTGTTGTTAACTCTGTATCTAAACACTGGGTAACAAAGTAACCTAGGAGCATGCTTTTAGAACAAATAGGATAGACTAGTGGTCGGCAAACTCATTAGTCAACAGAGCCAAATATTAGCAGTACGATTGAAATTTCTTTGGAGAGCCAACTTTTTAAAACGTAAACTTCTAATGCCACTTCTTCAAAATAGACTCACCTAGGCTGTGGTATTTTGTGGAAGAACCACAGTCAAGGGCCCAAAGAGCTGCGTGTGGCTTGCAAGCTGCAGTTTGCCAACCACGGAGATAGACTATATTTTATCCGCTGTCTTATACAGAAGTTACAGATTATTTTCAATATTAACCATTATCTAAACTTTCAGAAAAGGTCTTGTAAAGAAAAGTCATTAACAGAAATTTCAAAAAGGAGACATTGTTCTTTTTAAATTGAGGAATTTTTTGGTTTGTTTTGCTTTAAACTTTTCTTTTTAATTTTTAATTTTTTTCGGTAATTACTAAATGGTGAAATTAAACATAAAGGCACATTTGATTTTATTTTTCCTCCACTCAGAATTTGCTTCCTCTGAATATTTTCTTGCTTCCTACCAGTCTTTGTTTCCTACTGATCCATTGGTGGACATTGTTTGGTTTCTTTGAGCTAATTTTCCTGATTCTCACATTTTCTTAGCAAAATGCTTTGTTATGTACCACCAGCAGACCTCTGTCCACACGGCAGGAGGTGCTGCAGAGGCACTGCTGTGGTCCCGCACCTTCACTGCCTGGACCGAGTTTTCTCTTCAGTGTGTCAGTGGAGGCAAGCCGTCTGCTGGGGCGGGGTGGTCACAGTGTGGCTAACAGAATTAAGACTGCTGTAGAAAATGTTTGGGCAGGGAAATCTTTTTTTCCCTCATATTTTCAAGTACGTGATTGCTGTGTTTTCTACCCAAAGGTTCCTGTGAGAACAACGTCTCGTTCCCCTGTGCTTTCCCGTCGGGATTCCCCGCTGCAGGGCAGTGGGCAGCAGAATAGCCAAGCTGGTCAAAGAAACTCTACCAGGTAAAAGAAGGCACTTAAGATCAGCTTACATACAGTCACCTTCAGGGAAGTTCTTTGACAAAGAGGAGATTATCAGTTTATGAAAGAAAAACTGCCATGAAATATATTAACCACCTGTCTGTGAGGGTGAGTGCAGAGCAGTAGGGGAGGCCCCAAGAGCAGGGGTCTGGGGGTCTCCTGGGCCGTGGGAATACGAAAATGACAAGCAGCACTAAAGAACATTGTGGTTGGCTTACAGTCGCCATAAACCAGTGAACTAACCAAATACTGTTTTCAGTGTAAAGCTCTTCTGTCCTGTGAGCAGCTCTTAGCCACGTGAGGCTACTGGCCACTAGATGATACAGCTAAATGCGAGTGTAACTTTATTAAAATGAAATAAGAGTATAACTTGATTTTCTTGGTAATATTGGCTGTGTGTCAAGTGTCCAGTAGCATCACTCAAGCTGTGGGGTCCCCACCACCTCTGGGCTGGGGCAGGAAGAGGCTACGCTGCTGTACTTGCCCCTGCCGAGCTTCAGGCCCTCTGTGCTGGAGGTGGGGTTGTCCAGGACCCGCAAAGCTGCCTAGTCCTTGGTAAGCAGGTGGGCAGGGCCCTCCTGGGACTGAGTGTGCCTTGTGTCCTCTGGGCCTTGTAGCCCCTGCCTCTGCCAGGCCCGGCAGGTCGAATCCGCCTGCTCTCCCTGTCACAGCCACACAAAGGAGGACGCTGCGTAGTGTCAGCTCTGGAGACCAGTGTGGTTGGCTGGGAGTAGCAGCCTGGAAACAGTATAATTTTGTGCATAATTTGTATAAGTGGATTTTTTATAATGTTGCTATGACAGAAGTGGTGACACTTCTAGACCCAACAATAGCATTAGCTTTGCCTAATTAAGATTTGGGGTCTGCTAATGGTAGGATATCATTTACATATTTGGTTTGTTGGGGTATCTGAGATAAAAACCATGAAGAACGTTAGAACTTCCTGTGTGTAGGTTCTCATCATACCTGTGTTTCATGTGTGTGCATACAGCTCGATGCTGCATCTTGGGTAATGCATGAGCTGCTCTCTCCCCTTCTTTTCCAACAGCAGCATCGAGCCCCGACTGCTGTGGGAGAGAGTGGAAAAGCTGGCGCCCAGGCCTGGCAGCGGAAGCTCTTCAGGATCCAGCAACTCGGGATCCCAGCCCAGTTCTCACCCTGGCTCTCAGAGCGGCTCTGGGGAGCGCTTCCGAGTGAGATGTAGGGTGCCTTTCTGTATCCCTCCGCTCCACCCTCGTTAGCAACACTGAACTCTGAGTAGTGCACTGAAGGCCTCCCAACCATGGGAGCTGTCTGGTGTTTGCACAGTGCATGTCACTGGACACGGTCACAGCGTAGGTTGTAATGGCTCTGGTAGTCACCATAATTTTAATACGAGAGCTGACTTCTGAGAGCTTACACGTGCCTCGCACTGTGAGCGCTTCACCTGTTTCGTCTCATTTCATCTTCGTCATAACCTCATGAGATACACTTACTGTGTATCCACTTTACAGACCTTAGTAAACAGTTCAGTGAGATTGAGTAACTTCTCCAAGGTGATTAGCTAAATGTCTGAGCTGATTTTTGAACCTACTTCTTTTACTACAGACTTTATCACTGTTGGCATTAAATATGGGGTATTTAAACCTACTCATCATAATAGATTATGTTATTGACATGGAAGGTTCTGTGAGGATGTGTTAAGTAGAGAGTGGTGATGGTGGAGTCTGGGTAGGAGTCAGAAGCCCAGGAGCATAGACCAATGTGTGGAGTCCCTGCACGGAGGCTGAGAGCAGTGGGCAGAAGAGACAGGGAGAAGCAAAGGCTGTGGGCCAGTCTGCCTTATAGCACTATCTGGATGCTTGTATGTATCTGCCTTTCTTGTCTCTCTCGAATTTACAGCATCATCCAAATCTGAAGGCTCTCCATCTCAGCGCCTTGAAAATGCAGCAAAAAAACCTGAAGACAAAAGAGAAGTGTTCAGACCTCGGAAACCTGCGGTAAGGCATGCGCCGCCTCATGCTTCCTCTGAGTGTGGGGAGATCTTCCTGCTGTAAGCATGCCTTTGAGGGCACGCCTTTCTGTGGGCCCTCACAGAGTAAGGGATTAGAATGAAGGCCATAACCCTCAGACACATTTATGCCCCTCCCAATTTAATCACTAAGAAAAATACAAAAGAAAGAAAGCCTTTATCTCTTTGCTTTGCATTAGCCTCTACACTTTCTAGATGAGCTGGGTGTTTGTAATACTGGCTTTAGAATCTTTTCCATCCCCTTTTTAACATCACTTGTTATTTAAGTTCCGCCTTTTGGTACCTAGAGAGGCAGCTGTGGCTTTTCCATGCTCCTCCTGTAACCCCTGCCACACTAACCGACTCTGTCTCTGCACACATTGCGGATTGTGCACCTGTTGGAACTGTGATTTCCTGCTTGATGAGTTCTGTGCTCCATCTCCCTCTCTCCGTGCTCCCCGTGCTGTGCTCCTGCCCCACCGATGGCACGGCTGCTGGACACAGAGTGAAGTGGTAAGCCATCTCTGGAAATACCGGAGCCATTCCAACTGCCTTTCACACTCCACTTGTACTCCCCCTGCATTGCTTTTCCTTCCTCAGTTTATCTTTTATTCTTTCCTAGAATGATAAAGCCCTTATCTTTTGCTTCATCTTTTTAACACACAAAATTTGCTGCATGTATATTTTGTTATTAACTATAGTTTTAAAAAGAGCTTTTTAAAAAGCCACACTGTATTCATGCAATGATTAGGAAAGTTCAAGGTCCATACTTTTTTTTTAAATTTAATAAATCTTTATTGTTCAGATTAATACAATTGTTCTTTCCCCGTCTCCCCCCCATAGCTCCTCTCCACCTGGTTCCCACCCCATCCTCTGCCCTTACTTCCCCTCCCCAACTGTCCTCATCCATAGGTGTATGATTTTTGTCCAATCTCTCCCCTGACCCTCCTTACCTCTTTCCCCCTGAGAATTCTCAGTCTACTCCCTTTCTATGCCCCTGATTCTATTATATTCACCAGTTTATTCTGTCAGCAGATTTTTTATTCACTTGTATTTTAGGTTCACTTGTTGGTAGATATGTATTTGTTCATAATTTTTATCTTTACCTTTTTTTCTTCTTCCTCTTCTTAAAGAGTACTTTTCAGCATTTCATATAATACTGGTTTGGTGTTGATGAACTCCTTTAGTTTTTTCTTATCTGTGAAGCTCTTTGTCTGCCCTTCAATTTTGAATGATAGCTTTGCTGGGTAGAGTAATCTTGGTTATAGGTTCTTGCTATTCATCACTTTGAATATTTCTTGTGACTCCCTTCTGGCCTGCATAGTTTCTGTTGAGAAATCTGCTGACAGTCATATGGGTGCTCCCTTGAGGTAACTAACTATTTTTCTCTTGCTGCTTTTAATATTCTCTCTTTGTCTTTTGCTCTTGGCATTTTAATTATGATGTGTCTTGGTATGGTTCTCTTTGGATTGCTTTGGTTTGGGGTTCTGTGCGCTTCCTGGACTTGTAAGTCTATTTCTTTCGCCAGGTTGGGGAAGTTTTCAGTCATTATTTCAAATAGGTTTTCAATATCTTGCTCTCTCTCTTCTTCTGACACCTTCATAATTCTGATGTTGGTATGCTTGAAGTTGTCCTAGAGGCCCCTTACACTATCTTCCAATTTTTGGATTCTTTTTTCTTTTTGCTTTTCCAGTGGAGTGTTTTCTGCTTCTTTTTATTTCAAATCTTTGATTTGATTCTTGTGTTCCTCTAGTCTGCTGTTAGGTCTCTGTATAATATTTTTTATTTCAGTTAGTCTATATTTAATTCTAGTTGATCCTTTTTTATCTCCTCTTGGGTCTCACTAAATTAATTAATCTTTTCTAGGAAATTCTTGAAAAACCTTACAACCTGGTTTTGAACTCTCTATCCAGTCATTTGTTTTCCTCCATTTCTTTTGTTTGTGATCTATTCCTTTGTCTCTGCATTTTCACTCCTTCCCTGAATTGGTAGAGTAGCTTTGTGTGCTAGCTGTCCTATATGTCCCAGTAGCTCCGCCTCTCCAGTTACCTGAGGTGGGCTCTCTTGGGGCACCCCTTTGTGGACAGCCTTGTTGTAGTTAAGTCTTGATTGTTGTTGGTATTACTGGAGGGAATTGACCTCCAAGCCAGTGGGTTGTGAGGATTAGCTCTGTCTACACTGGGAGAACTTCTGTGCTGGAGTCAGCCTTATGATATAAGACTTGTGAAATTGCAAAAGCCTCTTTGCTCAGCTTGGATGGGGCGAAGTCTCAGGGCTGAGCAGACAGCTTTGGTTTCCTGTCAGCCCTGCCCTATGCAGCCCCTGGGTCTCAGTGTCCCTTGGTAATTGCTGCAACCCTCTCTGCGAGCACTCATGCTTGTGCGCCTCCAGACCTCTGCCTTTCACGGCTCTCCTGAGTTTCCATGTGCTCGGGGACCCGTATGAGTCTGAGTCCCCAGGTCTCGCCTGAAACTGGGGTTCAGTGCAGTCGGAAGTGGAGTTCAGTGTGGTCGAGAGGTTCCCTATTCCTCCCACTAGAGAAGTCCAGCGGCACAATCAGCAGTTAGTCCTCTCTGCGTGCACTGGTGCATGCTCCTTCAGACTTCTGCCTTTCCTGTCTCCCCTGAGTTTCCATGCATTCCTTGTTTTTTCCAACAGTCCCCGTATGAGTCTTACCTAGAACTATGGTTCAGTGCAGTCGTGAGTTTCTGTCTGCTTCCTGCAAGAGGAAGCCAGCCAGGCACTCCACCACCTGTCCTCTCTGTGTGCATGTCTCCGTACCTCAGCTTTTTATAGCTCCTCTGAGTCCCCCTGAGTCCCTCTCTTTCCTTCTAGTGTAGAATTTCCACTCAGCCAGCTTTCCTGTGGTTCGGGATGATGTCTATTCTGTCTTTTAGTTGTAGTTTTGAAATTGTTGTGTGAGGCAGCAGTTTAGGTGTTCACCTATGCCGCCATCTTGGTTTGTCCCTCAAGGCCCATACTTAGTCACTATGATTTTAGAAGTTCAGGCTCAGGGTCAAAGAAAGGAAACATGCTCCTCACTGGGGAGAAAACTCTGTTGGGACTTCTGGGATAAAGGCTATAAGGCCTGCTTTGTAAAAAGTCATTGTTTTAAAATAAAATTACCAAGTAGAAAGATAAACTTTAGACTTCTGTATGAAATGTGAACTATGAATAATAGTCGTACTTGGTAATTATATTTGGACTAGAGGCCCGGTGCACGGATTCGTGCAAAGGTAGGGTCCTGGATTGCGAGAGGGAGGTTCTTGGAATCAGGCTCCCTCCTCTCTGGTTCCGAGTGTGTCACTCAAGATCTACAGCTGCCCAGTCACCACAGCTTGGCAGCTCCTGCCCTGAGCTTCTGTCCCCTGGTGCTTAGTGCACGTCAGAGCACCGGTCTGCTGGTCACTTAGGCTTTTATATAGAGAGATAATTGATTGAGTCTTAAAATTGTTCAGTGTAGAGTAGAAAAGGGAAACCTTTCCTGTGATTTTTCTCTGATGTTCACATTCACTGGCACCACTGCAAGGTGATAATTTGAAGATTTGGGGTAAGACAGGGACAGATGGATATTCTCCTTAAAAGACTTTGTGCCCATTTGACGTAGCTCAGTGGTTGAGCTTCCACCTGTTATCTGGAAGGTCCTGGTTCTATTCCCGGTCAGAGCACATGTCCGGGTAGCAGGCTCCATCCCCAGTGTGGGGCATACAGGAGGCAGCCAATCAATAATTATCATTGATGTTTCTCTCTCTCTCTCTCCCTCTTCTCTTCCTCTCTAAAATGAATAAAAATATGTTTTTTAAAGAAAACTGTTACATAGGCAGGTATCTTCATAACAAATTCCAAGAATCTGTCTACATACCTTTTTTATCTAGAATTGTATAGTTGAGAAAAATGTAGCAGCTTATCATAAGTAGGTTCTGGTGGGGTTTTTGGTATGAGATTTGGACTGTTTAACTGTTTCGTCTTTTTTGTTAGAAGAGCTCTTCTTCATATACTGGTAAATACTTGACCACACAGTTTTCCAAAACTGAGGTTGTGGTTATTTTACTAATGGTGAAAGTGAACGTCTCATTCCTTGCTGCTCTCTCCTCTCCCCGCCCTGGCTCATTCTTTTCTGTCCCCACATTAGGACTTGACTGCACTGGCAAAAGAGCTACGAGCTGTGGAGGATGTGCGGCCACCGCACAAGGTGACAGATTACTCCTCGTCCAGTGAGGAGTCGGGGACGACGGACGAGGAAGACGATGACGCAGAGCAAGAAGGGGTCGGGGAACCCATGTCCGGACCAGAGGACACCAGAGCAGCGTCAGTCCTGGGTGTATTTAGATGGGAAAGCCTCACCAAGTCTGTTTGCCCCGGGGTCAGGTGGTTCCCTGACTTGTCTTGACACTGCGAGTGTGGAGCGCGGTCAGCTGCCCGTATGCATGCCAGTGCCTCTCCCCAGTCCTCCCTGTGTAGTTACATTTTTCTTTTTAATTTGAGAGTCCGATAAAAGGGAAATTTCAGATTGGTTTAACTACTTTAACCATAAGCATTCATTCTGATTTTTTTGCTCAAAAACAAACTGCCAGCAGAAATTTGTTCGTTGAAGGGAAAGTGCCAAGTATCTGCTTTCCTTAAGAAAATGGTCCACTTGTGGCCTGATCTTCTAATGACCTTGAGAAGGTGAGAAGTGTAGACAGAATATCCTCAGCTGATATTTATGGTCCTTTACCTCTGAATTTTTCTCAGTAGGTCATCTCTGAATTTGAGCAATGGGGAGACAGAATCCGTGAGAACCATGATTGTCCATGACGATGTGGAGAGTGGGCCAGCCATGACCCCATCCAAGGAGGGCACGCTGATTGTCCGCCAGGTACCCATGTCTCCACACACTTGTCAGGCTGAGCTTCTCCTGAGTCATTAACCCACTTGCTCATCCACTCCTCATGCTATTTCTACATCATCATCTGTTCTCATGTTAACAAGGCCCAAGGACTGAGTGTCTGGGCCAGGGCGGCAGGTGTGAACTGCGTGACAGGAGCGTGGCTGGCGGCACCCCTACATCGCTGCCTCTGCACACCCCCCAGCAGCCTCAGCACCATGCGGATTCTGTCTGTGTCTAGAGTAGGAAAGCCACAGGGTGGCCTTCAGGAGGCTGTGAGCCAGGGCTAGGCAGGAGGGCCCGTGCAGCAGCAGGCAGAGGTCGCTCTTGTGTGTCCCAAATGCTCGCTCCCTTCCCACCGACCTTTAATGCCCTGCCCAGATGAGCTCAGTTAGGTGACCGCCTTACAGCTGTCTGTCCATTGCTTCACTGAGCTGTGAGGACAGGTGTCTGTTTCTCCTTTAAATAGAACAGGTGCCTGCCCAGCACCTGTCTCATGTTGTGGCAGTGCACTCGGGTGGAAAGGGAGAAGAACGTGGAAAAGACCAGGATTCAAAGAAGCAACGGGCACTTTCTAGAGCTTTAGACAGAAAGATTTAAAAAGAAAAGCCACTGCTTGTAGCTTTGGTGATGGCAGCTAGGGTGGCAGGCAGAGCAGATGGGCGCCGCTCAGTGCTGCCCGGGTGGGTGCCTCCATGCTGCTGGCCCTGCCTGGGCATCAGCAGGGAGACAAGCAGCAGCCGCTCCCCGCCTCTCCATGGAGAGGAGCTGTCAGGAGTCACACAGACCCAAGCAGATTCAGTTGTCAGGGGCATAGGCAGCTCCAGCAGCGCCTGAGCGAGACAAGTGTGCCTGTTTTTTCTACAGAGTACAATTGACCAAAAGCGAGCCAGCCATCATGAGAGCAATGGCTTTGCCGGGCGCATTCACCTCTTGCCAGATCTCTTACAGCAAAGCCATTCCTCCTCCACTTCCTCCACCTCCTCCTCCCCATCTTCCAGCCAGCCGACACCCACCATGTCCCCACAGACACCCCAGGACAAGCTCACTGCTAATGAGGTAGGTCTTGCCCATGCTGGCTGCTCTCCTAGGTTAGACCTGCTGTCTGGTAGTGAGTGTGCAGAGCAGACCTTCTATGTCCTTCCCCCTGCCTTTCCCACCTGCTTTCTTCTGTCACCTCCTCTCCCCTCACCCCCAAGTAACATGGCTCAGATCCGCATACAAGTCCCGTAACGGACCAGTCTCCCCCACTCCTGCAGTGCACTTCCCTGGTCTCGCGGTTAGTGTAGCTGCATGGCTTTTTGTATTCAGTTTACTTTTCAAAAGTCTAAATGAAGTGATTGCTGTGTTCTCAGAGCCAGTATGTATTTGACATGAATCTCTCAGCGTCATTTGTGGAATCTTCTTTACTTTTATCCAATGAAGAAAGCAGAAGCAGTTGGTAAAGCTGATGTGGCCTCCCCTGGGCAAGCTTGCCATCAGAGCAGGCGTGTCCTGCAGACAGGGCTGGCTGGCTTTCTGTTGGGGAGGCACTGTGGATCGGTTTCACCAACCCTGTGAAAGATTTCTTCCCTTTGAAATCCACAGTATTCAGAGTTTAAGAAAAGACTAAGTGGTTGTTGTTTTTTTGTTTTTTTTTTTGAGCAAACCTAAACACGTAGAAGGAAAGAAGGTCTGAGTGTGCTTTTAATGGGACGCCTGGAGTGGTCCTCGGGGCTTGGCTGTGGCGCTCTGTCGGGCTCTGGGTGATCTTCACTCTTGGGACAGGTCACTCCCCTTCCCCCTGGCAGTGACATAGTGTGCCATGAGCACCTGTTACTGAACTGAACTGTGATTTGATTTCTTGGGAGGTTAAATTTAAATGCATTTGTCTAAGAGTTGAAGGAGGTCAGAGGTGGCAGGTCGCTTCCACCAGTCTTGTTGCTGGGAACCTGTAACTGTTGGCCTGCCTGCCTGCTTCTATTTTGGTTCCCTTGTTAGAAAGAATCAGAATGATCCTTACCCCCTGAGGAGAAGGGGCATGGCGACTGCTTCCAATGCAGACTCGGCATAAGACTGGGCATCGGCTGGGCTGGCCACTGGTCATGGGACAAGGGCAGAAAGCCCGCGGGGGCAACTGGGAGCTGAGGAAGGCATTGACTCCAGGACAGGCGATGAGCTGCCCATTTGGTGTGGGGAGACGATATGGGTGCCAGCCCTGGAGCAGACAGATTCTCTGTCCTCTGCCTGCACACACATCCTCTTACGGTTGCATTTCAATTTTGCTCTACTGCACAGTATTTACTACACCCCTTAACCCACTAAACTGGCAAGTTTACTTCCTGTTTGTTTTGTTTTTAATTGTCATTACATTTTCACTTAACAATTTGTTTCACTTTTCTTGTTTTCTTTTTTTCTTCTTTTTTTTCTCTTAGTTACATTATTAACCAAAACACTAGTGCTCCTAAAAAAGCAAAGGCTGTGGCCTCTTTTGCCGTTGGCACCCGCACTCCTGAGCCCTGTATGATGTGGTCTGATGGTGGCACATCTAATGCGGGACCACCAGCGCTCCCCTTACTTTCTGGCAAGAGGCTCACTTTATAATAAGTAACATAAAGTTAAGATTTGCCAGGATTCCAACATAGGTTAATTGAACTTTTTTAGACAGGAAAGTAAATTCAGAAATTGAGAAATTGAGATCAAGACATTTCCAACCTCCTTTAAGAGATTTCATCATTATTATTTGTTCTAAACAACTAGGAGCTGGAAGTGTAGATGGATTGTCAGCGTGCAGCATTCCTGGCCTGTGCGCAGTGCTCCTGGGAGTGTCCAGAGTGCCGTGGAGTGTGTGCGCACCAGGTCCCTCGGGCAACTGCAGAGGGTGATGCAGGAGGACAGGCCTGGCTTTGGGAACAGTGCACTTTCGGAGTGGGTTGGGATGTTTTAATGTTTGTCTTTCTCATGCCATTATATTAATAAAATTGAAATTTACATTGCAGACTCAGTCCGCTAGTAGCACACTCCAGAAACACAAATCCTCCTCCTCCTTTACACCTTTTATAGACCCCAGATTACTGCAGATCTCTCCATCTAGTGGCACCACAGTGACTTCCGTGGGTAAGTAAAGCAGCAGCAAGAATGCAGCTGGCACCCAGGACGTAGCCCTTTGTGTTGCTCTCTGGTGCCTCCAGCATACTCCTCCCACTTGCGTTGCCTTATTTGCAGTGAGCTGCACAGTTGACTTCCTTTTTCCACATCCATCTCCTTACAAACTTCTTTTCCTGGACAAAGATTCAGTTATGGCCATGAATATTTCCTCAGGGAGGGGGAGGGAGGTAGAAACAGTGTTGGTGTGAACAGAAAATAATTCCAAGTGTACTGTGTTTCAGTGGGATTTTCCTGTGATGGAATGAGACCGGAAGCTATAAGGCAAGATCCTACCCGGAAGGGCTCAGTGGTCAATGTAAATCCCACCAACACTAGGCCACAGAGCGATACTCCAGAGATTCGCAAATACAAGAAGAGGTTTAACTCTGAGATCCTGTGTGCTGCCTTGTGGGGTAAGTAGCCTCCTGCCACTCTGGCCCTTGTATTGTTGTTCTGAGTGGTAGTCTGGTCTTTTAGAGAAGGGCAGTAGCGCAATTTGAGGATTTTTTAAAGAGCTACTCAGGACGAGATGGCAAGTTTCTATGTGGTCCCATCCCTGTCGCTGCTAGACAGTGGGTAGTGCTGGGCTCGCTGCCACCTATCCAGCCACTGGGGATTGGGAAGAAGTCCTCATCTCCATTTCTTCATGGAAGGAAGCAAAGTGAAGGACAGGAAGGCACTGGGTTTGGTTCATATTTGTGGGGAAAAGAATTTGTCGAATTTTTTTCTTTGGGTGTGTCACTGAGCTTGTTTTCCTTGCTACCTGTGCTGTGGGCCTGACGCTTTAGAAGCAGGTGCCACTGGCAGGATCGCTAGCTGTGGGGATGCCTTCCCCAACCCCTGCAGTGTAGGTGAACGCATGCAGACTGGCCTCGGGGAGGGCTGCACACAGATTCTGCTCTACACTATACCGATCCCTCTGTCATCTGCTCTGCCTTTCCTTACCACTCGCTGACCAGATCCTAGACTCCCCTGCTCCCAGCCCTTCACTGGGTGTGTTCTCCCCATAAATGCCAGCTCTGCTGTCTTTAACAGGGACCCTGTTTCTACTCAGGAAAGTTTCTTACTCCCTGGACATTGCCAGTACGTGCATGAGACACTCGCAGTTCCTCATTGATGGAGTCCAGCACGTTTTCCTCATGCATGTTCCTGGAGTGACATCTGCGTTCTCCACAGGGGCTGGGCCAGCATTCCTCACCCTGAGGCTGACATGAAGTCCTACATTCACCTCTGACCCTCAAGGAGTCCCTCATCCTGTCTGTGAAGAAGGACTCTGCATTTGATAACCTTCCTCCTGCCTGGCTCCTTCCTCACATGCTTTTCAACCTCCTCTGGGGTCTGGAGGGCTTGTCTTCCTTGGCCCGTTGCAGACATACCTGCTTTCTCTTTTATTCCTTGAGATCTGGACTCGTGTCCTTGTCACTACCAAGTGTTTTAAACCCCCTAATGATCATAATAAGGATGTTCGTTATTACTGCCAGGCAAGGAAACAAGCCATTTGGGTAATCAGGCTCAGGTGACGGCAGCCGAGGGCATAGGCACCCGTGGCCCTGAATGCCAAGGCCACTCCCAGGACTGGGCCATCCATCACCTCTGCACAGGTCATCGGGGTGTTCACGTCATCAAAAATGATTATGTTGCGCTCAGTGCAAAAAGTGTTAAATATGTTCATTTTTAGAAATTGACATTATTTTTATCCATAATGCTTCTACACTAATTTTATATTCCTCTAATGTCCTGCCAAGTGCTGGGCCCCATTCTATGTGCCATTAACTTACTTTTTTTAACTAAAATTCATCTTTTTCCTAATTAACTTTTTCAATACCTCTGAGAAAAATAGGATTGACTTGAGCCAGTGTTTTTAAAAGTGAAGTGGGACTGTCATTTATCACTGTGTGAGAAGAAAGACTGGCAATGCCTTAGAATGGACACGTGTCTACGAGCCAGTGTGTTTGAGTTGCTCAGCGGCTGGGTCACCAGGGAGCCTGTTATTACTGTGAAGGTCAAGTCGGCCTTATAGAGGGCGGAGTGGACGGACACAAGCACCTAAGAGGTGGACTCGGAGTGTTTCTCTGCAGCAGGAATCGCAGCATTTCTGTCCTGCTGGCTATTGTTGGGTGCCTTCATTTTTTTGTACCTTCAGAGAAAATGCTTGAGAATAAATTGCTACATATTTATTATATTTTTTAATTAGGCAGTCTTCCCCTTCACAAACAGGATTATTTTAACACATTTTTTAACATGATTGTTTCCATCCTTAACGTTCAGAATGATCTAGAGGCCCGGTGCATGAAATTCGTGCACAAGTAATGTATCTAAGCCTGGCTGGTAATCAGAACCGATCAGGGCCTTCCATCTGCTGGCTGGTGCCTCCTTTCCCTGGCTGCAGACTGCCAGCCTGGACCTTCCTTTGTTCCACGCTGTCCCCTGGTAGTCAGCGCATGTCATAGCGAGTGATTGAACTCCCAGTCTAGCAGTCCAACTCCCAAGAGGACACTTTGCATATTAGCCTTTTATATATATGGATTATCTGCAACTATGTAATATTGCATTTACCATGGAATTTAAAGGAAATTTAAAACCTCTGGCTGTGGGTGTAATTACCCTCCCAGCAGGCTCTCTCGGCAGCCTGCGCCAGATTTCTCTGACTGCACTCACAGTTCCTAGCACCATGCGCCTCTGAACAGTTAGTAAACATTTAATTACACCCACAGCCAGAGGTTTAAGTTTCATTTATGGGAAGTCATTGCAGCAGATGAGCTCACTGTCTCCTAGGCCCCTCATCACCCAGGGGTGGTCTCCCAGTGACTGCTGTGTCCCTTTGGCGCTGGCTCTCGACACTTGGTGCAGTGCCAGGAAGTGTGCACTGGCAACGTGGAAGGGGGGTGCAAGGGCCAGCCCAACTGCAGTTCTATGTGTATGAAAAGGTGTTTCAACATTATCTTTTATTTCTTTATTTTTTCTTACTATAAAATTATGATTGATATTTGAATGCTATTTATTTTTGGAAACCACAAATAATAGATTTCACAAGGATCATATTTCGGGTGGACATTACCAGATCTTTGATGTAGATGTTTTTAGGCACGTGATATTGAAGGTTGACCAGGAAGGTGCTGGAATATTGTGAAATGAAGTGAAGCCTTTGGAACGGACCTGTCTGACAACAACTCTGTCGGTTAATGTTTTGTTTTATCTGCTACAAATAAGTTTAAAGCTGCTTAGAATCACCTCACTTAGGTGTGTAGGGAAACACTAAGAACAGCGTCAAATTAGCTCTGCTTTAATCCTCGGCAAAGCGGCCACCTGAGACGGGCTCCAGGGAACGGAGAACACCGTCCCATCTCCTATATAACCTGTGCCAGGTGGACAACCGTTCTTTTCAGCACGGAGTCGTGCCCTCACACGTGCTGTGTCTGTTAAAGAACTGACTTTATAAGAGCAGGGGCTGTTGTAAGCTGGGAAAAGTGTCACCCCTGATCTAGTTGAAAGCCAGGATGTTTTCTGGTTAATGAAACCATTGTCAGCCATGCCCACTGACTGCATGGTGGCCGCTGGCCTCAGGCGGCTACTTACATTTCAGTGAATTCGCAGAGAAGCACTTCCTCAGTTGGACCAGACACAGTTCAGGTGCACAGTAGCCACCTATGGCCATTGACTGACCTTGGACCTCACCATTGAAGGTGGCCAGGCTGTTTAGATAGCACGTTTTGAAATCCTAATTACAGGTGACAGAGGAAGACATGTGCATGTGAGGCCTTTTCCCTTATGTTCTACAGATGATGATTATTCTTGATGGTTTTGTTTAATTTTAAGGATCATTCAAGATAGGGAGTGGCTACTCAGGTTTTTCCCTTTGCTCCAAATTCCAGGGGCTCCCCTCTGGTTTTTTGAAGTGATTTCATGGTTTGTTAGGCTGACAGCTGTCACATAAGGCACACTACACCGGGGGACCGTGGTTGGTGGGTTCTTGTGGCAGCATGCTCCTGTACAGTGCACAAGGGAAGGGCGAGCTGTCCGTGCTTGATGGTGGCAATGGCGCTTTCATGGTCATCGCACTGTCATCAGAAGTTGGCATACTGGTCTCTAGACTCGGGAGTTCACCATGTACTCTGCATTGAGGATTCAGAGATGGCTGTGCCAGCGCTTGTGTAAGGCCTCAGGGTAGCTCCCTGGCGTGCCTCCCGCCAGGTGCTGTAGCCCCCTGCCTGCCTCCCTTTGACCCACCTAGAGCTGCAGTTCCTGTGTGCTGCCCTTCCCAAGCTGCTGGAGTTCGTGCTGAGTTTAAGTAGCAGTGACAGTAAGGACCTGTGTAAACTCCAGGTCCAGCTTTTCCCAGGCCCTAAGTGCTCACAGTCTCCTTACTAGGCTTGCTGAGGTGGGTTTCCACCTGCTCATGTCAGAGAAGAGAGCCGGGAGCCTGCTAGCAGGGTGAGCAGGGAGCTGGGAGCCTGGTGGGAGAGTGAGCAGGGAGCCGGGAACCTGCTGGAAGGGTGAGCAGACAGGGAGCTGGGAGCCTGCTGGGAAAGTGAGCAGGGAGCTGGGACTGGGAGGGTGAGCTGAGAGTACTCTTCACATGAAGATTTCTGGGAGTTGGGAACATATACTAGTACTAGAGGCCCAGTATACAAAAATTTATGCACTGGGTGGGGGGAGGAGGTCAGTCCCTCAGTTCAACCTGCATTCTCTTGCATTCTGGGACCCCTCAGGGGGTGTCCACCTGCCAACTTAGGCCCGCTTCCTAAGCTGGCAGTCAGGCATCTCTCTGGCAGCCTGGGAACCCTTGAGGAATGTCTGACTTCAGGCCTAAGCCACAATTGGACATTCTTAGCACTGCGAAGGAAGTGGGAGAGGCTCCACACATTTGCACTATTTCCCAGTTTAGGGAATTAGTGCAAATGTGTGTGCCCAGGCCCCTGGGACTATAGGTAATCTCTGCTCCATGTTCAAAGTTAGTTCAGACCAAGGAAGAAAGTGTACTTGGGGAAGGAGTGTGTGATAAAGAAGTCATTTGGCTCAAGGGGCAGATTTCAAATGCTCACTGTGGCTGTTGTGGCGAGGTTGCTGAAGTGCAGTCTGGCTCGATGAGGACTTGGGAGGGAGGAGTTTGGTGTACAGTCCTGGGGAAGGGCAGGGGTGCTGTACCCCCCAAGCATGGTCTTGGGAAAAATGGGCTGTGGCAGGGAAGGAAGGGATGGAGTTAGGAGTTAGTGGGTCAGAGGTGCTGCTCCAGCAGCCACACAGCAAGGGGTGTAGGGAAATGAGGGGGATGGCTGCAGCGGTGAGTCGGGGGCTGTGGGGGGAGGTTGGGGGGAGACACTGGGCAAAGCTGGAAGCCAGGTGGTGTGGTGGGAGAGAGTAGGAGAGAGTGTCTGTAAAAGCAGGGGGTGAGGGCAAGTGCAGCTTCTTTGTTGGTGACGACGGGGAGTGTCTGTAAGAGCAACGGTCGCCAACTTTTCAGACCTCACGGACTACCAGTTGGCCACTGCTGTGTAAGAGACCTTAGGCTGGTGACAGAAGCCAGACCACTGAAAGGCTGTATGCGGCCTTTTCCATGGAAATAGTGATGGAGAAGGAAGTGTGCAGTCAGGAAGTGAGACAAAGGCTTGTTCTGTGTCTAGTATGGCAAGTGAGCTCTAATACCAAGGAGATGTGAGCCCGAGGCAGTCTGGGGAGCTGGGCGAGCACAGAGCTGGTGAATGTGGAGAGCGGAATGCGGTTCTCTGACTTTCCCCTTTCACATCCTTTTCTCTATCTGAGTAAATATGTCCCCATCACTTGACTATTCACCTGTGACTATGCCAGCATTTCTTTCTGGGGGTGAGTTAGGAAACCACTCTGCCAGCCAGATGGGTCCCTCTCTATGCCCCCAGCTTGTCTGCCAAGCACAGTGTAACCCAGACCTGTCTATGTCCTTAAAACAGGAGTGAATTTGTTAGTGGGAACAGAAAGTGGCCTGATGCTGCTGGACAGAAGTGGCCAAGGGAAGGTATATCCTCTGATCAACCGAAGACGATTTCAGCAAATGGATGTCCTCGAAGGCTTGAATGTTTTGGTGACAATATCTGGTAAGTATTTGCTCAGTAAGCAGGAATGTAGCACTGTTTAAAATAGCACCTCCTAGCACTGACCTTCAGCTACCTCAGTTTCTGAAGTAATGGTTCAATGAAATGGGATACAGCCAGATCAGGTATGACCCGGGTGCACTCTAACCCCAGGTGCACTCTTAATTCCCGGTGCACTCTAATCTCGCGTGCACCCTACCCCAGATGCACTCTAACCCTGTTCTCTAAGGAGCAGCCTTGGGAAGCACGGGAGCCCCGGGCATGGAGACCACCACGATTCACACTGCCCTGTGGCTCCTCGGCGTGTAGGTCTCCTTCCGTGCTCCTTGTCATGCAAAGGCACTGCTCCTGCCACAATAGTAAAAGCAGTGTGTGTGTGTTTTCTTCCACCAATTAGCACCATAAGTTTCTTCTCAGGAAGAGCACTTTTTTTAGTATAAATTATGTAGTAAATATTCATTATTGAAAGTGACAAACCGCTGCAGAAAAGCAAGTAGAAGTAAAACCTGAAGTCATCCAAAGATAAGGTATATTAACCTTTCAGTTTTTAACTTCCAGTCTTTTAAGTATAGATACACTCAAAATACATACTTATGGGGGGAAATCTACATAAAAATAGTTAAGCAATTTTTCAAAACATCCAGAGAATAAAAGTGAGAAAATAGGTCATCCATATACTGATTAGCTGGTTTTAGTAGAAGTTAAAAAAACACTATTGTCCATGCAGTTAGCATGCCCTCTGCCTCCCGCCTCCCATGGGAACCACTGTCCTATGTTCCCTCCATTCCTGTGTCCAGACCTTACAGCCTGCTCTTCCTGTCATTGGACATTCTCTCATGATCCTGTCTTACAGACCCATTGCTTCTCTGCATAGCTATGCTAACATTCACTCGCCTTTGTTATATGTCTTTCCGTTCACCCCCTTCCCCTCATGTATGCATGTTTCACAAATGTCTTTGTAGCTTGCTTATCTATGGGCATGCATACTCATGTTTCATAAATTGTAATTTCCTAATAATTTGTATTAGTGCTGAGATCAAAGAGGATGCAAAATTATGACTTTCAATAGGTCTTAGTTTTGATTTAGTTATCTATTAATTCAGTCTTGTGTTTGTTTATATGTAACAAATTTCTTGCACTTATTTTAGTTTTCAAATAGGCTTTTGGTTGTAAGTAAAGGTGTTTGTTGAAATGCAAAAATGTTGCCATCCCACTTAAATGAGAAAACAGTCATTTAAAAATTTGAGTGTTGATGGAGAGTGGGTTCTGAAACAGGAAAAAAGTAAATCTGCATGTAGAAGCTTCAAAAACAGGAACACTTAGCATAAATGTTACTCCAGTCTCTGTCATAACTATTGTTAACATTTTATTGTATTCTCTTTTCTATAAATATATCTCACAATATGGGAATAACACTCTTTATATAAAACTATGTAGTCTTTGTTTCACCATATTTAATATTCTCCCAAATTCTTAAAAATTTAAAAAGCATAAGACATAGTACAGAAAGTCCACAAATGATGAGGCTACAGCTCAGTGATTGTCAGTTAGAACCCACGCTGGTGGAGGGGGCAGCTGCTCCCAGATGCTCCCTCGTGCTGCCTGCCAGTCACAGACAAAAACACTCCTGACTTTAACACTTTCTATTGATTTTGCCTTCATTGACCTGAAGTCACATTAATGGTAAAATCATAAGTAGTACACTCTAACCCCAGGGGACTATGTCTGGCTACTTTAAGTCCATAGCTCCTGTTGGGGTGCACTCTTGGTGTTGTGCATTCTGTGGGTTCTGACAAATGTATAATTACCCACCATGACAGTGTCATACTGCCCTGAGAATCCCCTGGGCTCCACCTACTCGCCCCTCTGTCTATGCCCCTGCAACAGCTGATCTTTCTCACTGTCTCAGCGTTCGCCTTTTTCAGAATGTTGGAATCACAGCCTGTAGCCTTTCAGACTGGTTAGTTTCAAATTTCCAACTGCTTTTGCAAGTATATAGGAAAAAAATTGACTTTAAAAAAAACAAATATTTTTTTATTGATTTTGGAGAAAGGAAAGGGAGGAGGAGAGAGAGAAACAGCAGTCAGCTGCCTCCTGCACGCCCCCACCAGGGATTGAGCCTGCAACCCAGATATGTGCCTTGACAGGGAATCAAGCCGGTGACTGCTTGGTATACGGGCCAACACAACAACCAGCTGAGCCACCTGGCCAGGGCTTGCCTGGATTTTTATCATGAGATGGTGCTGGGTTTTGTCAAATGCTTTTGTGTGTGTAAGTTTTATAGCTATATTTGTTCCTCTTTATTCCTGCCTCTTTATTCCTGTGGGTGACCAGGTCATACTCATTCTGCTATTGATAGACATTCGTGTTGTTTCCTCTTAGGGCTGTTAGAAACAATATTCATGTATGTGGGAGCTCCTATACACACATGTATATTAGGAAAGAAATTACTGGATCACAGCAAGGTGTGTGTGTGTGTGTGTGTGTGTGTATATATATATATATATATCCTACTTGAATAGATTACGCTAAGCTTATCAAAACGGTTCTCCCAAATTTCAGTGCTAGTTATTGAAGTTCCTAGTTACTCCACGTCTCCCGCTTTTAGTACTATTGCTCTTTTTAGTTCTAGATGGGTGTATGACACTGCCTCATTGTGTCTAATGTGCATTCACTATTGACTTTTGAGAGCAGTACCTCTGTAGGTATCTGTGAGATAACTGCCCACTCTAGTCCCTTGCCCAGTCTTTCTATTGGGTTATTTCTCTTCCAGTTGATTTATAAGAGCTCTTTACAAATTCTGGATGCTAGTGACACACATCTGTGGATGAAGTCCCTGATGGTGATTTATTTAGCCCTTGTGCTGCCAAATGAGAAGTAATAGCTATGCTGGAGAGTTTTGAGAATCAGATAACATGATATACATGAAAGCATCTCACTGGCTCTATTGATTATTTGTTGTAAAAGTGTTTGTACTTTGTGGTTTATTGACACTGTTCGTCTACATAAGTATGAGTTCTTTTTAAAATCTTTCTTTTTAACTCAAGCTATACCTGGTACTAATTCTTGGTTTTCAAAGTCCCCTTGAAGACCCTGAATTGCATTTCTAGTAAAACTGCTGACACATGATTCCCTTAGTGCAATGGTTGGCAAACTCATTAGTCAACAGAGCCAAATATCAATAGTACAATGATTGAAATTTCTTTTGAGAGCCAAATTTTTTAAACTTCTCCTAATGCCACTTCTTCAAAATAGACTTGCCCAGACTGTGGTATTTTGTGGAAGAGCCACACTCAAGGGGCCAAAGAGCTGCATGTGGATTGCAAGCCGCAGTTTGCCGACCACTGCCTTAGGGAGATAATATTTATTATTTATTGAAGTTTCTTTTGGTGACTATTGTTATTGAAGATGATATCTACTTTATTTGTTTTGCTAGGCAAGAAGGATAAGTTACGTGTCTACTATTTGTCCTGGTTAAGGAACAAAATCCTTCACAATGACCCAGAGGTGGAAAAGAAGCAGGGGTGGACTACCGTGGGCGATTTGGAAGGATGTGTACACTATAAAGTGGGTGAGTCGCAGCGGGCTGTGGGCTTGTTTTCCAGGGTTTTGTTACTGCTCCACTTAACATCCGTGTGCATAAAGCCCAGAAGTAAACTTGTCCCTATACACAGCTCATCCTTGTGACTTTTGCAGGCCGCTCCCCATCCTTGAAGGCTCAACTGGATGCAGGTGCACCTGGAGCAGGACACACTGTCCCTGCTCACTGTCCCCCTGTGACCCAGCTCATCTGTGAGAGGGTCTCCACCCTTCCTCTTTGACAGGCCACTCTTCTTTGTAAGATGTGATTCAAATGAACCGGTCGATTTGGAGGACTGAGGGCCAAGGACTTGGGTCCTGGGCACCTGGTGGGGCCTGCATGATTTGCCAAGGGCCGTGCTTGGCGTTTTGAATTACGTCCACTGTGCAAGTTCCTTCACTCTTAACTAGGAAATGAATCTGGCTGGCCAGTCGGTGTCTCAGCAACTCTATTTTTTCTTTTTAGTTTGCATGCTGTGGTTCCCATGAAGTGACTCACAAAAACAAAACAAACAAACCGTTTTCTTTGTGTATTCAAAAAATCAAAATATCAGTATAAAGATTGGAAATAAAGGGGAAATCATGGTGCTTAGTCACATTGATATTTAATGGGAGAGATGATCTACTAAAATACCTCATTTGAAGGGGGAGCTTGAGAAGATTGAGTGTGTGTCAGCCTTATTATCAGCATAAGGAGCCTGCAAGCATTGGCTTCCGCTTCTGCATTTCCTTTGGTTCCGTATTTATGAAGTGCATGCTACTAGCAGTTCTCTGCTGTCAGGATGCCACTGTTGTTGGCATTATCTTCTTGCTTACATGAGCTGTCCACAGTCCGTAGTCCCTGTCATGGGCAAAGCACTCACCAGTACTAGAACGATTCTGACTGATACCAGACAGTACTGGTGTTTCCTTGGCATAGACCTTGGGATTAGGATTTTCTGGGTTGTATTTATGTGAAACATTTTTGTTTGTTGAGGTATAGTAACTAAACTCATCTAAGTCTAAACTTAATGAAACATCTCTCAAGAGCTGAAATGTTTATGATAGACTGTCCTGCAGGGGGTGCTCTAAGCAGCTATGTAGAGGAAATGGGTTTTCATCAGAACAAGCAGAGCCCTCTTGTGGCTCATTCCCAGGGCATATCAAGCAGTTTCTGGAGATAAGGATGCGTGATGCGTCACTTATTTGAATGGTGGGAAGATGGAATTGAACAGGGAGAGGCATCAGATTAGCAAGCCTGACTCTGATGTGCAAAGGAAAAGAGATCCTTTACAAAGGGACTGTGGTTCTACACACCTGTGTTCAGAGCCCTTGGTGTTTGTTTCAGAGTCACCCCGCAAGGTTGAAACAGCGGGTACTGGGTATTTGGTGTGTGTGTATACATCCTTCTCTCACTGACAAGACAGTTTCTTTATTTACTCTCGCTCTTTTGTACAGAACTTTAGTGGGAGCCTAGCACTCACTGCTTCTCTAGGGCTGGACATGGTTGGGAATGGTACCTGGCCTCATATACAAATAGGGAGAATCCAGCCTCCTCCAGTAGGTTTTGGTACAGACTCCTGTGCCTCATCGGAAGCGTCTAGAGGACCTGGGAAAGCACAGGAGGCTTCAGCCTGTGCTGTGTTTGAGGGATTCTTGACTGATTAGTCTCATCACTGTCCTTTTCAAGTGCTACTGAGTCCTTGACTTCAGCGGGTACTCCTGGCTTGCCCCGGATAATTAAATACTTGCAGTATTAGGTTAGGAGCAAGTGATAGTCCTCAATGGTAGTAACCAGCAAATTGGACAGCCTGAATCACTGTGAGGCTTGATCTCAGTCAGCATTTTCCTCCTGTTTGTTTGGATGAACCCAAAGAGGTCATGTTTATAAAGTCTGCAGAAGACAGCCCAAAGAATTTAGAGTTCCATGTTGATACTGACTTGTGTTCTCATTTGATTTTTCAGTAAAATATGAAAGAATCAAGTTTCTCGTAATTGCTTTGAAGAGTTCGGTGGAAGTTTATGCATGGGCACCCAAGCCATACCACAAGTTCATGGCCTTTAAGGTAACAACATCAAGTGCACTGAAAAGTGATATTAGTGATGCGCGCTGCAACCATGAGCCAGGGAACAAGTTTTAAAACCTGGGACAGTTAAAACCGATCATGTAAAATCTGTCTCAAACAGCATCTAACTTCCTGGGAGCAGCCATCTCTAATGTCAAGCCCAGCTCTGCTCTCCAGGCCCAGCATGGGGTGCCGTGCAGACACTGATTGCCCAACCGGTGTGGTAGCAGGAAATGGCAGAGGCACACCACCTCACTGACCTTCCCCTGTCCTTAGGGATGTGTCTGATATAGGTAACAAAACAGTACCCAACAACAGACAGCTTCAAGGCATATCTATTCAATAGAGTACTGGTTAAAAATGGTTATAGCCCTAGCCAGGGCCTCAGTAGTTAGAGCGTCACTCCAAGAATTGAAGGGTCCCAGGTTCAATTCTGGCCAAGGGCACATACCTCTGTTGTAGGCTTGATCCTCTGCCCCGATGGTGGTGCATGTGGGAGACAACCAATCCATGTGTTTCTCTCTGTGTGTCTCTCTCCCTTCCACTCTCTCTAAAAAAATCACTGGGAAAAATATGCTTGTGTGAGAATTAACAAGAATTTTAAAAAATAAAATAAAAAATTAAGTTACAGAAATTATTGATGACACAAGTAATGGGTAGTATAATATTACACCCTAAATAGAAAGTAGATTTTTGTTTAAAGAAAAAAATTATAGAAAAGTATTTTTATTTTATGTGGGTATTTTTGATATTTTAAAAATAATTTTAGAGTTTGTACTACATATAAATTTATAAAATTTTTAATTAAAATAATAGTACTCTGATATTAGATATTATAAATACCTAACTTAACGCATTGTGGACAGATCACAAGAATTCCCTCTTAACATACAGTGTCTTACGAAGTATCATGCTTTAAAAAGAACCGAAACCAGTTTTACTCAGTGGATAGAGTGTTAGCCTGTGGACTGAAAGGTCCCAGGTTCGATTCCGGTCAAGGGCACATATACCTTGGTTGTGGGCACATCCCCAGTAGGAGGTGTGCAGGAGGCAGCTGATTGATGTTTCTTTCTCATCGAAGTTTCTAACTCTCTATCTCTCTCCCTTCTTCTCTGTAAAAAAATCAATTATTTATATATATATATATATATTTAAAGATATTAGCTTGTAAGAACATGTAATAAATAACTTCAAGATGCAAAGGGTATTTAATTTTTACATTTTACATAAGTGTCTTTAACATTTATGTAAAATGTTTTTTGTACTCGTTCAAAAGAAACTTATCTGGCCTCTGGGTGAAGCTAGCAATAAAACTACTGGTCTGCAATGTGTTAATAACATCATTTCTAATATTAGGCACAAAACCTTAAGCATAGCCTCTGTGTCTGTTTAGGGTAGGGTGAGATAATAAGAATTTTTCATCCAAAATGAGTCTGTTTACTTATTTAAAAAAATAGTTTTGACATATTTAGGGTAAATCTCCTTTAATTATTAGGGAAATTGACATATTTAGATTGCTTATTGCTTGATTCCTAGTAGAGCTGGTTAAATGGGGTTATCATATTTGCTTAAAAAATAAATCTACAACCCTAATTGGTTTGGCTTAGTGGATAGAATGTCAGCCTGTGGATTGAAGAATACCGAGTTCAGTTCCTGTTAAGGGTACATACCCAGGTTGTGGACTCACTCCCCAGTAGGGGGTATGCAGGAGGCAGCATATCAGTGATTTTCATCATTGATGTTTCTATTTCCCTTCCTCCCTGAAATCAATAAAAATACTTTTAAAAAAGAAATCTACATTGTATTGAATGAAAGTAATTGGTAATGAAATTATAATCATCTGAGATCAGCTCTTAATATATTCTGTGTTACAAGTGCTGTACTAGTTGCTTTGAGTATCTTATTTAAATGTGTCTTGGGAGCTGTAGGTACTAATATCAATGAAGAGCTAGGCCCTATAGACCCATGTGTTAGAGCCTTTTGCAGTCCTGGCAAAGCCTCTTTGCTCTGTCAGTGCTCTCTGTCCATGGCCCATTAGAACATCTGAGGGTGAACTGCAGAGCCTGGCTTTCCCTCGGGCTGCACTGAGACATGCAGAGGGACGGGACAGGGAGTGACAGCAGAACTCTCAGACAAGGGAGGGAGAATTTGGGACATGGCTTCCAGAAGCCGTGTTTTCTAGGTTTTCGTCAAAAGACAGAAGTATGTTGAATGAAAGGCTTTTGGAAGAGTGTTTTGCTCTGGCTGTGGCAGGTGGCTCAGTCACTGCAGGGCAGGGCCCACTGTGCCTCACAGTTCCTCCCACCTGTTTGTGCTGCAGTCGTTCGCGGACCTAGCGCACCGGCCACTGCTTGTGGACCTCACGGTGGAGGAGGGCCAGAGGCTGAAGGTGATCTATGGGTCCTCCGCCGGCTTCCATGCCGTGGATGTGGATTCGGGATCCGTCTATGACATTTATCTGCCGACACACGTAAGAAAGAGCCCACTCTGTGGTTGGCTGGCTGCTTCCTTCTGTCCTGACTTTCTTTATTCTGCTTAGTGAACTAACACAGCAGGGACTCCTTCTTCCCTGGCATGGGGGTGAGTATTTAGGTGGCGTGCCATGCATGTCACAGCCCGGGGACACGCGGGCCATACCCCCAGCTCTGCAGCCCTCTGGAACCCTTGGCCCTGCTGTGACTAACAGTGGGCAGGTGGGGGCAGTCGCTGGTGGTCAAACACCCTTGGGTGGGAAGTGCTTTGAGGACCATAATTTCTTAAATGGAGCCCACAATCTTCATGTGATTCAGGGACCTCAGAACACAGAAACTCAGAGTATATGACTTGAAAAAGTAGCTGGGATAGAGGTTGCAGGGTTTTCCCCAAATGTGACCCAGTTGCTGGGTTTGTCACCAGGATTGTGAGCCTGTGCATTCGAGACAGCTTCCGAGCCCTTCCGCAGGGATGGCAGTGGCCACGAACTTCTGCCCTGTGTCCCCGCAGATCCAGTGCAGCATCAAGCCCCACGCGATCATCATCCTGCCCAACACCGACGGCATGGAGCTGCTGGTGTGCTACGAGGACGAGGGCGTCTATGTGAACACTTACGGCCGCATCACCAAGGACGTGGTGCTGCAGTGGGGCGAGATGCCCACTTCCGTTGGTGCGTGCGCTCTGGGTGGCGCAGCAGCCGTACGAGTAGTGCATTCTTGGAAACTGCATGTGTTTGTCAGCAGAGTGGTTGGTGTGCATAGAAGGGAGTTAGACTGTAGACCAGGGGACTGCTATAGAACAAAATCCAAATAATTATTTAACACATTTTAAAACTCTTATTGTTGACAGTCCTTCATTTAATTCTTAAGCCATTCAGGGGAAGTGGGACATGTTGGCTGACTGTGAGAAGAGGGGAAACAGGCGGTGTGTTGGCTACCTGCCTGTGGCCAAGAGGCACCAGGAGCACAGCCTCTGTTCCAGTAATGTTCACACCAAGGGCGGGGCGCTGGCATTTTCATGGTTTTTTAGGCTCAGACTGCAGTGGATGCACTGTCTCGTCCGCAGCCAAGCCTTTTGTCTGCCTCCCTCAGGGCAGTTCATGGAAATGCAGCATTAGGCCATCACCTTAGCAGTCCTCTTCAAGCCTGAAGATAGGCGTTAGGGAAACAAATAGATTCAACCATTGATTCAAATGACAGCTTCCCAGGATAGGCCGGAGCTGGCAAAGGCAGAGCTCCTGAAAGCAAAGCTCTTAAATACTAGTGTGTGTATGCATGCGTGCATTGCATAAGGAACATCTTTTAAAGGTTATTTCCTTATTTTTAACAATATGTGATTTTGCCTCTCCTAAGCTTATATTCGATCCAATCAGACGATGGGCTGGGGCGAGAAGGCCATAGAGATCCGGTCTGTAGAGACTGGCCACCTGGATGGCGTGTTCATGCACAAAAGGGCTCAGAGACTGAAATTCCTGTGTGAGCGCAATGACAAGGTACTTGCATTCTCGCTGCATCCTTCCACAAAGGCTGCTGTCTCCTGTGGTTCAAAGCTTTCCCTAAGGTTTTGATAGATTCCCATGTGAGTGCATCAGGAACTTTTCAGGAGTGGATTTGTAGACATGTTTACAAGCCCCTTCCACACGAGCCCTAGGGCACCAAGCCCCAGTACAGAGCTTTCCTTTTCCATAGCTGACCACATTCTGCCTTCTCCTGTCCTACTCACCCAGGGCGTCCCTTCCCCAACCAGCTTTGGAATGGGGCAGTCATGGCTAGGGCAAGGCAGGCAGGTCTCCCCAAGCCCAGCCTTCTCTGCTGTTCACTGGGGAAAGCACCCAGCACCCATGGCAACCAGTCCTCAGCCTGAGACAGGCGACCCAGCAACAGCCTGTGGCTGGCTTCTGAGGGGAAAGGGAGTTTGGATGCCACAGAAGCTGTCAGCCCTCAGCAGCCCTCGCATACCCCTCCTTGTCTGCGACCTGAAGGGCTATCTCCCAAATGTTTACCTGGAGAACTCACACTGCCTTAGGCCCTGCCCGGGATCTGCCCAGTTTTCTGGCTTGTATTTCCCATGTCTGTTTATTGTGGTGGTACATTTAAGCTTCTTTGAACTTCCATTAAATAATTTTATCACTCATGATGGCATGCCCTCAAAGTTTATAAAAAGTACAAACTGAGTAATTTTATAGTCATGAAATAATAAGTACATTTTAGCTTAATTTTTTAAAAGAGAAAACAGCTTACTGAGGAGTCCTCCCCTGTTGTCCATTGAGCTTTCTTTTTGTTTAATCATACATGAGCATTTATTCCAATAATGACAGCACCAGGGCATCCAGAAAAATCTGCTCTCTTCCTTCCCATAGCAGCCACTCATGTCAGGTGGAAGGACAGAGATTATGTGGGGAGGTAGGTTTCACAGGCACAGGCAGTAGACAAGGTATAGGGTTACAGGCCAGGCAGCTGGGGGTCAAGAAGGGAAGGCTGGAACCAGGTTATTTCAGCAACAAGAGTGTTCATCTCCGTGATGACAGGCAGTTCTCGGAAAAGGGGGATGGACAGCCTGCCTTCGTAGGTCCCTTCAGTGTCCTGGGCTCATGGCTCTCAGCCAGGCTAGCATGTGCTTCTCCTTCTCACTGAGGGACTCCAGTCACACAGGGAGCTCTCTGGGGCCACACCCTGTGCTGTTTGCCAGCAACTCAGAAATGGGTAACTCCAGGTGTCTTTTAGGAGGCATGCGTGTGGCGGAGGGAGAAACAGCCTAATTTAAGGAATCACCCTTCTTTTCTTTTGACGTTCTTACAATATGACTGTGTACAAGGCGTTGTTTGGGTGATCCACCTTCTTAGTTGTAATACACATTGGCTGTAGATGGCCACTCCTTATAAATGAAACATTGTCATTCTCCCAGCTTTCCTGTAGAAGTAACCCTTGGGTTCGCACCTCTCGTGGGCAGTGGGCGGTGGGCAGTGGGCGGTGGGCAGTGGGCGGTGCGCAGTGCCGAGCTGTCTGGAGCTCCGCAGGATCTGCTGCTGATCCCCTCCTCTCTTGCTCACAGGTGTTCTTTGCTTCTGTGCGGTCAGGCGGCAGCAGCCAGGTCTACTTCATGACGTTGGGCAGGACCTCCCTCCTAAGCTGGTAGAGCCGTGGCCCAACCGCTGCCAGCTTCAGACCCGAGGGCTCAGAAGCTCAGCCGGAGCACGTGTGCCCCGGCAACAGGACCGTGCACAGACCTCTCGGCTCTCCTCCTCCTTCCTGCTCTCCTTACCAGTTTGTCCCCAATCTTTTTAAACTTTTTTTTCTTTAAAAATAAATCAGGCTGCAATGCAGCTGGTGCTGTTCAGACTACCATCAGGTGCTATAGTGTTTGGGATCGAGCATCAGACCAGACCAGAAAGCAAACACCTTTCCTCCGGCCAGAATCCCTTGGAGTGACTGCAGGGTTTGTGGCTGCGGCGCCGGGCAGGCACGGTGGCCAGTGGGGTCTCAATGAGCAGGTTGCAAAAGCAAGAGCAGATTTGCTAGAGTAACATTAACCATGTATTTAATTGACCTTTCTTTTTGTAATGTGACAATGTGTGGACGAAGAAGAAGGGGCAGGTTTAAGAAGTTAATATTTATAAAATGTGAAAGACAGTTACTAGATAACTTTTGTGGGTGGGTCTGGGGAGGCGGGTAGGGGTGGGTGAAGGGGTCCCATTTTGTTTCTTGGCATATTTTGTTGGTTTCACCAAGAGCTCAGTCATTTTTCTGTGTGCCAGGTTTTGCCTAAATCATGTGCAGATGGTTCTTGAAAAGAAAAAGGAAATGTGTGCTTCTGTCGTGTGGCTAGAACTTTGCTGTGTGACAGTGTCAGCACTGCCTCCACTTGAGGGCTAGTTTCTGTTTAAACCTAGATGTGTGACAGGTTTTACCACCATCTGCACTTGCAGAGGAAAAAAAAATGTTTTCAACTACATGTTTATTTTTTTTCCTACCTCATTGTTTTTAATGCATTAAGAGGTGGTTTAGTTTCTATGTTTTTGGAAGAAAACGTTAATGCTTAATTTAATCTTAATACCAAAACGATCAGGGTGAAGTCTGACAGGTGTCAGCAGGCACCACAGCGCTCATTGTGGTGGGCGGCTGTCCCAAGACCAGTGCCCCACCCTGTGCAGGAGGGCGGGTAACAGACAAGTGTCGTCTGAGACAGGTACACTTGACTGTCTGGAGCTGCAGGAGCCTCCAGAGAGGGTTTAGCCTTTCTGAAACACAATGCGCTGGCACTGGTTCGAGAACGTGGTAATCCTGCTTGTGCAAGAGATGCAGCATCCTGGGTTCCGGCATAAAGGCAGAGTCCTGGCTTCTGTTCTCTCATCCTCTTGTTCTCTGTCTTTTAAACCAACTTTACTTCATGAACATGTTCATAGCATTTGTGATAATGTCTTGGGTAATCTTTTGTTCCTGGCTTCCTGTCACTGTTCCTCTGAGGATGTCAGCGAAAAAGAACCATACTTGGCCGTGGTTCTGCCCGTGGTCCAGGCACCGTGCTGCCTGGGGCTGTGGAGCTAACCCACTGACACTCGGGTTTGAGTTTAACAGAATTGGACTCGTTGCTGGGCCTCAGGTACCGAGCTCAGCAGGCCACTTGTCCCTGCAGGTGGATTGGTACGTGCCCTCTGTGGCCGTGATGTCACCGCCTGGGCCTTGTCAGTCAGACTGTTGCTATAGCTTCAAGCAGGTGCCCAATTGAGTTTCTCCATAAAAGATTGTGAGCTGTTAGAATTGCATTCTTCTAGAGAAGGGATGATTTTTGTTCCTTTAAAGGGTGATTCACAGAAGTGCCAAGATGGCAAAATTACAAAAGGAAGCAGTATTATGATGCTCCCGTTAAATGCGGGACCTGATGGTGGTGCGGAGCCTTCACACCAGCGCCCACCGGGTCAGCCTGCGCAGGTCAGCCACCCCGTGTGCGGGCAGTATTCCCTTCCTTCTCGGGCACATGTTGTGTTGGAGGGAATGTTTACAAAAAGGGGTTTGCTACACTAACGTGCGTCACATATTTATGGACTATTTTTAATTGACTTTTTTAATGGGTTATTTAGGTTTTTGCCCTAGTTGTAGTTCACTTTTGGTGATTCATAATCCCTAATTTTGCCAATTATCCGTGTGCTAAATGGTAACGCGCCTGACTGACCATAACGGATTCGCCAGCCGCACAGCTGCACGGTGGGGGCCAGGCGCAGCTTTCTCTTCAGTGCTAACTTCTGTGAATTATGAAAATTACTGTTGTTCCCCCCCATTTTTTCTATCAAATAAAGTAAAAATGACACGTATTTTCAGATGTATTCTGTTCTTTCAGAATGTTTCCTTCCCGTAAGGATCCATATTTCATGCACACCTTCCCCAGTGCCTTACGCCAGGGCGACTCCCACACTCCTTGCAGAGCAGGCTGCCCAGGGATCCCCGGCATGGGCTGGGAAGTCGCAAACATGTATTCAAAGATCTGGAATGAAATTGGTCGTGAGCTCTTGAGCACCATGTGTTTGAAGACAAAAAGTGAAGCTGGTCCTTCAGGAAAGAACGATTCTGTTTTGCAAGTCTGAATTGGGTCAGAAAGTAGAAGAGCATGTTGTCTGCACCTACCAGGGCAGTTACAGTAGCCCTTTCTCAAGGGACGCAGCAGTAATGACGCGTTAAACATGGCTCCTGGGCGTCAGGTCACTGGCTGTGCCCGGCGGTCCACCAGGTCAGTGGGAATGACCCCCAGATGCATCTGGGCCCTGCCCTTGCCTTCCGCACTTTACCCAAGCCTTGGGGTTAGAGAGGTAGTGTGCTGTTATCAGTTAAATGTTAATAAACCAGCTCCTTTGCACTTCATCCTAGAAATGTTATTTCTTGGAGCTGAAAATAAAACTAGCCAGACCACATGAGTATGGGTTTTCTTTTTCTGCTGTGTGTGTTGCAGCCAGTGATGGTTGACAAACTCCGGTGCATGTTGGTGGTGGGACACTGTTCCTGCTGGGTCCACTCCTGCATTGGCTGAGAGCCTCCTGCAGGAAGCGGGGGACAAAGGCGGCCCAGGATTGACCAGAGCGCCATTGGTCATTGACAGGGGAGCGTCATTGCTGTCTCTGCTGCCTCAGGTCACTGTCCCCAGAGCCCTGGGCCCGCCGCTGCGCCCCTTCATGAAGGCCCTTGATTCCAAGTCTTCCTCCTGGTTTGCTCAGTATAGGAAATTTGAATGTGATGGTCCAGCATATAAAATTCTCACTCCTGGTTTGGTCTGAGCATGCCGACCGAGGCTCTGGGGGGACCTGCATCAAGTTTGGACAAGCACTTCCACTCCTTAAACTTGTGTGGAAGTCGGGCATAACTACAAACCTCAGAAATCAGTATTCAGCAACTGTTTTTGTGACAACTGATACTAAATTCTTTTAACAGCTTTATTGAGGTATAATTTGCATACCATACAATTCATCCATTTAAATTAGTTTAGTGGCCTTGAGTCATTCTTATCCCAAGAAGTCATCCACACCCATTTGCCCTTACAGTGGTACCTTGGGATACGAATTTAATTCGTTCCATAACCTTGCTCGTATATCAAGTTGCTCGTATCTCAAAGCAAATTTCCCCATTGAAGTCAATTGAAATGCCATTAATCCGTTCCAGCCCCCAAAATGCCACCCCAGTTGTTCTTGTTACGTGTTTTTGAATAAGAAAAATGTATTTATAAATGACAAATATTGTATAAAAACATAATAAAAGAGAATGTAAAGGAATAAACTGGTTTTATAAAGTGTATTTACCTACTCGTTACACTCTTAATGCTACACTTTATCCCTAAACTGAATGTAACTTAACTAATCTTCACTGAACTTAATTGCTACTGGTCTTTGCATTTTTGGCCGATTTAAAAAAAAAGTATCCAATGAGGTTTGCCTCTTCCTCCCTTTCAGAATGTTTCTGAAATGGGTGAGGCAAGTTTCATTGAACAGCTCCGATGCACGACCAGTAGCAACTTTTTCGGGGTGTTTCTTTTCCACGAAGTGTGACACCCTCTCCCACATTCCTAAGATCTCCTTTATCTCACTTGTAGAGATCTCCTCCACCTCTGGCTCCTCCTCGAAACCAATTTCTTGGAGAACCTCCGCATGTTGCTGAGACTGCAACTCTTGTAACTCCTCCGTGGTGAGTTCCAGAGAGTGCTCCTAGACAAGCTCATTCACGTCTCTCTCATCCACCACCAGGCCCATGGATTTTCCCAGAGACACTATCTCCTCCTCCACTGGCACCTCGGGTTCGAATCCTTCAAAGGTCCTTTTGGCTACGGCCTCAGGCCACAGCTTCTTCCATGCAGATGTCAAAGTCCTCGTTGTAACACCCAGCCAGGCCTGATCAATAATTCTGAGGCATATCACGATGTTAAAGTGGTTCTTCCAGAACTCTCGAAGGGTGAGGTTTGTGTTCTCTGTCACCTCAAAGCAGCGCCGGAACAGGTGCTTGATGTACAGCTTTTTAAAATTAGAAATCACTTCCTGATCTATGGGCTGCAGGATAGGAGTGGTGTTGGGAGGTAGGTAGACAACCTTTATAAACCTGAACTCTTCCAGGAGTTCATCTTCGAGGTTCGGTGGGTGAGCAGGAACATTGTCGAGGACGAGGAGGGCTTGCATGGTTAGGTTGTTTTCCTGTAGATATTTCTTAACAGAAGGGCCGAAAACCAGGTTTACCCACTCCACAAAGAACTGCCTGGTGACCCATGCCTTCGGGTTTGCCCTCCACATAACTTGCAGTTTATCTTTTAAAATCTTATGTGACTTAAAGACTCTGGGGTTTTCCAAATGGTATACGAGCAGAGGCTTGATCTTGCAGTCGCCACTCACATTGGCACACAGTGCGAGAGTTAGCCTATTCTTCATGGGTTTGTGGCCTGGCATCGCCTTCTCCTCTGCCGTTATATAAGTGCTATTTGGCATCTTCTTCCAGAAAAGCCCTGTCTCGTCACAGTTGAAGACTTGCTGGGGGATATATCCTTTGGCTTCTATCAGTTTGGAAAAAGTTTTGAGGTAATCCTCAGCTGCCTTCACATCCGAACTTGCTGCCTCACCATGCCTGACGATGGAGTGAATGCCGGACCTTTTCCTGAAGTTATCAAACAAGTCTCTACTGGCTTTAAATGAGTCTTTCGATGCTTCATCTGTGGAAGTGCGCGGGGTCTGCTCCAGCAAATCACCGTAAATCGCTCGCACCTTCTCGCATATGATGCCCTGTGTTAATGTATCTCCTTTAAGCTGCTTCTCCCTCACCTACACCATCAGTAGATTCTCCATCTTTTCATGGAGAGAGCTACGGAGCTTAGAAATTATTGTAACGCCCTTAGCTGGCGTTATACCCTTTATCGACTCCTTCTGTTTAAGCACAGTGCATATCGTTGAAGTACTACGCCCGTATTGCCTCGCCAAGTCAGCCACTCGCACACCTTGCTCATATTTTTCTATGATTTCATGCTTTAATTCAATAGACATCATCCTCTTCTGAGCACTGACCTTTCCACTCGCTTTCTTCGGACCCATGGTTATAAAAAGAAACGTGATTAAGTATGTAAATGCACAAAAGATGTTTCGACAACGAGGTAAACAAGCACAGTGACTGAGGCATGGGAAACTATGAGACGCTCAAGTCGTGGTAAACTGGTGGGTCGTGTGCAGCCGGCCGATCTGCGCGATTATTCGTATTTCAAATGTTGCTCGTATTTCAAAGCAAAAAATTGCTCGCTCGACAGCTCGTATCTCAAAAATCTCATATGTTAGGGCACTCGTATATCGAGGTATCACTGTATTTCTCTTCCCCTAACTTCCCAGCCTAGTAACTAAGCAACCATTAGTCTTTCTCTCAAAAGCGACTGGCCTCTGGGTATCTCCTGTGGATGGAGTCACACTATGCATCCTGGTGACTGGGCGTGATGATTTGTGATGGGTTCGCCGGTGCTATGGATGGCCTAGCACAGTGGTTGGCAAACTGCAGCTGAAGAGCCACCTGCAGCTCTTTGGCCCCTGAGTTTTTAGCAAATGCCAGCTTAGGAGTACCTAATTAAGTTAATAACAATGTACCTACCTATATAGTTTAAGTTTAAAAAATTTGGCTCTCAAAAGAAATTTCAATCGTACTGTTGATATTTAGCTCTGTTGACCAATGAGTTTGCCGACCACTAGCCTAGCACTTTGTTTCTTTGCATGGCCATCCTTGGTTTGAACCTCGGTCCCTGCCACCCTCCTTCAGCATCAGGACCAGCCACTAGTGGCAGTCAGGTCCCAGCCTCAAATGGAAGCCAGGGAGTTGACCTTTCGAGAATGAGCAGTCCTAGAGCCGGCTTCCTGCTGGGAGGTGCTCCAGTCAGCTTAGCGATTCTGTGGGTCCCCTCCTCCCCAGAGGTGGATGCTAAACACGGGCCTCATTCCGGGTCAGGGGTAGGGGTCCAGTTTTGAACTGGAGACTGTTCCGAAAGCTCGCCTGCCCACTGAGAGCAAGCCTCTGGTGCACAGGAAGTTGGGGACTATGAGCGTTCTCTCTGATGTTTGAGGCCTGGGTCCCTCTCACTGAAGTGTACTCACCCATGAGAGCAGGGCCTGCTGAACCAGGTCCAGTTTTATTCTGGGCAAGTCAGTACTTAAAACAGCCACATTTCAGAAGGCTGGTCCTGTAGGCACCTCTATCTTATACTGGCATTGAGGGCATTTCCTCAGCAGTGCTTCCTGGAAGGCCACCTAGTGTCTCACCTCTTGGAGGGAGCCTGTTTGAGTAAGTGTGAGTGCTGGTGAACTGGGAACCTGGTTTCTTTTTGGTCCAAATACCAAGTTGAGCAATCACAGTGCTGAGTGGTCCTGAGATCTGCCTCCTCAGAGATGAAGGGAGCCACCTAGCGGGGGCCTTGAAAGTGTCCTCAGGGCCTTCTGGGTGTCAGGCCCAAGCTCCATGGGGACAGATTGGTGCTTCTGAGCTGAAATCACAGGTGGCTGCCAGGGAGCTCCTGGGAGCGGGTAGGCAAGGGAGCAGCAGGGCTGCCTGCAAGACCACACTCTGCTGGGCCTCCAGGGTCTAGGCCCACTGCAGCTCATCACAGGTGGGGACTCACCTGGGAAGACCTCACATGAATTCCCATAAATACTGGTTCAAAGAAAAACTAACAAAAAATATTAGAATTATGTAAACGAAGGATTCAATGAATTGCCCCAGTCTGGGGTTTCCAACAAGGATGAAGCTAGCAACTACCTTGTATTTGCATGCACAGCAGTGTTCAGGCTGTTACATACGCCTTCACCTGTGGGAGGGAAGACATGGTCCACACTTGTCCCTGTAAATGTATTTGGGAGGAGATCAAGTAAAGAAGGGCTGCTGGGTAAGGTGCCAGATGGTAGTGCCAAGGACAGTGGGCGACTTCAGGGTGGGTGTCTCCGGAATGAAAGGTTGGTCACCACTGCAGGCAGGTGGAGTGGGCAGCCCAGTCGGGCCGGTCCAGCCTGTCAAATGGAGAGGAGATGCTGAGGCACTCTGGGACTAGATACACTGGTGCCCCACACTGTCCACACACACCATGAAAGATTATCGAGCCAATGATTAATAACACTTCATTTTAAAACTTAAAAGAATCTGCAGACTGAATAATTTCCTTTTTTGTTGGAGCCTGTTTTCAAACTGATGACTGTTCTGGTCCAGGCACTGCTGTTAACACAAAGCAATGGAAACACAAACATCAAGAATTGTTTGGTATTTGTGTGCCCTCAATTCAACTGTTTCTGGTTTTGTGCCATAAACTTGATCTTTCATGAATCCCCATAAAAAAAAGACTAGTGGCACTTTAGGATAAATTTTCTTTGTTCAAAGTTTAGTCTGCTTAACTCATTATTTCAGATCAGTTAAACCTGAAAAGGAGCGAAGATTAAGTGAGATATCAGCTGTTAAAGTGTGTACAGATTTTGGGGATATCCTGTGTGCAAGGCTGGTGAAAGTCTGAGTCCCTGAGAACATTGTGGAGTCCGTGCACAAAATGGCTTTGGAATCTGTGTGAACAGGACTGGTTGTTTTGAGCAAATAGGTCTTTAGGCAGCAATTGAAGACTCCATGTCAGCCAGGGCGGGGAGTGGCAGAGATGGGGACTTGCTTCCTCTTTCCTGGGAGTGTGACCAGCTTCCCGGTGGACTCCCCAGCCCTGGGTCAGCACCTGCAAAACGGCCCCCTTCCCTCATTCACCCCCCCCCACCCCCGCACCGGGAAAGGCAAGGCTTGCTGCTTAGACCCAGGCGAGGTGACTCACGAGCCACATAAGGTTCTTTGGCCCCTTGAGTGTGGCTCTTCCACAAAATACCATGGCCTGAGCAAGTCTATTTTGAAGAAGTGGTGTTAGAAGAAGTTTAAGTTTGGAAAGAGCGGAGTCCATGTTCCCAGTTTCCAGCTGGGAGCAGGGGGTGCCAGTATGGAAAGCAGGGAAAGGTTTTGATGTGGGTTTAAAGTTTAACACTGCACGTTTCCCACCCCAGTTTCCTTCATCTCCAGACCATGAAGAAGCCACATGGAGGCTTTGCAGCTGCTGTTGACGGAGGTCAGTGTTTATATGGATGTCTGTCTACTGCCAAAAAATAGTGTTCAGTCAGGACATGCAGGAACAATAAAAGCCTGGTCTGCTGAGAAGTCAGAGATGTCTCATGGTTGTCAAGAAAACCCATTCCATTTTCATGTCCAGACATGGGTCCTGCCATATGTGAGCCATAAAGATGGGGCCAAACCCTGGCCAGTGGCACAGAGGTTGTCCTGTGTACCCCTCCCCACACCTTCCAAAAAGATGGAAGGTTCAGTCCCTGGTCAGGGCACATACCCAGTTTGCAGGTTTGAGCCCCAGTTGGAGTGTATTCAGGGAGCAACCCTATTTGTTTCTCACACAGATGTTTCTCCCTCTAACGTCAATCAACATACTTGGGTGAGGATTAAAAGAAGGGCCCTTGAGGAAGGAACCAAGAGATGGCACAGCAGTGATGCCTGCTACTCTCAACAGCACTATCATCCATGCCTGGGGATGCCCTGGCACAGTCACAGACTCAGAGGAGTGAGGTGCCTGAGCCTGGCCTTTGCCCGTGCAGAGCTGCAGCCTCCTGTGGATCTGTGCCCCACATGCTCTACACCTCTGGTATTTGTGTGCCCTCTATTGGAGAATGCACAGCTATCAGCCACACTATTCATGTTGAAGCCATCAGTTTTGTGAACAGGGTGTAACTAGAAAGGGCTCATCCTGGGCTTACCACGTAGTACCGATCTCCTAGACATTCCCCCAATGGTACATAATCAAGTTCAGCTATCAGGGAGTAGAGTTTTTTAAACCTACATGAAAGTGAACATGAAGTGTCTGCTTCAAAATAAGTGTTCAATAGTTCTATGTAGAGATTAAAAATATTGGCAGAGTAAGTGGATGCTGCATGAGGGGTGAGGAGGAGATAGATGACCTACCCTGTTGGAAAACACCTTGCCCCATGGTTGAGTTGCTCAGGCCCATTAAGAGTCTGAGAATGACAGTTAGCCTCCAAGCAGAAGCAATTGCCCCAACCTGTAGAAAACACTTGCCTTGCTCGAGGGCAATTCAAAACAAAATTCTCTCAGTCTATAGCCAGAGGAAGTCTCTGGAGGCTTTAAATCTTTACCTGATCTAAATAGTCAGAAACAGTGTTTGACACTCCTACACTTGATATTGAGAGATATAGATCTACCTAAAACATAGTCACAAACCAAAACAGACATCCAAAATAAGGAGACAACCCCCAAATGAAAGAACAAGAGAATTCTCTAGATGGGATAAATGAAATGGAGAAATCTATCTGATACAGAGTTCAGAATTTTATATAATAAGGAAGTAATATGCAAGTTGATTGTCACTCCAACACACAAGATGGCCACCCCATGTAGATACAGGATGGCTGGCAGGGGAGGGTGGTTGGGGGCGATCAAGCCAGCAGGAGAGCAGAGTTGAGGGGCACCAGGCCTGCAGGGGAGGGTAGTTGGGAGGGTCAAGACCTGTAGGGGAGGGCAGTTGGGGGTGACCAGGTCTACAGGGGAGGGCAGTTAGGGGAAATCTGGCCATCAGGGGAGCAGTTAGGCATCAATCATGCTGGCAGGGGAGTGGTTAGTGGGTGATCAGGCTGGCAGGCAGAAGCAGTTAGGGGCAATCAGGCAGGCAGGTGAGTGGTTGGGAACCAGCAGTCTTGGATTTTGAGAGGGATGTCTTGGGCCTAAACAGGCAGTAAGACATCCTTGAGGGGTTCCAGATTGAAGAGGGTGCAGGCTAGGCTGAGGGACACCCCTCCCCCCTGTACATGAATTTCATGCACCGGGCCTCTAGTAATAATGGTAAAGATGATTAACAGCCTGAGAACAGATATAGTAACTAATGATGTAGCATAAATAAAGAACATATTAGAAAGAATACACAGCAGATTAGGGGAAGCTGAGGATTGAATCAGTGATTTAGAGACAGAGTTGAAAAAAATCAGAGAACCAAGAAAAAAAACAATTATAAAACAGGGGGACAGTTTAAGGGAGTTATAGCAGGTGTGCCAGAAGAGTCAGAAAGGGAGAAAGGCATAGAGAAGGTGTTGGGAGAAATAATGGCAGAAAACTTCCCTAACCTGGTAAAGGAGAAAGTCACACAAGTTCAGGAGGCACAGAGAACCTCAAGCAAGAAGAACCCACGCCCAAACACAAAATGCCAAAATTTAAAAACAAAGAATCTCAAAGGCATAAAGAAAAAGCAAACTATTACCTATAGAGGAGTTCCCATAAGACTGACACCTGATTTCTCATCAGAAACTGCAGGCTAGAGAATCCAAGATGGCGGCATAGGTAAACACCTACACTGCTGCCTTGCACAATTTCAAAACTACAACTAAAAGACAGAATGGACATCATCTAGAACCACAGGAAAGCTGGCCAAGTGTAAATTCTACAACTAGAAGGAAAGAGAGGGGCTCACAGAAACCCAGAGGAGCTGCAAAAAGCTGAGGTACGGAGATGCGCGCATGGAGAGAGCGGGTGCCGGAGAACCTGGCTGGCTTTCTCTGGCGGGAGGGAGACAGAGACTCTCAACAGCATTGAACCCCTTATCCTACGACACTAAACCCCAGATCCAGCCAAAACTCAGACGGCGGGGGGTGGGGGGGGAGATTGGACTGTGAAAAGGGAGAGGTGCATGGAAATTTAGGGGAGTCACAAAAGATCAGAAGTCTGGTGATGCGCAAGGCACTGCACACAGAGGGCCGGCTTCTGATTGTGCTGCTGGCTTTCACGAGTGGGTGGGAGACAGACCCTCCCAACTGTACCACTTCTAACCTCACTAAACCCCAGTTTTGGGTGAAACCCTGGGGACCCAGACTCATATGGTCTCAGAGCACAGGGGAGTTGGAAAGGCAGCAGTCTAGAGGCACTGCAAGAGTGCACACACAAGGGACTGCTCCAGCGATTACCCAGTCACATGAGACTCGGGGGCCATGGAGGGCGGGGCCAACTGGAAGGCAAGGCGGTCCCTTAAGCCCTGAGACTCCACCCATCCCAAGCTCAATAGAGAGGCTTCTGCGGTTTTGCTAGTCTGGTATCATAAGGCTGAATCCAACACAGAAGTTCTTCTGGCATAGTGAAAATGCTGAGACAAGGGAAGGGATCACAAACAAAAGAAATGGAGGAAAACAAACGACTGAATATAGAGTTCAAAATCACGCTTATAAGGTTTTTCAAGAATATCCTAGAAAAGATGGATAAATTTACCAAGACCCAAGAGGAGATGAAAAAGAACCAACTAGAGATGCAAAAGAACCAACTAAAAATTAAACATACACTGACTGAATTAAAAAATATTGTACAGAGTCCTAACAGCAGACTAGAGGAAGGCAAGAATCAAGTCAAAAATTTGAAATATAAAGAAGCAGAAAACACTCAACTGGAAAAGCAAGAAGAGAAAAGAATACAAAAATGTGAAGATAATGTAAGGAGCCTCTGGGACAGCTTCAAGCGTACCAACATCAGAATTATGGGGGTGCCAGAAGAAGTGAGAGAGCAAGATACTGAAAACCTACTTAAAGAAATAATGACTGAAAACTTCCCACATCTGGTAAAAGAAATAGACTTATAAGTCCAGGAAGCACACAGAACCCCATATAAAAGTAATCCAAAGAAGACTACACCGAGACACATTATAATTAAAATACCAAGAGCAAAAGACAAAGAGAAAATATTAAAAGCAGCAAGAGAAAAACAGTTTATTACCTTCAAGGGAGCACCCATACGACTGTCAGCTGATTTCTCAACAGATACGATGCAGGCCAGATGGGAGTAGCAAGAAATTTTCAACGTGATGAATAGCAAGAACCTACAACCAAGAATACTCTATCCAGCAAAGCTATCATTCAGAATTGAAGGGCAGATAAAGAGCTTCACAGATAGAAAAAGCTAAAGGAGTTCATCAACTCCAAACCAGAATTATATGAAATGCTGAAAGGTACTCTTTTAGAAGAGGAAGAAGAAAAGGGTAAAAGATAAAAAATTATGAACAACAAATACGTATCTATCAACAAGTGAATCTGAAAATTAAGGGAATTGAAGATTTGATCAACAGAATAAACTGGTGAATATAATAGAATCAGGGGCACAGAAAGGGAGTGAACTGATAATTCTCAGGGGGGAAGGGGAGACTGGACAAAAATCATTCACCTATGGATGAGGTCAACGGGAGGGAGGTAAGGGTAGAGGGAAGGGTGGGAGCCGGGTGGAGGGGAACTATGGAGGGGGAAAACGAGAAATAAATGTAATAATCTGAATAATAAAGATTTAAAAAAAAGAAACTCTGCAGGCTAGAAGGGAATAACATGAAGTCTCAAGGTAATGGAAAGCAAGGATCTGAGACGAAGATTATTATAAACAGCAAGGCCATCATTAAAAATAGATGGTGAAATAAAGAGCTTCCGACTCAAGTATATTGCTGTGCTGGTGCAATGGCCCTTTTTCGTATGAGCTTCTTCCAGTGGTGGTTGACGTGGGAGAGGGACTGAAGCAGACCATTCATGGGAGAGTCAGGATTTCTCTGGTGGCATGAGGACTCTGTTGCAACTTCCCCAGACTACACATCTTCAACGAGGGGCACTGCAAGCACATGAACAGCAGTTATGTGAGCACCCTGCTCTTGTCCAAGTAGCAGCAGTCCCACAAGCAACCCGCCACAGGTCTAAGAGCAGCAGCCTCACCTGGCCTGCCCCTGTCCAAGGAACAGCAGCTGTGTAAACAGCCAGTTCCCCCATCTGAGGAGCAGCAACCTCTCCAGCAGCTCACTCTATCCAAGGAGCAGCAGCTGCTTGAGTAGCCCACCTACTACTGAGGAGTGGCAGTCCCACACAGCCAGTCCCCCTTTGAGGAACAGCAGCTGCACGCAGCCCATACCTTACACCTAACTGAAGAGCAGCAGCTGTGCTCCACAAGTAGCCAGCCCACTTCCAAGGAGCAGCAGCTGTGTGAGTAGACGGCCCCTTTCTGAGGAGCAACAACCACACGAACTGCCCCCATCCAAGAAGCAGCACCTATGTGAGAAGCCCACCCCCTTCTGAGGAGCAACAGATGCATGAGCTGCCTGCCCACATCTGATGAGCAGCAGCTGTGTGAGCAGCCTGCCCACATTAGGTGTCTGAGCAGCCCACTCCCTTCTGAGGAGCAGCAACCACATGAGCAGTCTCTCCCTATCTGAGGAGCAGCAGCCCTGTGCAGTCCACACTGGTCTGAGGAGCAGCACCCACACGCAGCCTGCACCTGCCCCAATGAGAAGGACCCGGGTGAACGGCCCGTCCCTGTCTGAGGAGCATCAACAGCACGAGCAGCTCACTTCCATGCAAGGAGCATCAGCTGCACAAAATGACCGCCCCTTATCTGAGGAGAAGCAGCTGCATAAGCAATCTGCACTCGTAGAAGGAGCAGCAGCCCTGCAAGCATCCTGCCCCTGTCCAAGGAGTGATGGCATCATGATCGGCCCATCCCATCTGAGTATGAAGCCAGCCCCCATCTAAAGAACAGCAGCCACAGGAGCAGTTTGCCCCTTTCCAAGGACAACATGAAATGAAGCAACATATGAATAATAGGGATGCCAGAACAATAGGAAGAGGAACAAGAGTTAGAAGACCTATTTGAAGACAGGTTTAGAGTGTGCCCTGGTCCCAGCAAGATGTCTTGTTCACAGTGCGTGGCAGCTGCTGTGTCTGGTGTGCGTGCCCTCAGCTTACTAAGCCAGCCCAGAGTCTCTCTGTGAGGCGCCATGTGCACATTGTGTTTGAATTTTTGCCAGCATCTTCAGAACAGATTCCTAGAAGGGTTTCTGAGACAAGTGGTCAGTGTGCACGTCGTCTCTACATAGCACCCAGGCCCCCTTGCACAGCTTGTGCCATTTTGCACACCCACCAATGGCACATGAACACACGTTTCCCGACAGCCTCACCAGCAGAGGCAATTATTAAACTTGGAAATGGTGTCTCAATATAGTTGTAGTTTGCATTCCCTTTCCCGTAAAGAATTGAGCCCTTTTTCAAGTTTAAGATTCATTTGCATTTTTCTGTGGGGTGTCGGCTCTGTCTCTTGCCCATCTCTTTATTTTGTTCTTTACTATTTTTAAAATCTCTTCATAGATTAAGAATAGTTTTTGTGTGTTATAAGTTGTAAATATTTTTCTCAGTTATTTATCTACCTAATTTTCTAAAATTGTATTTTTACACTGGATAAAACATTTTGTTTTTATGCAGTCAACAACCTAAACCTCAAGTCAGAGAAACTTCCCAATCTTGTTTATAGAGTGATTTGCTCACATTTGCTTTTAATATTGTTATGGCTTCTTTTCTTTCCTTCTTACATTTTATTTTCTGACTTGTCTGAATTTATTCTGATGTGCAGTATGAGGAATGAATCTGTTATCACAATACACCAGAACACATATTTAAAAACCCAGCTTGTACCTACAGATTGGCATTGACATCTTTATCATATGCTAAATTTGTACATGTACTTTGAGACTATTTCTGGATTTTTCTGTTTTGTTCCATTAGTCTGTATATTCGCTCACAACCTCACTGTTTTAATGATGGAGACTTGATAATTTGTTAAAATGCTGTTTTTCTTGATTCATCAATTTTAATGGTTTATTGACTGCTTGTTAAGAAAAGCAAGGCTTTCCTGAGTTGGCCCCTCCCTTCTCCCTTCTCTCCCCTGTGGTGCTGGATCCTCCTGACTAGTTGGGCTTCAGTGTCCACAGGAAGGAGCCAGCTCACTCTCCCCGCTCTCCTCTTTCCTCTTTTTCCCACTCCTCACTCCCGGGTCAGGAGGGAACAGGACCCAGCCTGTCAGCATGGTCCAGGCCGAGGAAAGATCATTTGTCACCGTGTGTCCCAGACACTGGCTGTGGGGACAGGAATCGGTGACTGACCAAACACACAGGTGCATGACGAGGGGTCTGACCTGGCAGCACACAGGACGACTGCTCACTGGCGCTAGCGTTGATTCCAGGGCCTTCACGCAGGAAACCCACTCCACCACCCCATCGCCATGCCGTGCTGTTGGAAAGCATGCCTGTGAGGCTTGTTGCCCACCCACACACCTGCCTTCCCAGTTGCGCTGTGGCTGCGGGAGGGAGTTGAGCTGCTCCTGTCCCAGGGGCTGACAAGGCAACTCATTCCCCTCTTTGCTCAAGAACCTCTGAGTTGCGCTGGCTGGCTTGGCTCAGAGGATTGGAGTGTGGACTGAAAGGTCCCAGGTTTGATTCCAGTCAAGGGCATGTACCTTGGTTGCAGGTACATCCCCAAAGGCAGGTGTGCAGGATGCAGCTGATCGATGTTTCTCTCTCATTGATGTTCCTATCTATAAAAAATCAATAAAATATATTAAAAAAAAGAAACTCTGAGTCAAATTTGATAGTCAGTGGCCAGATTATTATGACCACCTGACATTTGTAGGCAAACTAGCTGGAAATAGCATGAAAGCATGCATCCCACATGCATGAGTGCAACCCTTCAAGCTGGTGGGGGTGGTGTTATGGTTTGGGGCATGTTTTCCTGGCATGATTTGCGCCCTTTAATTCGTGTGGAACTATGTCTGAATAGCACACCATACCTAAGTATCATTGCTGATCAAGTTCATCCTATCATGTTGATGGCTTATCCCAATGGAGATGACTTCTTCCAACAAGACAATGTGCCATGCCACGGTGCTCATATTGTGCAGGAGTGATTTCAAGAACATGAGGGAGACTTTACCTTGCTTAGGTGGCCCCACAATCACCAGATCTCAATCCAATTGAGCATTTGTGGGATGAAGTTAAAAGAGCCATCAGGCAGCTGGTTCCACAACCATCAAATCTCACAGAACTGGACAGTGCTGTTCATCAGACATGGTATCAGATTCCTGGCATCACCCTTCAACATCTCATGGAGTCAATGCCAAGAGGAATTGCCACATTATTGAAGGCAAAATGTGGCCCAACGAAGTACTTATGGACTGGTCATAATATGGCCACTCAGTGTGTAATGGTATCAGTCACTACAGTTAGTATACAGTATTTACTTCCTCCTTTTTCCTCAGCTTATGGTTTGATTTTATTTACTACATCTGTTGGTAAACCTTTTAAAAAATGTTTTAGGCACAGTCAAGGCAAATGTGTTTCAAAGGGAACATGGCCGAGGAAGCCCTCCTGGTGATCATGTGGTGATCATACCAGCCCCACAGGTAACGCCCCCCCCCCCCGGGATCAGTTTTGAGATGCAAGCAACTCGAAGTGGGATGACTGTAAGAAATGTTGCCTAAAAATCACTTCCATGTCCTAGTGCCTAAAAATCACTGCCATGTTGACATATTTGGTGGCAAAAGTGAGGGGAACAACAGTGTTGCAGTTCTATTTCTGGGGGAATGTGGACTCCATGTAACTAAGAGTTTAGACATGTCTTATTGCAAAATACAAGTTCATCATCAGAGGGGCTGTTCCCAGGCCCCTTGAACGTGTTGCCACACCTGGCATGTTCCCTCCATGCTTAGGAAATACCCCGGCTGGTGTCTTAAAGTGATAGTGCAGCCCTGGCCCAGAAGGCATGGAGGCAGGAGTTTTGGAGCAAAGTCTGTAGCAACAACATCAACAGCTCTTTTCTATAACATTCATATTGAGTTACCGGAGGCCCAGTGCATGAAATTAATGCATAGTGGGGTCCCTAGGCCTGGCCAGCAATTGGAGCCAATCCAAGCCATCTGACCCAGTCCCAATGGGGGCTGGGCCACTCCGAGCCTGCTAGCAAGATTGAGGGACAGGGGGAGGGGCCATGAGAGGTTGGCCAGCTGGAAGAAGGGACCACAGGAGGTTGGCCAGCCACGGGAAGTTGGCTGTGGGAGTGCACTGACCACTGGGGGGAAGCTCCTCCATTGAGCATCTGCCCCCTGATGGTCAGTGTATGCAATAGTGATTGGTCAACTGGTTACTCCAGTTGTTCAGTCATAAGGTCACTTAGGCTTTTATATATATAGATATTTAAACCACTTCTCCCAGGACATTAAATCATGAGAAATGGAGGTTGGGGGAAATTAGACTAGTATATTAGTTAAATAAGTTATGGTGAAATACTACAAAACCAATGAAGCTGAATTACACAAAAATATTTAACAATAGTCCTACTGCCATTTTAAGCATTTATGAATTTGGAATACTATACATATTTATTTTTTTATTTTTGTTTTCATCAACATTTGTCACCATTGGTCAGACATCCTGAAAAATAGTTAAAATTTGTCACTCTGAATTATAAAGAACTAAATAAGTAAAAAAGAAACTTAAATAACCTATGGTCTTTGGTAAATGTGCAGATTTATATTTCTGTCTCTATTGAAGCCCAAAGCAGTGCTAACACTTTGAGACACACATACTATCTGCTGAGCAGTGGAGTCTCCAAGAATGTATGAATGTGGTGCAGGTGTGTAAAGCACAACCTGCCTGCTTGTGTGCCCACAGGAAGAGCCCACGGCTCTATAACCAGGCACACTCACAGAGCTATTGTCTCTTCTGTGGGATGTTTTCTTTTTTGTGCTTTTCTGTGTTTTCTACACTTTCTGTAATTGGCATATAGAATTTTTAACATGGAAGGGAAACATCTTTAAAATGTCCTGGTCTGCCCAGGCTTGACAGAGTGCAGGTGCCCGTCACCTGTAGGTGGGCAATCAGGATGGGTGTGTGGCTGACTTTGACAATAAGACTTGTTGGCGGGTTTGCTGGAACTTGCTGGGAAAAGTGTCTTCACTTTGGAGCAAGAGCTGCAGGAGGAGGCAACTGCTTTGTTTCCTGGAGGCCAGGCATCAGGGAGAGGCCCCAGCAGCAGGGAGAGGCCCAGAGAACAGGGATAAACCCAAGCAGCAGGGGAGAGGCCATAGAGCAGAAAGAGGCCCAGAGAGCAGGGGAGAGGCCCCAGTAGCAGGGAGAGGCCCAGAGAGCAGGGAGAGGCCCAGAGAGCAGGGAGAGGCTGCAGAACAGGGAGAGGCCCAGAGAGCAGGGAGAAGCTGCAGAGCAGAGAGAGGCCCAGAGACCAGGGACTCTTTGATCACTGTGGCTAGGAGTTCCAGTACTATCTATTTAATAAAAGGCTAATATGCAAATTGACTGAATGACAGAATGACTGGTCCCTCTGATGGCCAGTATGCTCCCACAGGGAAAGTGCCACTCAGCGAGAAGCCAGGTTCACAGCTAGCAAGTGCAACGGCAGTGGCAGGAGCCTCTCCCACCTCCACAGCAGTGTTAAGGACCCCTCGGAGGATGTCTGCCTGCTGGCTTAGGAGTGGGCCTAAGCCAGTAGGCAGTAGAGGTGGGACATCCCCTGAGGGGTCCTGGACTGCGAAAGGGAGCAGGCCAGGCTGAGGAACCCTCCCCCACCAGTGCACAAATGTCATGCACCAGGCCTCTAGTATTGAATAAGAGTGGTGAAAGCAGATATTCCTATCTTGTTCCTGATCTTAAGGGAAACACTAGGTTTTTGCCCATTGACTATGATGTTGGCTATAGGTATTTTTGTATATTGCATTTATTATGTTGAAGTGTGATCCGTCTATTCTCACTTGGCTGGAAATTTTTATTATAAATGGGTGCTGGGTTTTATTGAACATTTTTCTGCATCTATTGATATGATTATGTGATTTTTATATTTCATTTTGTTTGTGTGATTTGAGACTATTGTACAAGCTTGCATCTTGAAATAATCCCACTTGATCATGGTGTATGACCTTTTAAATATATTGCTGGATCTGATTTGCTAATATTTTTGTTGAGGATTTTAGCATTTGTGTTCATCAGGGATATTGGACTGTAATTTTTTTCTTTCTTTGTAGTATCTTTATCTGGTTTTGGAGTTAGGATAATGCTGGTTTCATAAAAAAAGAGCTTGGAAGTGTTCCTCTTGAATTTTTTGTAGAGGGTAGGTGTTAGTTTTTCTTTGAATGTTTAGTAAAATTTACCTGTAAATCCATCTGGTCTAGGACTTTCATGTGGTAGAAGTTTTTAAATTGCTGTTTCAATGTAATTAGTTGTAATTGCTCTATTCAGGTTTTCTGATTCTTCCTGATTGACTTTTGGAAGATTGTATGTTTCTAGGAATTTATCCATTTTACCCAAGTTGTCCAGTTTGTTGGTATATAGTTGCTCATAATATTTTCTGACAATTCTTTGTATTTCTTTAGTGTCAATTATTACTTCTCTTTCATTTCTGAAAATACTAATTTGGGTCTTGTTTTATTTTTTTCCCAATGAGTCTGGTTAAAAGTCCATCAATCTTGTTTATCTTTTCAATGAACCAGTTCTTGGTTGCATTGATCTTTTGTATTATTTTTTTTAGTCTTTATTTCATTTATTTCCACTCTGATCTATATTCCTTCCTTTCTCCTTCTTACTCTGGGCTTTTCTTATTGTTCTTTTTCTATCTTTTTAGGGTATAGTTAGATTGCATATTTGAGATTTTCTTGCTTCTTGAAGCAGATCTGTAATGCTATGAACTTCCTTCTCAGGACTGCTTTCATTGTGCCCAATAGATTTGGAATTGTTGTGTATTCTCTTTCATTTGTTTCACTTCTTCCTTGATCTCTTTGATAACCTATTCATTGTTTAATAACATTTTATTTAACCTCCATATATTTGACTGTTTTGAGTGTTTTTACTGTATAGTTGATTTCTAGTTCCATGCCATGATGATCCAATAATATGCTTGATATGATTTCCATCTTCTTAAATGTGTAGAGACATAGTTTGTGTCCTAACATGTGCTCTATCTTTGGAATGTCCCATGTACACTTGAGAAGAATGTATATCCTGCAGCTTTGGGATGAAATGTTCTGTAAATATCAATGAAATCCACCAGATCTAGTGTGTCAGTTAAGATTGCTGTTTCCTTGTTTTTTTTTTGGAGGGTCTGGAAGATCTGTCCATTGATGACAGTAGGGTATTAAAGTCCCCTACTATGACTATATTGCTATCTATCTTTAAAGTCCAACAAGATTTTCTTTATATTAATATCTAGTAGGGTTATATCCTTTTGTTGGGTGGATCCTGTTAGTATTATGTAGTGTCCTTCTCTGTCTCTTATGGTGGCCTTCACTTTGAAGTCTGTTTAGTCAGATAAAAGTATAGATACTCCAGCTTTTTTGTTTGTTTGTTTCTATTTGCATAGAATATTTTCCTATATCCCTTCACTTTCAGCCTGTGTGAATTTTTTTTGTTCTGAGGTGGGTTTCTTTTAAACAGTGTAAAAATATGGGTTATGTTTTCTTATCCATTCAGCTTTCCTACATTTATTTTTTATTGAAGCCTTTCATCCACTTATATTTAAGGTTATTAGTGACAGGTACTTATTTGTTGCCATTTTTTTCCTCTTTACATATGTTCCACTGTCTCTCTCTTCTTCTTAAAGCGGCCCCTTTAACATTTCTTGCAGTGCTATTTTGTTAACATTGGACTCCTTCAGTCTCTCTCTCTCTCTCTCTCTCTCTCTCTCTCTCTCTCTCTCTCTTTCTTTTTGGTCTGGGAAGCTCTTTATTTCACCTTCAAATTAAAAGAAAATATTTTTAAAATTTATTTTTAGGGAGATGAAAGGAGAGGGAGAGAGAGAGAAACATTGATCAGCTCCTTCCTGTGTTGCCACCTACTGAAAATTGAGCCACAACCCCAGTACGTGCCCTTACTGGGAATTAAAGTCGGCAACCTTTTGGTGTATGTGACAACACTCAATGAACTGAACCACACCAACAGGGCTAACCTTTAATGAATACAGTAGTCTTAGTTTTAAGTTCTTGCTTCTCAATGCTTTGAATACTTTATGCCAATCCCTTCTGGCCTGTAGTGTTTTTGTTGAGAAATTAGCTGACAGTCTTACTGAAACTTCCTTATAGGTAACTAACTGTCTCTGGCTTGCTGCTGTAATGGTTTTTCTTTTTTCTTTAATCTTTGCCATTTTAATTATGATGTGTTTTGGTGTGGGTCTCTTTGGGTTCATCTTGATTGGGACACTCTGTGCTTCATGAACTTGTGTGGCTTTTTCCTTCAACAGGTTAGGGAATTTTTCTGCCATTATTTCTTCAAACATATTATTTATCCTTTGTTCACTTTATTTTCCTTCTAGTACTTCTATGCTGAGGATGTTATGTTTCATATTGTCTCAAAGTTCCCTTAAACGATCCAATCTGTGTAGGAGGGTTGGCTTCCTGGAGCTCTGAGCTAGGGGCAGGTCAATAAATGTCCAATGTTCCCTGAAGTTGACATTCACCAGTAAGCTGCTCTGCCTCAGCTTGAGGTTGCCTGGACTTCCTCCAGGGTTCTATGAAGAAAGGCTATGGAGTAGGCCCAAGCAGGCTGTGTCCCACAGACCCTTCCACAATGCACAAGTTCAATAGGTTGGGGGGACCATTCAGGAGGAAGGGATTAGTGGGTTCCTTCTTGGGGACAGTATGGTCTGGCACTCAATAGGGAAAATGTGACCCCCTACCTCCTTCAGAACCATACCATTCAGGCTCTGCCAGTCTCCAACTCTAGCACCCTCCCCCATCCTTCCCCAGGAAGAGAGAACTACAGGTTTAGGTTGGGTATGGCCTGCTATCCTCACTGCAGGAGCAAGATTGGCAGGATGAAGCCACAGGGACTTGGATGAACAGATTGAGGAAGCTTTCAGCTGGGAGTAGCGCTGCTGGGCTATGGGGGCAGGGGAGCTGCATTCCTCCCCTTAGTTCTGTGGTCATATCTGTTCAAGCCCTGGATTAGAGCCTCTGAGGCAGATGCACTCTGAATATTCCAGCTCTGAGAAGAGACTCCTCCCACCCCCCTTAAAACTGAGCCCAGAAGAATGGGGTTGAGGGGCTTCTGAACCCAGATCGAGGCAGGCTTCCATTGGTGGTGGCATGGCCCGTGGGAAGGGAGAAGGCTGCCATCTCCTCCCCGGAGGCTCACAGTTGCACCTTCAGAAAGGGAGGGTATATTCATGTACAATAAAGGATTGCTAAAAAAGAAAAAACAAAGCAACAAAAAAACAAAAACAAAAAACTTTTACACTTGAAGAAAAATTAATAAACAAGTAGAAAATGAGCAAGATATGTGGAATAAGCAATTCATAGGAAAGCAAATCGAAAGACTGACAAATACACAGTGAGATATACTAGAACTTCTTTAAAGTAAGGAAATGAAAATTAGAATAATATGAGTATTAAAAATTAAGAAGAGTAACACCCATTATTGATAAGAATTAGGGAAAATATCTCATATTATTGGTGGAAAAATTAAGTGTGTAGCCTTTTGATGAGGCAATCTAGTACACAGCATGTAGGTGGCTTTTTGCAAGCCTGGAGCTAACCTGATGGAGCCTTGATCTTAGACTTTCTAGTCTCAGGAGCTCTTAGAGCAGCGGTTCTCAACCTGTGGGTCGTGACCCCTTTGGGGGTCGAATGACCCTTTCACAGAGGTCGCCTAAGACCATCAGAAAACACATATTTCCCATGGTCTTAGGACCCAACAGACCGCTCCTCGGTGTAGCAATGTAGTTTACTGTTGTTATATGAAGACTGTTACCCATGCTACACCATGATTCAAGACAAAATTTCATTTATTTGGCCGAGACCGGTTTGGCTCAGTGGGTAGAGCGTTGGCTTGCAGACTGAAAGGTCCTGGGTTCGATTCTGGTAGGGGGCATGTATCTTGCTTGCGGGCACATCTCCACTGTGGGGCGTGCAGGAGGTGGCTGATCGATGTCTCTCTCTCATCGATGTCTCTCTCTCATCGATGTTTCTGACTTTCTATCTCTCTCCCTTCCTCTCTGTAAAAAATCAATAAAAATATATTTTAAAAAATTTCATTTATTTGTAATTAGAAATAAATATTTCACAATATATAATTATATATTGTTTTTGTGATTAATCACTATGCTTTAATTATGTTCAATTTGTAACAATGAAAATACATCCTGCATATCAGATATTTACAGTTCATAACAGTAGCAAAATTACAGTTATGAAGTAGCAACGGAAATAATTTTATGGTTGGGGGTCACCACCACATGAGGAGCTGTCTTAAAGGGTCGCGGCATTAGGAAGGTTGAGAACCACTGTCTTAGAGCATAAGTTTCTGTTCTTTAAGTGAGGCTGTCTATGTCCAACCCATGCAATTATCTTTTTTCTTTCCTCCCCTACTGTCTTTCCTCCCCCTCTCTTTGGTTGAGATTGTTCTTCATCCCTTTCTCTTTTCCAAGGCCATTATCAATGAATGTAACTTTCAAAAATCTACTCCATTGTGAAATCTAGTCTTGTCCATTTTATTAATGTATCAGAGTGTCTTACAATGCCTTTTTATCTTCTTCAAGAACTCCTCCCTCACCCCTGTTTTCTGTTTTCTTCAATGTGGTTTTCCTGTCGGTAAAGGGACTGTTAACTAGGTTTGGTCTCCTCTGGGCACAATAACATGAAATGAAACAATGGCTGTGCCAAATCATATGTAATGGTTGTTTATTTCATGTATATTTGATTTTTCCTGTAGTTAATAATTGCCTCATGTTTTCATTTGCTTAGATTTCTGTGGGCTTATCATTAATATTTCTTTCTTTTGCTATAAGATGCATTTTAGGCCTATCAGCTTGTAATCCAGATGGTTAGACAAATGAAATAACTTACAAAATCCACTCTTTTCTGAGACTTTCCTCTGGGATTCTCCAATCTACCACTCCAGACTGGGAGGCCTGCTTTCTAAGACTGCTGCACTGTCGTGAGTACCATCCTCAGACCAAGTCCAGTGCTTCTAAAAGCCCTCTTCCAGGCATTCCTCCCCCAAAGAGCAGGGAATCTACGAGATAAAAGGGTCAGGCCAGAACATGTGTTGCTCCTTCCAGACCACAACATGGGTACCTTGGATCCTGAAATTCCCTGATTATGTTTCTCTGGGTCTTTTGCCCTGAGTGTGAACCTTGCTGTGTGTGTGTGTGTGTACTTCTTGGTCTGAGGAATGGCCAGAGCATTGGGTTGGGTTTGGGGACTGTTGAGCTAGAGAGTGGATAGAGCTTCTTGGCTAGTGGGCTAGTAGGCCCAGTCTTCAGGTCAGGTTCCTTGTGGTGCTGGGCAGAGTCTGGGATGAGAGGAGGAAGAGATGGGCGAGGGGCTGCTCAAGTCCTCACAGTTGCTCCAGGGGGGAGCCCAGGTGCCTGTCCTTCCAGGCTGGCTCACGGGGAAGACTACAGGAGGTGTGCACATGTTGTTTTGCACATTTGCCACGTGAGTCCTGCCTTTCAGACATAAAGGCAAATGATGCAACTTTGGTCTGTGACCTTACAGGCTCTGCAATGTGAGGGGCAGGCCCAGGTGCCACGAAGGGAATCTTTTTCTGTCTTGCTTTCTGGAGGCAAGCTCTCTATTTGCCAGCTCTCACACTCACCCTGAGCTCTCACTCGGGAACAGCCACCTCGAAACTAAGTGACTGTCAGAAAGATTTTGATTGTGTCATGTGAGTTCATGGGTCAGCTGCGTGGTTTGGGGTCAGCTCAGTGGGGGCTGCTGGGTCTGGGCCCTCAGCTGGATGGCCCGAGTGCTGGGCATTTCTCTCCAAGTCCCTCCTCCTGCAGCAGACAGCCCTGCTCAGGTGGTGCTGAGGGAGTCCCTAGGGGGAGAGCAGAAGCTGGCCAACCCTTGTGAACTATGCTTAGAAAATTTGTAATTTCTGCCACATTCTCTGGGTTCAAACAAGGCATGGGGCTAGCCTGGTTTCAGGAATAGGGAGATAGACAGAAGGAGCTGCATAGACTGCAGTCTTTTAAAACATTTTCTGAAATCGACCCACCTATTTTCTCCCTTTTAGCTCTGCAGCAGTGCACATTTCAGTGGTTTCTTCAGTCGGGTCTTCTCACAGCCGGTCTGGTTAGCCTAGGGCTGGGCATGCAGGAAGGCCAACAGTGGGACTTTGGGCTGAGGCTTCGTGTCATGCCTGGAGGTACTGGAGGCCTGAGACAGCCACCGGAGCTGTTAGGGAGGCCCAGTGAGGGCCCTGGGCAGAGAGGCCCCAGGTGACCCTCCCTGGTTAGCAACATGTGAGCCTGTCATCACGCATCGTCACTGGGAATGGGTTGCACTCTGATTCCATGGTGAAGGACTGCAGGAGCTCTGTCCTTCTTGCATTTCCTGGGTGGAACCTGGACCTGCGTGTCCTCCTGGCTTGGGTGTTAGTTGCAGCCTTCCCTGTAAGAAACCAAGGTTGCCAAGAAGAGCTGTGGTGAGCTCTGCATCCGTTAATGAGCTACAGGCCAGGGGTGTTGGGCGCCCCAACATGGTGATGCCTGCTGCAGACTCCAGGTGGCGGCTTTCTCACACAACCTCTGATTCCTGTGGAGAGGGATGCAAACCTGTTGGGGATTCTGGAACTAGAACTTTGTCTGGATCAGATTAAAATCCATTTCCTCAGTCTTCCCTCTAAACGTGTACGGCTTTGAGGTCTTGGAGTCTGACACCTTCTGGTTCACTTTGCTCAGAGAACTTGCCTCTTCGTGGGGGTGGGGGTGGGGGTGGGGGTGGGGGTGGGACAAGAGTATGGGGGAGAGTCACCTGGGCTGCAGCGCAGGGCAGCTGCATGCTGGGCCAGCGGCATCAGTCAGCCCTTACCTACCCCAGGGTTGCTCTGGTGGCTCTGTCTATGCCTTATCTCCTCAGTAAGTTTCCTTCATGCACAGCGTTTGCTGGAATTACTCCAAATATTTTGGAGAGACCAAAAAGGAAGAAGTCTCTGCCTTCCATGAAGTTAGCATCTTAGGAGAAAAACATAACAGAATGCGAATGGCCTTATGTGTGCTAGCAGCTTTGGGAGAGGACAGACAGGATCTGTAGGATCTGAGAGGGGTGCTTCGGGTGGGCGCCAGGGAGGCTGCCTTTGGCAAGTGAGATCGGGCTGAGTTTTGAAGGGGGCATTGGGTTCCAACAGGCAGAGTTGGGCCTGGGGCTGGGCATGAGGTGTGGAGGGAGAAGGGGGCCTGCCAGTCTCTTTCCAAGTGTTTCTCTGCCTGAATCATCAGCTTCTTTCTGTGTGGCATGGTGTGCAGATCGGTCCGCAGCACATTATGCATTGGAAGGGCTGTGTGGGGCGGGGCGAGGTGAAGCCTATGAGACAGAAGCCATAATAGTTTTGGAAAACGGGTCCATCAAGGGAGCTGCTGCCTCTGCTGTGTTCACACAGGTAAAAAGGCAGGACCCATCGAGTATATGGCAGTCCATAGTTGAGCTGGGGCTTGGGAAAGGGCCTCTTCTCCTATGGTAAGTAGCTCTGAACACCCATGAAGCTAGGGTGTGGCCCCTGGATTGCTTTCCTGGAAAACCTTATGTCTTTGTGGCCTTGCTTGCTGGGAGCAAGTGGGCGCTTCTAGACATGGCCATGCTGCCCTTGGCCTCTGGACCCAAGAGGAACTGCATCTAACTCATGGGTCCTGTTGCATCTGGAACCCGAGCAGCATGGGTTTCTCAATATGTAGAACGGCTCTTGCACACATATGGTTCATCCTGGGCCTCTGAGATTCCACTAGGAATGTTTCTTGCAAAACCCCTTCACTTAGAGAGCACATTATAAGGATAACCTTGATGGTGATGGGTATTTATTGGGTGGATCTCCAAGCAGATCCAAGGCCCTCCACCAGCCCTCTGGGATTGCAGGCTCTTGAACAATAGACACTTCTGTTGTTCACAGAGATTAAGAATCCTGTGTTCAAGTTTTCCTCAGGAGCAGGAAGAAGGTGCCTGTGGTGGGCAGGACCTGCTGGTAATTTAGTCCAGACACAGCCACTTGCTCAGAGGAGTGAACCAGTACTACCCTGTTAGCCCCTCCACCACATCCCTCATTCCTTCTGCCAGAGCAGCACCAACCTCCTTTGCACCCATCTTTTCACTGTTCAAAGCTCAACTCCCAGAGAGGCCAGCATCTCACTGAGAAGCAAGTTCTGGGAACCAAACTGGAAGAGGGAGTGCTTGCTTGGTCCAGGACCCCTTTCCACATGATGATATTTTCTCCCTTGGCTACCTAGAAGGGGTGGAGACTGATATTTCATCAGAACACCATGGAGGGGGTGTTCTTTTTGAGAGGTCTCAAGTGGCTATACCACTGGGGAAAGGGCAGGGCAGGGGTCATCAGGGAGTTGCCTAATACTTCTGCCATCAGGCCAACAGAGGTCAGAAGTTGCTATAAGGCTGGCTCCCTGCCAGGCACACGGCCCGCAGGCCTCCCAGGGTCTTTGAGGAATGGAGAGCCACCTCCAATGCATTTCAGAGGTGATTGCACTGATGCCCCCTGTGTTACAGAAGGAGAAACTTAGGTGCAGAGAGGCTATGCCTTTTGTCCAAGCCTTTTCCTGAGTTCTGCAGAGTTAGTCTTTGATTCTTCATATTTTCTCCCCAGTGCAAGGATTGATTTTAGCTGATGAAGTTGTAAAGGGGATTTTTTTTAAAGCCAATTTGTTGTGACCTTGAGCTTTTTATGCCTTGAAGTAACATAAAGATCCAATTTGGTGAAAGAAATAGACATATAAATCCAAGAAGCACAGAGTCCCAAACAAGAGGACTCCAAAGAGGACCACACTAAAACATATCATAATTAAAATGCCAAAGACAAAGAGAATCTTAAAAGCAGCAAGAGAAAAGCAGTTAGTCACCTACAAGGGAGCACCCTTCTGATTGTCAGCTGATTTCTCAACAGAAGGGAGTGGCAAGAAATATTTGAAGTGATTAACAGCAAGGACCTACAACCAAGATTACTCTATCCAACAAAGCTATCACTTAGAATTGAGGGTGAGATAAAGACTCTCACAGACAAGAAAAAGCTAAAGGAGTTGATCACTGCTAAATTAGTATTACACCAAATGTTGAAGGGTCTTCTTTAAGAAGAGGAAGAAGAAATAGAAGAGGAGGAGGAGGAGAAGGAGGATAAAAAGGATTAAACATGAACAAGAAAATGGCAATAGATACATATCTATCAACAATTGAACCTAACAATCAAAATAAATGAACAAGGAATATAATGAACAAAATAAACATAAATAAATAGAAGCAGAGGCATGGGAAAATGGAACAGACTTATGAATCTCTGGGTTGGGGCGAGGGAAGAGATTAGCCAAGGATCTTATATACATGTATGCATTACCTGTGGACACAGACAAAAGGTTGGTGAAGGCCTGGGCTGGGCTGGGATCTGGATGGAGAGGAGCAATGGGTGCATAAAAGGCAAGAACATCTATAATACTGTCAATAATAAAGGTATTAAAAAACCACATGCACAAAACAAACCCAAACCCCTAAACACATAGATCCATCTGATCCGAGGATCCTGGCAACGCTGTATCTCGGACGCAGGAGCAGTTGTGCTGGTTGCCTATGGAAGGGAGAGTGCAGGGGGCTAAGTTCCTGAGGATACACAGTGTGCCCGAGCTGCCGCCTCCTCTCCTAGTCACAGAGTCTACTCACATGTCCTCCGAACTCAGAGCTTCCAAGGAGGTAGCCAGTTATTTTCCTCTCAGTGTTTGGGGAGCCTGTGAGCTAAATCTACAAAATGCAAGGGCCTCTGGACAGCAGTCATGCAATGGCCTGGCCTGACACACCATTTCCCAGATACCCGCCCAGCCTCTTCCCCGAGCAGGTCCCACGGGGGCCCCAACTCTGGCTGGCAACATTTCCTAACCTGTTCTGTCCTGCAGAGATGGCTGCATGCTGTTCCTCAACCAGACAGGCACATTCTGGCACCTTCTTTGCAAGAAAAATACTGTTAGGCAACCCTTGTTTTGAAACACATTGCAACTCTAAAACAAGCCTGGGGTTCTGCCTTCCCCGCCCCCTTGAAGATTCAACCCTTCCCAGGAGGTCGGTAAGCAGAAGAGATGTCAGCCTGGAGAACACAAGCCACATCACTTACAGGTGGAGAGCCTTGGGCAAACCACCTCACAGTTTTCACATCTTTAAAATGGGACTCAGAGCACAATGTGTTAAATGTCAGAAAATGAATTAATATCTTGGAAGCACCTAATTCTGTGCTCCCTTTCCAACGGCCCGACTCAGCCCCTGTGAGCTCTCAGGCCCTGCCCACAGGACCCGGATGTGCTGAGGAGAGACTGGCAAATCAGAAGCAGTCAAGGCATCTGGTGCTAAGGTGTGGCAGGAGGGGCCTGCTCCTCACTAACTGAATTCACTACAAAACAGCAAAGAAGAATCCACAGGAATGTTGAGATGAGAACCATCCAGCCCTGGCATGTGGCTCAGTGCACAGTTCACTGAGGGGTCAGGGGCTCCATTCCCAGCTAAGGGCACATACCTGAGTTGCAAGGTCAATCCCTGGCCACTGTGAGAGCATATGTAGGAGCCAACCAATTGATGTATCTCTCACATCAATATTCTCCCTTCTACACCCCCGCCTTCCACTCTGTCTAAACAGCAATGGGAAAACATATTCCCGGGTGAGGATTAACAAAAAATTAAAGAAATATTCAAACCTGTAGAGAATTTTTATGAGTTGATTTGAGCCAAACTGACAATTGTGAAGAATACAATCTCAACAGATTGAGAAAAGGCTCCCGAGAATGGCAGTTCTCAGCTTATTTTATACATTAGAATCAGGAAATGCGGGAGTTACATGAACTCCATTAGCGATAGATTAGGGGACAAAAAAAAAAAAAGCAAAGTGGGATAACCTCTGGGATTGGATAAAAATAAAATGACAGGCATGCTCTTCTGTTACATTGGTGGGCACCGAATGGTTTGCAATTAACTTCTTCAGCAGCTAAAGATGGCATTGTAGGCACAAGAAAACTGAGGGGTCTGATGGGAGCTTGTGCTCTGGGGTCTGGACAAAGCGGTAACTGACATTCCAGAGGTATGTTATCATATAGCCAAAAAAACAGACAGGCTCAGTTAAGGCAAAGACTGACTTGTGTCAGGGAAGATGGTGGCCGAGGATGGGATTCCCCACCATGACTTGCTTTCAGGGGGAAGCTGAATTTCACACCATCTTGTGTGGTTACTTGGTCTCAGTCTGTAAGGCCACCCTGAAGGCCTCCCCTGAGCTGCCAGGTTAGAATGTGGCCCTTTTCATCCACAGGAAAAGAGGTGAATGGCTTACACTGGCTTCCCTGCCTGCTAGCCATGAATAAGTGCAGAGCAAAGACCCTTACCTGGACACTAAGGGCCTTAGGGAGAGCAGGCCGGATCTGGAAGGCAGCGAGAGGGTGGTTTCCAGCTGTGGGGCCAGACGTCCTGTATGTGTTGACCTGTGTATCCAGGGATGGGTGCCTTCAGGGGTGGGCCACGGGGGCGCTGGGGCTGACCCATCCCGAGAAGCAATCAGGAAGGGGAGTTTACTGAGCAGGAGTGGGGTGCCCCTCCTGTCTCCTCTTACCTTCTGGTCTCCTTTCAGGCCTCCTGCAAGCTGAGGAGCAAGCCTGCCTGGCACCTGTCAGGACTTGACCTTGGCCCAGAGCAGAGCAGCATGGGAGCACCAAGGGTGAGCATGTGCCCACGGGCATGCTTGATGGAAAATGCCAGGCTCATCCCTAACCCTCTCTGAGCCTCACCCATAATCATGGGAGGACAATCCCTGCCCTGCCTGCCTTGAAGTCTGGGCCTGTCAGCAAACTTGCCAACTAAGGCACCTCTGGCAGGGGCTGGGTGGGCAGGGCGATGGGTGGGGTCCCTGGGATGCCAAGATGATGTGAAATGTATCTGAGTTCTCCCATGTTAGCGAGTGAAACTTTGAATCCAACTGAGTACTGTATTTGTTTTCCTTACAAATATTTCAAATTACTTAAGTAATTTGCTTATATTACTCAAAATAATTTTAATTACCACATGTTGAGTGTGTTGGCACTGTGGGATCATAAAGCATGCTTGGCTTGTGGATTCATGTCCCTCCACCCTGATCCCCATGCCACATGTTGAAGGGCTCTGTTAGCTCCTGAGAGAGGCCGCCTCCCGAGCTGGGTCCCGCTGCAAGCAGGCAGCAAGGTCTCATCTCCACGCCGAGTAGGTGGAAGCCGGCAGCTCAGTCCTGACCAGAGGCAAGAAGCTGTGTGGGAGCCACAGCCTTCTGCTCTCAGGGGCCACGGTGTGGGTCCCCACTCCACTGGGAGAAGATGTGAAGGGGCAGACATAGAACGGTGGGGACAAGCTGGCATTTTAAGAAATATTAACATGCTCTGTTAACCATGATTGTTCTGTTCTGAGTAAAGAAGGCACATTCTAAGCTGGCTGGCAGTTACAGGACCTGGGAGCTCAGCTGGAGATGCAGTCCTTTCTTCCCATTTGGAGCTGCTGATCTCATGAAAAGATTAGCGACCTGTTGTAAAAACTAGAGCTGCCAGCCCTTTGAGGACCTCAGCCCTTGCCTATCATATCACTAAGCTCTCTGAAGATCCCAGTCCTTTTCATATCAGTAAACTGCCCTTTTGCTATATAAGTGGCTGGCTTATGGGGACTACAGAACAGTGACCTGATGCTCTCCTGCACTGCCAGCAGTATTGGAATAAATGCTCATATATGACTCAACCTTGCCTCTGCTTAATTGGCTCAGTAGTAGCAGGCAGTCCAGACTCTTTGTTTGTCAGATAGAGGTGATGTTAGTTTGCCCCACTGAGAAAATAGAATTGAAAACAACATCTTCCTACCCAGGAAATCTCTCCACAAAGATGGGAGAAAAAAATTTTTTTTTATTATTACACTAGTGACCCAGTGAGTGAAATCACATGAGACCCGTACCATAGACCCTGCCGCCATGCTGTCCCTGCCCATCAACATGCACTTTGTGGCACACGCAGCCTCCAGGCAACTGGTATTTGGTCGTTACAGCATTAGGGCCACTGGGTTTTTATAATATAGATAAGCATTAAAGCAGAGTGTTATGCTTATCCCAGACTGCCCCTGTCTGGGAGATGGCCAAGGCAGACGCAGCTCCCTGAGTCACACTCGGCCAGGAACTAGCCTGTGCTCCAATGAAGAGTAGCTAGTCCCCATCCTGGAGGACTTTCAGCAATGCCTGCCACACACACTTCACCATAAAGTTACCTGGCACTGGGGTCGCCACACCCAGCTCATTGGTTTTATAGCTAAGAAGAGAAACTGCTCTTACCCATGACAGGAAGTAGTTTTGCAAGCCTGAGTCAGGCTCCTGTTCTCCCACGGAGATGGGAGGAAGGCAGTCTCCCAGGACACCTCTCATAGAGAAGTGGCTCCAGGTCCTTGAGAAAGACATGCTGGGTCATAAAGCTGCAAGAGGCTTATTTAGATTCTGAGCAATATTTACATATACTTCAAAGAGACAGACATTTGAAAGAGCTCAGACATTTTAAAGTAAATGCTCCAAGAAAAGGCATTTTCAATGTGGAGAAGTTACCTCTCATTTTAAATCTGCATTTATCCTTCTAGCCCATAAGTGAGGTAGCAAATTCCTAGGTGAGGGTCACTGTCATCTAGGCAGTGGTGTTCTTCCTCGCATCCTGAGAAGGCTCGGGTATGACGTAGATGGGAGGGAAGTGGGTAGCCAGGACAGGGCCAGCTGTGCAGAGGGTGGCAGGGTGGATTCAAGTCTTCCATGGGCTCCTTGTGCCTAATGAAGTAGTTGAGGACCCCTGCTTTTCATCTTAAACTCACATGCCAAGGATGAAAGTCCTTAGCACGAGGGCTTGGTCAATATGATGTTGACCTAGGTGCTCAGTGGGCAATATTCGTAGGTTCATACAGGAGACAGTTGCCACAGTGAAGTAGGGACCAGTCCTCACCCAAGAGGAGATGGAGGCTGGAGAATTCGGATCCCACCGCAGCATGTGCTGGCCTGGTTCTGCCACAACTCGGCAGACTCGGTTCGGGGCTCCTCTCAGACAGTATCCTTCCTCCTTCTGAAGGTTGCAGGAGCTGTGGGCCTGGCAGGAACCTGGGAGCTGCATAGGAAAGAGGGTAGCTTTAGTTCCCAATTCTCTTCTTCTGTTCTCTAGCTCTGCCCTCAGGTAACATCTCTGCTTCCTTCTAGACAGGAGGTATTTAGCATTTACCTAATTTCCAGCTCCTGCTTCTTTCACAAGATTTCTTTGATCTTTTTCCTCAGAGATAAGAAAGAGCAGGAGAAGATAGAGATAGATAGGTAGGTAGATAGAGACTGAAGACAAGACTCATTCCTGGGGATCCAATAACAAAAATTCAACCAAGTAAAATATAGATCAAATTGGCTCTATGAAGTGACTCATGAGTTGGGTGGCATCCCATCTACCTAGCAGAAAGGAACTTCAGCAAACTGTAGAAAATAAAAGGTTTATAAAGTCAGAAAGGAGATGGAAAAGGAAACTATTAGCAAAGGACGCATTACTTCAGACAAGGATGCCCTGCTAAAGGGATGACCTAGTAGTGCTGACCAGATAATCCACATTGAAGTTGATTTCTGGGGAAGACTGAAACTGTAATTAAGTTGGGTATTGAGTCTTGGTTTGCTGATGCAGGGCTGAGCACAAGTGACTCCATTTGGGCCCTGTTGTCTCCTTTTTAACAAGTCACATTTTTTTCTTACACATGGTCTCTGATCTACATCAGACACACCTACAGAAGTTAAAGAATGAGGATTCATTGGCCAGGTACTCCCAGAATTGGAAACTCTGGGGCTGGGCCCAGGGTTCCGCATTTCTAACCTCTTTTATGGCAGTCATGCTGGCAGGAGCTTGAGAAAGGGGCTCCCAGAGACAGCTTGTCTAGGAAAGGCACTCTGAGTCACTATATGGGCGACCTTGACAAACCACCTAACTATCCTCTGTCCAAGAGAGGGAACACTGTTTTGCAGTTTGGGAAAGATTATGTGAGAAAATAGTCAGGGTCCCTGAAGGAGGAACACATGAGGCCAAGAGTGGTAAAGAAATGTACATTTATTAGGTCATCTGGCAACCTGATGGGCTGAGCTCCAAAATGGCACCAGAACGCAGGGATGGGAAGTCAGAAATTTTGAAGGACTCCAGGCGAGCTTTTTCCAGGTGAGTTCTTTGGACGGGTCTGGATCCTGGTCAAGCTCAGAGGAGGAAGTTACTGTCTGTGGAATGTGGTCTAAGGGAAAGGCAATGCCAATTGTGAACTGGTCTAAAGGCCAGCTCTCCAGGTAGGGGGGTGGTTGTGGCGGTGGGGAGAGATTGGTTCAATTATTTGATCAGACCTAACATCCAGCCTTTTTGTTTTATGGAATTAGGGACGAAGGCCATGTCTTCCATATGAGAGGAGAGGCTGAGAGAGAAGGGGGTGGCCTTTGATTGTAGTCAGCTGGAATGTTAAGTACATTCCTCCTGGTGGAGCGAGGGGTAGCAGTAGCATGACCTCCCTGAGAGACTGGTTGGTGAAGCCTCGAAAGCTGTCCTGAAGGAAAGATGAAAAATGGCGCAGAATACACGGGCCAAAAGCCAGGATGAGGAATAAGAATGCTAGTGGTCCAATTTATTTTCTTTAGCCAGTAGGCCCATGAATGATTGTCGTTCCCTGATCTTTGCAGCTCTCTCTGTTACTTTCTGGGCAGCATCCCTGATAGGCCAGACGAGTGACATAGAAACAACTTTCTTCCTCCAGAAAGAGGCACAGGCCCCCTTTCTCCGCTGTTAGGAGGTCTAGTCCTCGTCTGTTCTGAGGGTGACAGCTGCCAGTGAGGCTCTCTGATCCTGAATGTGAACTAAACTTTTGGCAATGTCATCTAGGCTTTCTTGTAGGTCCTGAGACAGGATTTCAAAACATGTTAGAGAGTGGTTAGGCCCCCAGGCCAGTCCCAACTCCTGCTGGGATGCCGAAGGTTATGAGGAGAAGATTATCTGGGTGCCCTTTTGTGTCAGATTTGGTGGGTTACAGAGACAGGAAAATACTGAATATCAGGGCACTACGTCTACATTAGGTGAGAGAGACTAGAGAACAGGTTCCCATCCACATGCCAAATCATTATTGCTGTCAGTGTTTGCTTAGGATGCTAGGTGGAATTTTTATGTGCTAGCCAAGGCTGAGGAAAACTATTGAGTGACTGGGAAGGTAAAGGCTGGTCCTGAGGCAGCAACTGCATCACTTTTCTGGTTCAGCCTGGAGCTGAAATACTACTGAGGCCTAGATGTTGTCTTTAGGAAGGAAAAGGTCAGGGGTCTAAGCTGCCTGACTAGTGATATCAAAGGGAGGAGAGGTTAACCTGGAGGTGAGGTTCTTGTTTTCCCAGTTTTTCCCCTTGCTTGACATCTTTAGTTTCTGCATCTGGTCTATCATCCTTGCTCTGGGGTCTAGTATTCCAGGGGTCTGCCTAGCATTTCCCTCCTCAAGGATTTTGGCACTGAATTCTTTCAGAGAACAAGAGTGCAGGACCGTTTCCATGGCTGCTTCTTGCTAAAAGGAGGCCACACTTTCCTTCAGAGCCCAAATTCTTGCTCTGTCAGAGGGATGATGAGGCCTGGGCACAAATGGAGGCTGTGATGGGTCTAGGGGTGGTATTTCCTGAGTACATGAGGGGTTTATAACGAGGTGGAGATAAACTTTCATGTAAATTTTAGTATTATTGGAGCAAAAGCTAGAATAGTCTAGTGGAAGGGAAGAGAAATTAGTTTGGAGCGGTGGTCACCAACCATTTGGTCCTCACAGACCACTAAATTCGTAATTTTAAATTCCGCGGACCACTCATGATTCTTTTTTAAAATATAAATATTTTTTGTAAAATAATGATCAGAGAACTTCCATTTTATTAATATGAAATGTACCTATCCTATCTAATAAAGAGGAAATATGCAAATTGATCATAACACCATTGCAAAGATGGTGGTACCCACAGCCACAAGATGGTGGTGCCCAGTTCCCTCAGCCCCGCCAAGGTGGCAGGCACGTGGCACGGTCGGGCCTGCCCCCAGGCGGGTCTGGCCACTTCTCACCTGCCTCCAGAGTCCCCCAGTCCCCTCAGTCTCCCAACCCCCCCGAGGCGCAGGCAAGCCTTGGATGGTGGGTCCCCAGCCAACACCTCAGCCACAGGAAAGCCTTGCATGGCAGCTGTCCAGTCACCCAGGGCCAACCAAGGCTCAGGTAACCAGGGCCAGCCAAGGCTTGTACTGCAGGCAGTGGCAGAAGCAGAGATGTGATATTCCCCTGATCGCCAGGTCACCTCCCAACCCTGAGGGCTCCCAGACTGTGAGAGGGGGCAGGCCTGGCTGAAGGACCCTCCTTCCAGTGCAGGAAGTTTCATGCACTGGGCCTCTAGTATAATATAACATTATACATACTTACTTAATCATAACAAAATCTTCAAAGGTTGTTTAATTATAACAAATTTATTAAAGTAAGTTTATTTTTTAAGAAATCAAAGCTTATTTAAGTATTACACATTTTTAAAGTGTGATATTTACTCCTGTTTGCTTGAAATAAGTTTATGGAATTTTGGCTCTAATGACATTATTGCAAGACTGATACTGAGTTTTAATTTCTGTGATAGATGAAAATGTTTTTTCACACAAATATGTTGTTAAAAATGGAATCAAAATTTTCATTGCTTTTTCACTCAGCAATGGGTATTCACTTTTAATGGAGATCCAAAAATGGGGTCTTGATAAGGATGACTGGAATTTAGCTTTCAGACTGTTGTCAGATGGTAGATCAATGAGGCTTTTCTTTTCTTATGCTTAAACTAGCAGCATGGTGCACAGAATGTGTGCACCTGGGGGGTTCCTCATCCTAGTGTGTACCTTCTCGCAGTCTGGGAGCCCTTGGGGGATGTCTGACTGATGGCATAGACCTGCTCCCAGTCAGACACTGTTAGCAATGCCACAGAGGCGGGAGAGGTTCCTGCCACTGCCACTGCACTTGCCTGCCGTGAGCCTGGCTTCTGGCTGAGCAATGCTCCCTCTCTGGGAGCACACAGGACAGCTCCGGTGTTGAGCATTTGCCTCTGGTGGTCAGTGCTCAACATAGCAACTGCCCCTTCTGTTGTTTGGTCAATTTGCATATTAACCTTTTATTATATAGGATTAGAGGCCCAGTGCACAAAATTCATGCACAGAGGGGGGTAGCCCTCAAACCAGTCTGCACTCTCTGCAATCTAGGATTCTGCTCACAGTCTGGGACTGCTGGCTCCCAACCACTCGCATGCCTGCCTGATTGCCCCTAACTGCTTCTGCCTGACAACCTGATCTCCTCCTAACAACTCCCCTGTTGGCCTGGTCATCCCTAACTGCCCTCCTCTGAAGACCTGGTTTCTCCTAACTACCCTCCACTGCTGGCCTGTTTGCCCCCAACTGCCCTCCCTTGCTGACCATCTTGTAGCAAACATCTTGTGATGACATGGAGGTGGCCATCTTGTGATGACATGGGTGTGGCCATCTTGTGACCACATAGGAGTTGCTATCTTCTGCGAGGGCATGATGGTCAATTTGCATATTACCTTTTTATTATATAGGATTGCTATCTTCTATGTTTGCTGCAAATGGGTATATTATCCACATATTGCCACATCTGGATCTTCTTCCTTTGGGTAATAACAACCAAAAGATTCTGTGAGTAATTGTAGGTGCTATTGAACAATAGTTACCACCTACTGGTTAAGATCCTTCTCTCTCATATATTCATCAAAGTTTTTTTTTTGTATTTGTACCTTTATTTTGCACAGATCCCTAAAATTTTTTAAATTAAATCTTTATTCAGATTATTACGTTTGTTTCTCTTTTTTCTCCTCCATAGCTCCCCTCCACCCAACTCCCATCCTTCCCTCTGCCCTTACCTCTCTCCCATTGACCTCATCCATAGGTGTGTGATTTTTGTCCAGTCTCTCCCTGTACACCCCTCACCCCTTCCTCCCTGAGAATTATCAGTCCATTCCCTTTCTGTGCTCCTGATTCTATTATATTCACCAGTTTATTCTGTTGATCAAATTTTTAATTCACTTAATTTTTAGATTCACTTTTTGATAGATATGTATTTGTTGTTCATAATTTTTTGTCTTTTACCTTTTTCTTCTTCCTCTTACAAAAGAGTACCTTTCAGCATTTCATATAATACTGGTTTGGAGTTGATGAACTCCTTTAGCTTTTTCTTATCTGTGAAGCTCTTTGTCTGCCCTTCAATTCTGAATGATAGCTTTGCTGGATAGATTATTCTTGGTTGTAGGTTCTTGCTATTCATCACATTGAATATTTCTTGCCACTCCCATTTGGCCTGCATCGTTTCTGTTGAGAAATCAGCTGACAGTCATATGGGTGCTCCTTTGTAGGTAATGAACTGTTTTTCTCTTGCTGCTTTTAATATTCTCTCTTTGTCTTTTGCTCTTGGTATTTTAATTATGATGTGTCTTGGTGTAGTCCTCTTTGGATTCCTTTTATATGGGGTTCTGTGTGTTTTCTGGACTTGTAAATCTATTTCTTTTACCAGATGTGGGGAGTTTTCAGTCATTGTATCTTTAAATAGGTTTTCAGTATCTTGCTCTCTCTCTTCTTCTGGCACCCCCACAATTCTGATGTTGGTATGCTTGAGGCTGTCCCAGAGGCTCCTTACATTATCTTCACATTTTTGGATTCTTTTCTCTTCTTGCTTTTCTAGTTGAGTGTTTTCTGCTTCTTTATATTTCAAATTTTTGACTTGATTCTTGCCTTTCTCTAGTCTGCTATTAGGACTCTGTATAATATTTTTTATTTCAGTCAGTGTATGTTTAATTTCTAGTTGGTCCTTTTCCATTTCTAGTTGGATCTTTTGCATCTCTAGTTGGTCCTTTTTCATCTCCTCTTGGCTCTCGCTAACTTTATCCAACTTTTCTAGGATATTCTTGAAAAACCTTATAAGCATGGTTTTGAACTCTATATCCAGTCGTTTGTTTTCCTCCATTTCTTTTGTTTGTGATCCCTTCCCTTGTCTCAGAATTTTCACTATGCCGGGAGAACTTCTGTATTGGATTCAGCCTTATGATACCAGACTTGCAAAACCGCAGAAGCTTCTCTATTGAGCTTGGGATGGGTGGAGTCTCAGGGCTTAAGGGACCACCTTGCCTTCCAGTTGGCCCTGCCCACCACGGCCCTTGAGTCTCATGTGACTGGGTAATCGCTGGAGTGGTCCTTGTGCACGCACACCGTGCCTGTAGACCACTGCCTTTCCAGCTCCCCTGTGCTCCAGGACCACACAAATCTAGGTCCCCAGGGTTTCACCCGAAACTGGGGCTTAGTGGAGTCAGAAGTGGCACAGTTGGGAGGGTCTGTCTCCCATCCACTCGCGAAAGCCAGTGGCATAATTAGCAGTCTGTCCTCTCTGCGCACAGTGCCGTGCATGCCACCAGACCTCTGATCTTTTGTGACTCCCCTAAATTTCCATACACCTCTCCCTTTTTACATCCAAACTCCCCCCATATGAGTTTCGGCTGGATCTGGGGTTTAGTGTCATAGGATAAGGGGTTCAATGCCTTTGAGAGTCTCTGTTTCCCTCCTTCCAGAGAAAACCAGCCAGGTACTCCGGCACTCGCTCTTTCCACGCACGCGTCTCCGTATCTCAGCTTTTTGCAACTCCTCTGTATCTCTGTGAGCCCCTCTCTTTCCCTCTAGTTGTAGAATTTCCTCTCAGCCAGCTTTCCTGTGGTTCTGGATGATGTCTGTTCTGTCTTTTAGTTGTAGTTTTGAAATTGTTGTGCGAGGCAGCAGTGTAGGTGTTTACCTATGCCGCCATCTTGGATTCTCCCCATATTCATCAAAGTTTGAAAACACTTGCAGATCTTCAGCCAACCATGTTTGCCACAAAAATATTTTCTTTTGAAAAGCACCCATTTAATCTTGTAGTGTGAACATGTCCTTAAGTTGTCCTTGAAAAGGTCTGTTTAATTTATTTAACAGAAAAAAAAAATACATGCCAGGTATGTGTGTTTGGCTACTCACTCATCTTCAGAGAAGAGTTCTTGTAATTTTGGATTATTTTGCCGCTGGAAAAATATTTTGACTTCTTCATGCTGGGCGAACAGACATGGTTAGTATTATGGTCCTCGGCAGCCATCTCACCTCAGCATGAAAAAGAAGGTGAGTATACTGGGAACCCATTTCTTCACAAAGTGCCTCCAATATTCAAGAATTGAGGGTTTTGTGCTGAATTTCATTATAATTTTAATAATATCTCATAATACTTTGTGTGTTCTGGGGACATTTTTTTTTCTTTTTGCTGCAAATTTCTGATGAGGTATAATGCAGTGTGTAGACAAAATGTCTGGTTTACCAGCATTTTTCACCTTTGCAACAATTCCTGGAAGATGTCAGTTATGTTTGAGGCACCGTCTGTACATATCCCAACACACTTTTCCCATTTGATCCCATGTGCCAGGGAATAACTATTAAGTGCTTCAAAAATCTCAGATGTAGTTGTTGCACCCAGAAAGTTGATTGAACAAAGTACCAGAAGTTCTTCCTGTAACGCTCCTTCATACTCTACACTCACAAAACAAAGGAGAAGTGCCTTGTTATTTACGTCCTTTGATTTGTCAAGTTGAATGAAATAAAATGGTGAATTTTCACCATTTTTATAAACTTGATTTTCAATATCTTCAGCCATGTCTTCAATTCTGTGTTTGACAATGTTAATGGGCACCAGACATTGCTTTCTGGACAGCCTGCTTTCCCAAGACCTCTTCACAGGCTTGTAACATGCAAGGCTTAATTAAATCTTCTCCAATTTATATGGCTTTTTATTTTTCACAATCTGAAGTGCTATCAGATGAGAAGCCTTTAATAAGGATTTATTTCTAACAGTCATTTTTATTAGAGCAATTACTTGCTTTTGCATATTTTCATGCATTCTTTGAAAATATTCAAGTAGTTTTTTAGCTAAACCCAGGTGTATTGATTGCAAGTGTCTTTTGAGTTTCGAAGGTTTCATGGCATCATTGGATAAACTCTCAGAACACAACACAAAGCAGCCATGGATCCAGCTCACTACCAGGCTCTTGATTCAAGAGTATTGAACAAATCCAAATTTCAAGTAGTTCGAATCTCTTTTCTTGATTTTTTGAGTTTTTTCTTTTCTCTGCCTTCAGTTCGAATGTTCTTCCTAATGGTGCTTGATAAGGACCTTGGAGATTCTGATTCATTGATCAGCTCAGGGTTAGATGAAGTATACATATTACTATTACTATAATTATCATTATCTTAGTTACATTATCTTTTGTATTGCTAAGGAAATACAAAATATTCCTTTGCTTTTTTCCCCACTCATTCTGGGTTTATTTCATTCGAATCTAAAATCAAACAAAAATGATAGTTATGAAAGTCAAACTATTTGATGCCATTAAATATAACAGTTAAAGAAAATACACAGTTACATACAATATACAAATTAAATAAAACAATTGGATGAGAATCAGTAATGGTGGAGTAGATGATTGCTGTAATGGTTGAAACAATACTGAAGCTGCTTGAACTCTCTTGTTTCCCCCTCTCTAATGACTAGAAAGGGGAATTCATGAAATGTTCTAGACTCTCGTACATTTTGTGAATTTAGTGCAATGTAAAGGCAAAAATGTTCATTTAGTCAGAATATAAGAATTTCTTGGAATAATTTTTGTTTTATTATTAGCATTAATAAAACATAAAAAATGCAAATAACATCCAAATATTTCTACAGACCACCAAAATGTTCTCACAGACCACCAGTTGGCAACTCTTGGTTTGGAGGGTTGTCGCCAAATACTATAAAGTTTATATTTTTAGGTTCAATATATCAAATAATATTTAAAGTTTTAAAACATTGCACATAGCTCATTGAGCACTGGAAGCAATTCACAAACATCCGGAGTGCTACCGCCAGATGCCTTCCATAGGGAACCATTATTTTAGGCTTGGCTGGTGTCACTGACAAGATACTCCTGGGAATTTCCAGCTTGAACTTGGCTCTGAATCTTTACAAATCCCTTCCTAGAGCAGACTGAAATTTTTGAAAATATTATATTAAAACACTAGAGGCCTGGTGCATGAAATTTGTGCACAGGAGTGTGTGTTAGTCAGCCCAGCCTGCACTTTCTCCAATATGGGACCCCTTGAAGAATGTCTGACTGCCTGTTTAGGCCCGATCCTGTGGACTTCCCTCTCACAATCAAGGACTGCTGGCTCCCAACTGCTCACCTGTGTGCCTTCCTGATTGCCCCTAACTGCTTCTGCCTGCCAACCTGATCACCCCCTAGTCACTCCCCTGCCAGCCTGATTGATACCTAATTGCTTCCCTGCCAGCCTGATTGCCCCTAACTCTCCTCCCCTGCAGGCCTGTTTACCCCTAATTGTTTTCCCCTGAAGGCCTGCCCCCACCCCCAACTGCTCTCCTTTGGAAGCCATGGGTCTTCCTTAACTGCCCAGTCACCCCTAAGTTCTCTCCTCTGCTGGCCTGGTTACCCCTAACTGCCCTCCCCTGCAGGCTTGATCACCCCCAACTGCCCTCCTTGGCAGGCCTGGTCCCTCCAACTGCCCTCCCCTGCTGGCCTGATTGCTCACCACTGCCTTCCCCTGTTGGCCATCTTGTGGCAACCATCTTGTGTCCACATGGGGCAGCCATCTTGTATGATGGAGTGATGGTAAATTTGCATATTACTCTTTTATTAGATAGGATTATACCCTAGTGGTGCCATTTAGAGGCTGAAAACACATATAACATACGAACAAATACATGAAGACTACGCACACATTTAAATTATAAAATTTTCCTTTGCTTTTGATGATGTTAAGAAGGTTGAAAAGGGGAGAGAAGTTCCTAAATACCAAACAGGAAGATCTTTTGAGACTCTCAATGATGGTGTCAAGGGTGTTGAATGAAAAGTGGAAAGAGAGTCTAGGCTCTGATCTGAGGATGGAAGCTGCTGGGCAGTGCTGCCTTAGCTCACTTACTAGGAGAGAAGAGATCCCCTTGGATGTTGGGGTCATTAGGTCCTGTCTAATGGGACAAACTTCTCTACAACTTTCATACCCTTTCTACCCACTCAGAAATAACCATAATTAGAATAACTCAGTTTCAATAACTCCTAGCCAATGATAACCAAAAGTAAACACCCAACATTTCTTAGATTGACATTTATGAATATTCTCATTTTTAAGAAACACACCTTCAACAATGCACAAGACATTACACCAGCAGTTCTAAATTTACTTTATAGATTTTCTGTAACAAAAGCTAAAATCAGGTGAACTTAAAACTTGTTGAAATATTTAGATGTTTATCATTTATCCCAGCAATGCTCCAAAGTTTTTAAGATACCAAAGACTTTGGAAAATTATTTTTAGGCATATGAAGCTGGAGAAAAGGTGTAGGGGAGCAATCCCTGAAGCCTGTTCTAGGACTGCAGCTTCTAGGCCTCCAGCTGCTTGAATTTAAAACTGCCACATTTTCCCTGAGAGGTAACCTGCTAAGATTTGGGTGGTAATGAGTCCAGCTTCTGATAGCAGCAGTACTGTTAAGTAAGCATTTGCAGTTTTGCAGTAAAGAAAGTTGTTCTTTGGGAAGAAGTGGGTGGCGCTGAGGTGAGAGCAGTTCTTAAAGCATTAAAGGGTGAGAATGTGTCCTTGGGATCTAAAGGCTCAGGGAGGGGGTCCTTTGGCAGTTATAGAGGAGCTTTGCAAGAAGGGTGAAGTTGGGAACCCAGGGGCAAGAGTGTTCAGCGAGCCTGAGAAAGGAGAGTATTTTTTGTTTAGAGGAGATAAGGCGTTAAGGTTTAAAGTAATAACTCAGCTCTGTAGGGTGAGAGTGAGACCATGGCAGATGACTGGCTCAGGACAACTGGGCTTTCTGAGGGGATGTGTGGTAGTCCCAGTTGGGCAGAATGAGAAAAGAGTGGATAGAGGGGTGCAGTGTAGAGGTGAGGTGGCTAATGGCTGTGAGACTAATCTGCAAACCACATAATAGAGACAAAGGTCCCAGCAAATTTGGGGAGGGCAAAATAAGTGTCCCTAGAGTCCATTAAAAAGGAGCTCAGCTTACCTGCCACCATAGTCATTACTCGAGGCTCTATCCTGGTGATGTACGTCTGTGGGGCCTGGGCACTTCAGTCTTTGGTGGCCAGTCCCAGGAGGTGTGGGAGTTCTAAGCCAGATCCAGAGGGCGGCCTTGCTGAGGTCTGACATGAGGGGCCAGACTACAGTCTGATTTCCAGTAGTCTTCCCTTCCACACCCTGGGCAGGGCCCAGGCGGAGGTCTTGGGTTTGGGCAGGACTTGGCTCAGTGTCTTCCTTGTTGCATTTGAAGCATGGGCCCAGAGGAGGCTTAGCCCCTGACTTACCCTTGGTAGGAGGACCCATATGTTTGGGGTTCATGAGGCAGTGGCTAGGAGCTGGAAGGCCTCCTCTGGGCCTCAGCTTTGTCCTGATCTCACTTTCATTTTTTGGATTTGGGTCTACTGATCTCTATTAGAAAGACCTTAAAGGCCAAGTTAATGAGGTCTGTTAGAGGGATTTGTGGACATGTGTCTATTTTTCGAAGTTTACAGTATATGTTGGAGGCTGATTGGGATATCAAAGGGAGTTTAGAAGAAGGGGAGGTGGGGTCTAAGTTGGAACATTTCTGTAATGTCTCCATGAGGCAGGAGAGCATCATTTCATTAAGTTTGTCATTGTTGTCTGCTTTATAGGCAGCCTTTTGGATTCTGGCAATGAGACAGATGATTATATCACTATGGAGCTGGTGCCCCGGAGAATTAACCTAATAGTCCCATCTTGGGTCATTTTGGGGGACTGCATCAGCACCAACCAGCTTGGCCACTGCATCTGCCTATAAAGGGCCCCAGCATGGTACTGAGCTGCTAGTGAGACATGCTCCTTCTCTTCTGGGGTGAGAAAGGAGGAAGGATGGCATAGATATTGTGCCAGGTCAGGTCATAGCTCTGGGTCAAGTACTCAGTACTCAAATTTCTTGGTAAAGGTGGTCAGGTCGGTAGAAAAAGACCCTAGTCTTTTCTCTTTTTTTTTTTTCTTTTTAATATATTTTATTGATTTTTTTACAGAGAGGAAGGGAGAGAGATAGCTAGAAACATTGATGAGAGGGAAACATTGATCAGCTGCTTCCCGCACCCCACCCCCACTGGGGATGTGCCCACAACCAATGTATGTGCCCTTGACTGGAATTGAACCTGGGACCCTTCAGTCCACAGGCAGATGCTCTATCCGCTGAGCCAAACCTGGATAGAGGGTTTGAGTCCATCTCCCATTCTCTATGCCTGACCCTTTCCAGGTCAATCTGCAAACCTGGAAAGGGTCAGATATAGAGAATGGGAGATGGACTCAAACTATGCCCTCAGTTCCTGCTCCCTCCCTCAGGGGTGGAACATGTGCAGGAATAGAAGTGGCTGTTGAGGAAGGCAGTCTTTGTGTGGCCTGAGAGTGTTAGGTGGGGAGAAGGCTATTTTGGAGCTCCTGTTCTTAGAATTTGGGTTCTCAGGGGCCAGGAAAAAGGTGGTGGCTAGTTATGAGGGTCTCAGGAATCTTCTGCAGGTGAGAGAGGAGGCACATAAGAGGATGGAGGTAGGTGGTCTGCTAGGTCAAAAGTAGATCAGAATCAGAAGTGTTGGGGGATGCTGTTTTGCATGAAGCAGAAGGATCTGATGGGAGAGCAGGACAGAGAGAGGGTTGAGACTGGAGGGTGAAAAGACCTGGGTGTAGGGAATCTCTGACCATTTTTCCATTGCAGTGATATAATTAAACTGTGTAATGTATTAAATCAAAAGGGCTGTTTTCAGGCCACTGAGACTCATTATTTAGTTTAGATTTGGGTCAAGCAGTGTTACAAAGGAAAGTGAAGTGCTTGGGCATGGTCTCTCCCGTGAAATCTAAGGTGGTCAAGATTTTTAAGGAGATAGCTAAGAGAGGGTTGTTTTAGGAGTACAGAGGGAGTGTTTTCCATGAAAAGGAGAATAAACATGGCCCACAAAAGAGGAAGGGTGAGTGACGGACCACAAATTCAAAGGTGACTGTTTAGGGCAGGTGTCCCCACTACTAAACAAATCACCATGAGAAATAAGGGGTGACCCTCTGGACTGGGCTTCTCCAGTCCAGAAGGACTCAAGGCCAAGTGACCGAGGAGTCTCCTGGACTAGTGCTATGACTTTCAAGAAGAGAGGACTTCTGAGAAGTCAGTGAGAGTGAGCAGGCATAAGATTCGAGAAGAGGGAAGTTGTGGAATGTCATGTGCCTAGAGAAGAGTGACTTTTGTGGGATGGAGGGTCAGCAATGAAGAAGAAGAGGTTCCTGATCTGGCATCCTCCTTGGTTGGTTAGGAGCGCCCATAAGGAGGCCTAATTGAGGCTGGCAATTGAGTTACCTGAGTAGGATTGGAAGGTAAGCCCAAGATGAGCTGCTGCTGCCTACTGTTCTCCAAGCAGCAAACTTGGAGTGACTGAAGCTGGGGTGATGGCTTCTCTTCTCCATAGAACCCTTTGGGTTTTGGCACCAAATGTTAGGATTTCCAAAAATGGTAAAGAATCATAAATTTATTAGGTCATCTGGAAACCAGATGGGCTGAGCCCCAAAATGGCACTTGTGCCCAGGGACAGAGATTTTAAAAGACTTCAGGCAGGTTTTCTCGGTGGGTACTCTCTGGGTGGGTGCAGATCCTGGGCGAGTTTGGAAGGGAAAGTTACTGGTCTTAGCAAATGGAATGTGGTCTAAGCGAAAGGGAATATTGGTTGTGAAATGATCTTAAGGCCAATTTCCCAGGGGAGGGGCTATCTATTTAATCATCTCATCAGACTTAACAAAAACGTGTACACAAAGCATTTGGGAATTGCAAAGGGCTGACACAGAAGTAGTAGGTACTGTTCCTATGTGGGAATTATCTGGGCCATTAAGTAGCCTCCTGTTTGGAAATACTGAGCCCTCTAAAGCATCAGGCTCTTTTGTCCCACTGACTGAGTCCACTGCCAGATCTTACTTTTAAAGATGCCCAGAGGAGACTCCAAAGGGAATTCTAGGACCAATCAACTCTGCTTGGAGAAGTATACGAGGCCCTCCCCTCGACCCCTTGCCCCAGCCAAGTCTTTCTGTCACTCATCTGAGTTCTTTTTTTAAATTTAATAAATCTTTATTGTTCAGATTATTACAATTGCCCCTCGTTTTTCCCCCATAGCTCCCCTCCACCTGGTTCCCACCCCTCCCTCTGCACTTACCTCCTCTCCCCAACTGTCCTCATCCATATGTGTATGATTTTTGTCCAGTCTCTTCCCATGTCCCCTACATCCCTTTCCCACCAGGAATTTTCAGTCTATTCCTTTCTATGCCCCTGATTCTATTATATTCACCAGTTTATTCTGCTCATCAGATTTTTTTATTCACTTGATTTTTAGATTCACTAGGTGATAGATATGTATTTGTTGTTCATAATTTTTATCTTTACCTTTTTCTTCTTCTTCCTCTTCTTAATGAATATCTTTCAGCATTTCATATAATACTGGTTTGTTGATGATGAACTTTAGTTTTTCTTATCTGTAAAACTCTTTATTTGCGCTTCAATTCTGAATGATAGCTTTGCTGGGTAGAGTAATCTTGGTTGTAGGTTCTTGCTATTCATCACTTTGAATATTTCTTGCCACTCCCGTCTGGCCTGCATAGTTTCTGTTGAAATGGGTGTTCTCTTGTAAGTAATTAACTGTTTTTCTCTTGCTACTTTTAATATTCTCTCTTTGTCTTTTGCTCTTGGCATTTTAATTATGATGTGTCTTGGTGTGGTCCTCTTTGGATTCCTTTTGTTTGGGGTTCTGTGTGCTTCCTGCACTTGTAAGTCTATTTCTTTCACCAGATGGGGGAAGTTTTCAATCATTATTTCTTCAAACAGGTTTTCAGTATCTTGCTCTCTCTTCTTCTGGCACCCCCGCAATTCTGATGTTGGTACGCTTGAAGTTGTCCCAGAGACTCCTTACACTATCTTGAAATTTTTAGATTATTTTTTCTCTTTGCTTTTCCAGTTGAGTGTTTTCTGCTTCTTTGTATTTCAAATCTTTGACTTGATTCTTGTGTTTCTCTAGTCTGCTGTTAGGTCTCTGTATAATATTTTTTATTTCAGTCAGTGTATGTTTAATTTCTAGTTGATCCTTTTTCATCTCCTTTTGCGTCTTGCTAAATTTATCCATCTTTTCTAGGAAATTCTTGAAAAACCTTATAACCGTGGTTTTGAACTCTATACCAAGTCATTTGTTTTCCTCCATTTCTTTCATTTGTGATCTGTTCCTTTGTCTCCACATTTTGGCTTCCCGGAGTTGGCAGAGTAGCTTTGTGTGCTAGGTGTCCTACTTGGCCCAGTAGCTCCCCCTCCCCAGTTTCCTGAGATAGAATCTCTTGGTGCACCTTTTTGTGGACTGTGTGCACAGCCTTGTTGTAGTTAAGTCTTGATTGTTTTTGGTATCATTGGAGGGAATTGACCTCCAAGTCAATTGGTTGTGAGGATTAGCTGTGTCTCTGCTGGAAGAACTTCTGTGCTGGAGTTAGCCTTATGATACAAAACTTGCAAAATTGCAAAAGCCTCTGTGCTCAGCTTGAATGGGGTGGAGTCAAAGGGCTAAGCAGACAGCCTTGGCTTCCTGTCAGTCCTGCCCTATGCGGCAGCCCTTGGGTCTCAGTGTCCCTCAGTAATTACTGCAGCCTTCTCTGCATGCTCTCGTGCTTGCATGCCTCCAGACCTCTGCCTTTTGCAGCTCCCCTGAGTTTGCGTGCACTCCGTGGACCCATATGAGTCTGGGTCCCCAGGGTCTCACCCGAAACTGGTTCAGTGCAGTCAGAAGTGGAGTTCAGCACAATTGGGAAGTTCTGTCTTCCTCCCCTAGGGAAAGCCAGTGGCACAATCAGCAGTCAGTCCTCTCTGTGCACACTGGTGCATGCTCCTCCAGACCTCTGCCTTTCATGGCTCCCCTGAGTTTCTGTGCACTCCTCCCCTTTTCCGACAGTCCAGACTCCCCCTGTATGAGTCTCGCCTGGAACTGGGGTTCAGTGCAGTCGGAACTGGGGTTCAGTGCAGTTGGAAGTTTCTGTCTCCCTCCCACTAGAGGAAGCCAGCCAGGCAGGCACTCTGCTGCCCGTCCTTTCCACACGCGTGTCTCTGTACCTCAGCTTTTTTTCAGCTCCTCTGAATCTCTATGAGCCCCTCTTTCCTTCTAGTTGTAGAAGTTCCACTCAGCCAGCCCTCCTGTGGTTCTGGATGATGTCTGTTCTGTCTTTTAGCTGTAGTTTTGCAATTGTTGTGTGAGGCAGCAGTTTAGGTATTCACCTATGCTGCCATCTTGGTTTTCTCTTGAGAATATAATTAATTTGCTTTCCAGATTACTCCAGGGAGTGGTAAGGATTTCACCTCTTGCCTTCCTGTTTTCCCTATTCTTCATCTCTGCCTGCCTCTGCTGCTACTCCTTCCTCAAATTTATAAGGAAAGCTTTGAGGAAGACTTGTTTCAGAGCCACCTGCCAAAGTGTTGGGAATGTGGCCTCCTGGCAGCTCAGATGAACAGGGTGGCTTTGGGAATAATCAGTGTATTTGGGGATCATCTGTAGAGAGGATTTTTCATGTGGCTCCTGGGCACAGAGTGAAGAAAATAGTGGTGAGATCCTTTCTATGGATTCTTTTTGGACTCTGTCTTGACTGATATGGAATTTGTCATCAGCTCTAGTAAGGGACGTCTGTCCATGTGAAGGGGTGGGTGACATGGGCCAGATTAATTTGGTATGGAAACATTAAGAAATGCAAAGTTTCTTGCATCTAGGATTGATGGAGCAATGTCACGGTTGCACAACCTTGGAGGTTGGTCTGGGTTGCAGTGTGTGTCTGCTCCACAGATGCATTCCCTACCCCTGCCTTTGGAGTGCAGGTGGGCTTGGGAGAAGTGGGGTGCAGATTACTGCTGGGAAAGGAAGGGCATGGAAGGTGATTTTGAGGATCCTATTTCAAACTCTGAATGACTAAAAACAGCAGCCACAAAAACCACAGCACAGAAACTTCTCCAAATAAAACAGAGTCAAACTCTGATAATCAAAAATCCTTCCTGCTGTCGCAAGAATGCAGAAAGAGCCTGCAAGCTGTACTAGAAATAAATGGTAAAGATTATTCATTCAAGGGCCTTAGAGTTTGCAAACTTGGAATACAGCTAGGCCCAAACTCAGAAAAGTTAGTTACAAGTTCTTATAGGAAAAATCCCATTCTTGAGGATGGTTAGTCCTATAAAGGTAGTCCTAGATTGTCTAGGATGGTTATCAGTTAGATGTCGGTCATCTGGACGATGGGTTCAGGAGCTCTGATCACCTCCCAGGGTCTGGATAGTGGATGCCGAGTGGTTTGAGGCCTCTAGGGCAACCAGAAGGTTATTGGGAAGCCTAGCATGTGGCCAGCATTGACATACAATTGGAGTGTTCAAAAGCTTAAGTTCCCAGGCCAGTTTGAAAGAGAACAAAATCATTTGCTCACGCCTCAGTCTTCATAATGTTAATCATTTAAGAGTTTGGTTGAAGTGACTCCACTTCTATATTCCTTATTTCCACTCACCTCGCTGGAGCAGGAGGGTGTGCCTTCCCAGCCCTACCTGGACCTGACTCCTGAGAACAGGCAGCATGCTGGGTCGGGAGTAGGGCTGCAGTGCTGAGTGGTGAAAACAGCGAGCCTCCAGTGTCAGGGCATGTTTTAAAGAGGCTATGCCTTTGGGAGGCTTGGGCAGAGGGCGGAACCCTGGGCTGGGCTGAGCTGCTGGGACAGTGGCAGTTCCCGGAGGTTGAGAAATGCTGCTGTGGAGGAGATGCCTAGGGTCCCATGCACATATGCCCATGACTTTGGCCTGAGAACTGAAGGCTCAACAACACCTCAAAACACACCTGCCAAGAAATGGTCCTCCTCGCTCCATACAAGCCTTTCAGGATGGGGTGAAGTTTGGGACTTGAGATCAGTGGTTACTGGCCGGTCTTCAGTCTTAGAAGCTGAGAGACTGAATACAAATGGGCAATGGCCAGAGCACCCCTGAGAGCAAGACTCTGCCAGACTCGGCAGTGACTTGCCTGCCATGGGCACGCCAGCCCTGCAGGGCTCAGCCAGTCCAGACAGCCAAGCAGCAATCCCTGACAGTGACTTTCAGTCACAAAGGGCCAGGACTTGATTAGTAACTGGCATTTTCATTAATATTTGCTCCAGCTTCCGACTGAGGAACAGCTAGAGAAAGCCAACCAAACACATGGAATGTCCCCATCCAAGGAGCCCTGCAGCCTCCCAGGCTTCCAGCCTCCTGCCAAGGCACACAGGGCCTCCCTTCTTTCCACCATGAAACCTTCCCCCTCATCTCCTGCCCCTGAGTTTTTGCCAAAACTGAGTGATGGTAGTGGACTCTTGCTGCAGCCAGCTCTGAACAAAAAGTCTGTGCAGGCTCTCATCTGAGTGTTCGGGATTCATCTCCATAAAACACGGCCCACGAAGAAACCCAATATGAAGTGGGCAGGCAGCTTCCAGGGATCCTGACTCAGCTCTCTTCTGGGTCCCTCAACCCCTGGGGGTGGGAAAGGGACAAGGCTGGGAATAATTTTAGTGACTCCTTCCCAGGTACTGCTGGCAGGGAGACAAGAGGAAGTGTCTCAAGAGCAGGGTCCTGACTGTTGCTTTAAGCACTAAGAATTTTAGAGAGTGAGTCTCCCTGAAAGCCAGCTGCTGAGTCCGGGGTCCCCACAGCCTGGCAGTGGGCCTGTGTGGTTGCCCTCGTGTGTGCCCAGGGGTGTGAAAGGCCTGGGGCTGGGGGGGCAGGGACCCAGGCCTGTGAGCTGATGAGGAAGTCAGCCAGCGGTGGATGGCATTAGGGGCTGCGTTTTAAACTTAAACATTATTTTACATAATTTTACATTTAGAGGAAACTTACAAGAATGGCAAAAAGAATTTTCACACCATTCACTTATATTTCCCAAGTGTGCATGCGATTGTTTTTCTGAACCACTTAAGAGCAAGTTGTAGCCCTACTCAGTCTGGCTCAGTGGATGGAGCATCGGCCTGCAGACTAAAGGGTCCCAGGTTTGATTCCAGCCAAGGGCACATACCCAGGTTGTAGGGGATGTGCAGAAGGCAGCCATTTAATGATTCTTTCTCATCATTGATGTTTCTCTCTTTAGCTCTCTCCCTTCCTCTCTGAAATCAATAAAAATACATTAAAGGGAGAGAGAGAGAGAGAGAGAAAGAGAGAGAGAGAGAGAGAGAGAGAGAGAGAGAGAGAGAGAGAAGTTGTAGGCATGCCCTTTCTTCTTTGGTAGGTTATGTACATTCCCAAAGACAAGGACTTCTGTGGAACCACAGTGTGATGGCTGCAGTTAGGATGTCTGCACAGTGTTGTTCCAAACACACAGGCCTTACACAGGTGTGCTCACGTGTCCCAGTAATGCCCATCAGAGCAGAGAGAACCCGAGTGATCCATTGATTTGGTTGTTGTGCTCCTATGATCTCTCCTGCGATCTGAACGGTCTGTATTCTTCCTTTGTCTTATGATAGTGACCCTTCGAAGCCACAGGTAGGGGCTTCTCCCTCTTGTCTGTGCCTCTGCAGACCCTGAGGGAGGGCAGGCAGATCCTTCCCAGCACTCAGGTATCCTGGACGTCTGCGTGTGACTTTACATGCCACTGGAAAAATGGAGACTTGCCCAGCTGTCACAGACATTCTGATCACAAGAGCTCAGACCAGAGGTCAGCCCCATGAGGAGGCGTCTTGTCACCTCCTCTGTCTCAAATCAATAGCCACCTGAAGGTCAGAGTGGTTTCTGTTTGGGTAAAAACAGTGACTATCATCATGCCTGCTGGTTCAGCTATGGGCTCTCACTGCTGAGACTAAAGGTATCCTAAAGAGCGTGGCCCAAGTATCTAAGAGCATCCCCATTCTTGCACAGACAGGACCCGAGAACCACCCCAGGGCTGCCCTGTGTCCAGCCCAGGTCCCCAGGAATTCTAGTGGCTGAATGCTGGCCTGGCTTTTGTCTGCACTAAGTATTTCCCGCCAGGTGGTTTTCAGAGTTCCTACAAGAACCAAGAGCTAGGAGTATTTTGAGCCCACTCATAGGACCTAGGACATTTTTGTCCTTGCTTGGCAATTTTAGTTTAAAATGTCTGTATATATATGACGCAGAGGCGGTCTCAGGCTTGCCTTCCTTGAGGCCTGGCAGCAGGCTGTGGGTCACCAGCCTCCCTTGGTGATTATTACCCAGCAGCTGCTGTCCAGCTGGTGTGCGCAGTTGAGGGCACCTCCCTCCCACATCATTGTGCAGCGTGGAAGCCTGTAGCCCTCTGTGACTCTGAGACATGAAAAATGGATGTGTCCTGCAAATACAACACGTAGCTGTGGAAGAGCAGGTCCCACTCAGAGCACATGGTGGTGGCAGCAAGAGCTGGTAGTCTCCTGGCACCTAAGAGCCCTGGCTGCCACCACAGCAGTGTCTGCAGACAGGCCCAGGTACTCAAGGGGAGCAGCAAGAGTGGCCTGGGCTGCGAACCACAGGAGACTAGACAGCTGGGACACCTCCTGCTGCCTTGGAGAGCAGGCCCACAGGGCACTGCGGGGAGATGGAATGTCTCTGTCTGGGTGGCTGCCAGGCTAGGAAGCTGGTGGTGCCATGGATGCTACCCTATTGCCCATCACTCTGGGTGCCTCCATCAACCCTCCTCTCAACCTCATGGAGAGAGCCAGGTGTGAGCAATGGAGGACAAATAGCTGGGACAAAGGCCTGGCGGAGATGGGGGGTGGGATGGCCCTAGTGCTGGTCACATGTAGTCCTCAAACCCTGCCTCTGGGGTAAATGGGCTTGCTGCCCATCCAGGAGGGTAGCACTCCATGGGGGGCTTGTCCAAGGGTCTCTGCACTCTCTAGAAGGTTCAGGCTTTGTCCATGCTCATTCCCTGTGGGCGGGGCCAGCGCTCTTTCCCTCCATGGGGGCAGCTCTGCTCCAAGGAAAAGCTTCCTTTCCAGAGGACAGTCGGAGGACCTATGGGAGGAAGCCACAGGCCTGGGTTAGCCCTGACTCCTTGCCCGCTGTGTGTTGGCTTGGTGTTGCAGGGACAAAAGTCAACTGTGACTCGCAGGGGCTGGGGCCACTGAGCGTGGTAACCTGGGGACAGTCCTGCCTGGCACTGCGGGGCCTGTGCTGGCTAGAAAGGTGGTGTCTGGGATAGACCTCTAGAGCAGGACTGGGCCTGGGGCCCATGGACAAGATAGCTGAAGCTGCTGCTAAGGGGGGAGAGTGACAGTTCTGGGTTAAGCCTGTGTTCTGTAGCTGCAAGGCCATGTCCAGGTTTTGCCAATAGAGAGACCACCATGGACCATGGTGTGACTGGTCACTGTGTTCCAGTTAGAACTGTAGGCTGGTAACTGAGAACATTTAGGTGGCTTTGTGTGGCCAAGACCTTCTCTGAAGATGAAAAGCACTGTTTGCTCAGGAGGCGAGCACTCAGAACCTCTGACCACGTCCGGAGTGGAGACTCTGCCTGCTGGGAGGCCAGCACCTCTGGCGGCTGGGTGTCCTGTCCCACTGCACTTTGCACCAGAAGTTCCCAGGGCACTCACTCAGACCTCCTAGCTCTGTGGTCCAGTCTGAACACCCACTTCTTTTATTCTTAAAAAACCCCACAAATTTAAATATATATATTTATGTATATTTATTGATTTCAGAGAGGAAGGGAGATAGCAAGAGCTAGATACATCAATGATGAGAGAGAAACATTGATCCACTGCCTCCTACATGCCCCACACTGGGCATGTACCCTGACTGGGAATTGAACCATGACCTCCTTGTTCAGAGGCTGACACTTAACCCCTGAGCCACATGGGCTGGGCTGATCATCTAGTTCTGAAAGTCGCCGTGAGGACCAGGGCTCCACAGAATGCAGACTGACCAGGGAGAGAGGTTTCACTCAGAGACAGGCCTCAAGTCCCGGGACAAGTGGGGGAGGGTCTAAAAGCAGTCAGATGACAGAGGCCAGGCCAGTTGCCTCTATGCCATTCAGGCCAGGGTGTGGGGCACGGGACGCAGGGCTCGGGACCAGGTGAGCCTGGTAGGAGGTTTTGGGAACAGAAGCAGGGCTTAGGCTGAGGCCCTCCTGGTGGAGCCTGGCTCCCTTCTCGCATGAGACACAGGTGGCTTGGGACTTTACATGGAAAGGCCATGTTGTGTATTACATCCAGTGCCGAGAGCATAGAAAGGACTTTATCAGCATCATCTCCTCTGTCTCCTTATATGGAACTGGGTGCCCAGTGGAGCTTGGTCACCAGAACTCAAGGTCTGCAGGGCAGTCTGCTGCCTCAGGGCTTTGCCCACAGGCCAGGCCAGGCAGGTGCCCCAGGGTGCCTGTGGCATGAGGCCATGTTACCACCTCGGATTTCCTCCTGTTCCCATCCACCTGCTCTGCACCCCACCCTTCAACTCTGTGGATGTGATCACCTCCAGCACCTGGCTGCTGACCTTTCTGCCCCCTTCCTCCTGGGGAACCTGGAGGAAGCTGCCTGCACAGTCAGGAAGCTGCTCCAGCAGGCCCCAGCCTGACTGGGCAGGGGAAGGCTGAATGAGGCTGAGCCAACAGCCTGACACCCCTAAGCTCCCTCTGACTAAGGTAGGCTGGTCCCAGCATGCAGGGCGGGCTATGCACAGGGGTGCAGGCCAAGGCCCTGCAGCAAGGTTGGCGCAGGGCAGCCAGTGCCTGGCCTTGGGAGGGACAGAGAGCTTTGCCATTTCTCATTAGCTGGAGGTTGATGTCCCAACCTTTATGCTGGCCGTTCATGTCAGTGTCGTGAGCTGTGCAGCAGCTGATGGCCGTGCGTGGGGCTGACCTGACTGGTGTTATACGTTGTGCACAGATAACACTGTGCTTGGTGCTACTTTCATTGGAGAACTAGAGCTTGCACAGCACAGAAGAGCAGACCAGAGCACCAGGAGGTTGCTGTTTGTGCCCAGGCCACCAGCTAGTAGGGAATCATGTATTCACCTTTGCACTCCACAGGTGCTTACTAAGTGTGAGGTTCCATGAGTAATAGCTGACAATGTTTGTGTACGCCTGCCCCCGTTCACCAGTGCCTGTTTTCCAGGTGATTGTTTAACATCAGTGGTGCAAGGTCTACTCCTGGGCCAGGGCTTTGGGGTCACACTGTGCCTGGTCTGGGACCCAGAGCCAGTCCTGGGTGTGGCTAGGCTGGGGGGCATGTTTGAAAGGGCCTCTCACCTGCCTTAGCTGTGAAGGTATTTTGTCCCTAGCCTTCCTCTGCTTGGCAAGAAGAGCAAAGGACTAACTTCTTGATGGAATGCAATAGGCTCAGTGCCCAGAGTGAAATATTGTTAGGAAAAGGAAAGAACACAGCCGTTCCCTCGCTGAGGGTGCTCACATGACATTCTGGATGGAACTGCTCTGTTGCTGCATGCTGGGGCATTAGGCATGGCTTCGTGCTTGTGGGAGATGTTTGCCATTTTTCTTTGTATGCTGTATTTTATTTATTTATTTTATGTAGGAAAACAATAGTCTTTTAAAATTAAATTTATTGGATTGACGTTGGTTAACTATATAGGTTTCAACTGTACAATTCTATATACATCATTTGTATTTTGCATTGTATTTGTATCTTTTAACCTTCTCAGAATATTTTTTATTGATTTTTAGAGAGAGAGAAAGGGAGACAAAGAGAGAGATAGAAATATCAATGATGGGAGAGAATCATTGATCGGCTGCTTCCTGCATGCTCCATCAGTGATCCAGCCTGTAACCTGGGTGTGTGCCCTGACTGGGAATCGAATGGGGAAATTCCTGGTGCACGGGATGATGCTCTACCCGCTGGGAAGCACCAACTAGGATTTGAGAATATTTTAATAGGAGCTGGTAAATGGAGTCTCTTCCATCTTTGGGGAGTTCTCAGCTAACCACTTCTACCCCTGCACTGTGAGCTGCCCTGGTACTGGTGCTGAGTTGTACTGACCCCGCCACGCTGTGCGGTGGGGTGAGGAGCCTGGGGCTGCGCTGCCTCTCCACCCACAAGCTGCCTTCCCCACCTGCTGTCTTGGTCCAAATCTCTCCTTTTGACATTGCATGAGGGCCCACCCTAGTGGCCTCATTGTAAATTGATTTCCTCTGCAGAGAGCTGGTTCCAACTCAGGGCACATTCTGAGGCAGCAGGCTTGGGCTCAAGCTTGCCTGCTTTAGGTTGGAGGGAGGAGACAAGTGGAGAACGCTGTGCTCCTTGATGTCTGCACACCTCAGCTTCTCCAGCTGAAAAGGAGCTGCCAGCACACAAGAGCACTTGTCACAGGGCAGCGGGGATGATGGGATCAGTCCAAGTGGGAATACTATGTGTGATGGAGGGGGCACTTAGTGAGTGCTCTGCAAGGGAGAGCAGCCAGCATAACCATCCTCTTCTCACAGCTGCGGAAATTCACGCGGCAGCTTTGAAGCTGGCTCAGGAGCCCACCTGGGCCCAGAGACATCTGGACAGCCTCCACCGAGAGGTGCTGCCCGGCAGCTGTGAGGGGACCTGGTGGCCCCAGGGGTGCCGGCCGAGTTTGGAAAGTGCTTTTCTTTATCTGCTTCTTCAGAGAACTGTTGTCACACAGCAGGCGTGGGTGCTGTGGGGAGAGCCCCTCACAGGGGGACCAGTGCCAGGTCATGGCCTCATCCTGCCCACGGTCTGCAGAGCTGTGAACCTCCGCCATGAGAAGAAAGCACAGGATAGCCTAGTAAGCTTCAGCAATGCGTTCTCTCAGTTCCACTGGCATTTAGCCAAAGGTGCCTCGGAAGCTTGAACAGTAGAACCGCAAAGTGAGCGGGACTTTGCGGCTCCACTGTCCCCGCCCCACAGAGCCTAGCCTAGCTCTTGGCTGAGATCCACAGAGCACTAACCCCGGTGGCTAGATCCTATAAAAGCCAGCACTCGCCCCTTTCCCTCTGAGCTCCCCACCCCCCTGCAGCCAGGGCTATGGTAGAGGCTGGGACTGGGACTCCTCAGAGCCTTTCCCAAGGCTGGCCTCTCCAGGACAGACAGAGGAGGTGGGCACTGGGCACGCCTGTCTGTGGGGGCCCCGTTTGGTCACTTTGTCATTGACGCATGTCCAGGATGACATCGGGTACTCATCTCCGAGGCAGAGCTAGGGTGGCTGAGTGGGAAAGGCATGGACCCGGGTCAGGTAAGAGCCCACCTGCCACCTGTCGAGGCATGGACCCGGGTCAGGTAAGAGCCCACCTGCCACCTGTCGGACTCTAGGCCTTGCTTCGAGAAGCAGATGCCTTGAGTGCTTGGATGCAGACACTGAAAAGGAGGTGGCGGTGGGCAGTTGCCCTGGAAATGGGCCCCAGTCGACAGAGGCTCTGAACTGAGACCCCGGGACCAAAGATCACGATTTGTGTCAGTGCATCACTGCTCTCCGGTGTGTGACTGACTTGCATAAGTATGCCACGAGTACCTGCAGGAAATGGCTTCTCACTCAGCAACCTGTTTAATACAGGGGTCAGGGCAAGTCTCACCCTAGTCCTGTTCCACGACGCCAGCATGAGCGGTGCCCTGACTTCTTCTGGAGTGGGGCAGTCAGGTTGAGGCTGAGACGTCCCACGGGGAGTGGGCTGATGACCTGCGAACTCTCTGGGCAGGATGGGGAGTGCTGGCTGCTGAGATCAAACCCAGGAACTGACATGTGAATGGCTCTGTGTGGGGTGAGAGGCTGTCCTGTGTGGGGAACCTGAGTGCTGGGTAGGGTTAACCAGCATCTGGCTGTTATGAATCAACACTGGCTCCCATCTTTGTTGTCTTGTTCCTCTATGGAAGGTGAGCTCTTAGGTACCTGAGCAGTGAAAGAGTGGCTGCGGCCTGGGGACGCTCTCGCGGCTGCTCTGAGCTCACAGAAAATTGAGTCTGAGCTCTGCGTGGCCTGGGCATCCTGGGAGCCACTGCCATTGTCTTTCGTCTGATGTCTTCCTGTGTCAGCCTGGGAGTCTGTTCAGCACTTGCTTTTCTCCCCATAGGAGCCAGACTCAGCCTCAGAGGTTGGGTGGCACCAGCTTCGAATGTGGCTCTCAGCTGTCCGACTGCCAGCCCCCAGGGCAGCCCTGATGAGGCCTGGCCATCAGCGCAGGAGTCACTCTTCTGCACAGCCTGGGGCTTGCTGGGGGTTAGGGACCACTTTTTAATAAATCACCCTTCTTAAGAGTCCAAAGGCAATTTAACAACTCAGCTGCTTGTGGTTTTGATTCTAGCAGGAGCTGCTAGGACAGCTGATGGGATTGGTAGCACCCGGCAGGGAAAGCTCTGTGAAGTGGGCACTGGTCCAGGGATCTCTGCCATTTCCTGTCCTCCCTCTCCCTCTGTGGGATGGAGTGGCTTGGTGAGGTGGGGGAGGGGGAGGCTCATGGTAGGGTGGGAGGGGCGGCACCCAGCTCTGAGCCATGATGAAGATGGCACTAAGACAGTGGGAGTGCATGGAGGTCATCATGATTTGGTTTTTTTTTCTCTCAACTGGGATCAGGTTGGAAAGCAAGCCAAGTCCCTCTGCTACCCTGGGGCACTGAGAAGGAGCTGGGTGCAGAGCATTAGGGTCCTCCATGGAGAGCACCTCCCAGCAGAGGGAGAGGGGTTCTCCACCCTCCCACCCCACACAGTGCACGCTCGCTGGTGCCCTGTTACCGTGGCCATGCCCAGCACTGGCGTGTCCCAGGTGGAGGGGAAAGGGCAAGGCTGAGGGAAGAGGGTGTCCATCCCATCCGGGGAGACAGTAGGCCCAGGGAGGGAAGGCATGTGGCTGGAGGAGCAGGTGGGCTGGGTACCCTGGGGCAGAATGGCATAAATGGGACCTGCTTCCAGCTTCCCTCCTACCTGCTGCAGGATCTGTGGGAGGTTGGTGGGAGTGGGCGGTGGTCCTGGGTGTCCTGGGGCCCCTGGAATTCCCATCCCTGCCCCACTGAAAGCCAAGGTGAGGAGCAGAGAGTGAAAGGAAATGCCAGATAGAAAAGGCTTTCCATCACAGAGCTTGGATTTCCTCTGAACTCAACACAAAACAAAACCTCTCCTGTGGATCTCAGGAGCGCCACACGCCCTCTGCCTGCCCTGTGCGGGCATACGGAGCCCTTGGGTGCTGGCTCCCACCCTGGCCATGCAGACCACCACAGCACGGCCGGGGGAGAGGGAGTACGTGGAAGCTGAGTATGGGCCTAACACACCCCCTTAACCCGGCACCTATGATTAATTACCTATGTGGTGAGTGGGATTACATAGATGTGAGAGATTAGGGATTTTCAAGCTTCATCACGAAGGCCCTGGAAGAGAGGCAAGGGAGCAGGAAGGCCCCCGCAGACGGGAGCAGGAGGAAAGCCACGTGCAGGGTTGGTGGTTGGGGCGAGGACACACCATGAAGCTGGACAGGTAAGGAAGTGGTCTGCCCTGGAACTCCAGGAGGCCCAGCACTGCCCACCCTGGTTAGCACCGAGGTCGCAGCCTCTGACAGCGAACGGGTTGGGCGGGGCAAGAGCAAGCTGGTGCTACATTATGCCACATGGGTGGTGATTTGTGGCAACAGCACTGGGGATCCCATATAGAATGGCTCACCCCCCTTCTCTTCATGCAGATGTGCCCTCTGCAGGCCATGTTTTCATCTGTAAATCACTGTAAATCAGTGGTGGGAAGGGAGTACCTTTTCTCCTGTTCCTGGGACATAGGCATGTCTTTTGTGCTGTCCAGCTGACCACGGCAGGCCCCTTGAAGTCTTCATTTTATCAGGTCTGGTTGCCACATTGACCTTATGGACTTAATGAGTATATGCTACCACACGCAGAGCCAGGGAGGGCCCGGGCTGAAAACCCACCCCCCAGCAAGGGCCCGGGAAGCTGGGGAAGAGGCAGGCCACTCGGGCGCTGATTAGTAGGGTTGAGTAAGGGAAATGTGGTAAATGAGGTGCTCCTGGGGTGGCTGGGAGAGGAAAGGGTCCCCACTGCCTGACAGGTACCCAAGGCTTATCTGGGGCAGGAAGGGGAGGGCCGAGGTGCCTGTATGTGAGTGTTGTAAGACACAGGATACAGCTTCGCTTGCTTGACTAGGTCAATCAGGACAACCATGAACCAGCATGCAGAGCAGCGATTCTCAACCTTTTTTAATGCTGTGACCTTTTAATATAGTTCCTCATGTTGTGGTGACCCCCAATCTTAAAATTATTTTCGTTGCTACTTCATAACTGTAATTTTGCTACTGTTAATGAATCATAATGTAAATATCTGTTTTCCAATGGTCTTAGGCGACCTTGCTAGCAGTTTTCAACCTAAGACCATTGGAAAACACAGATATTTACATTATGATTCATTAACAGTAGCAAAATTACAGTTATGAAGTAGCAACGAAAATAATTTTAAGATTGGGGGTCACCACAACATGAGGAACTGTATTAAAAGGTCACAGCATTAAAAAAGGTTGAGAACCACTGACATAGAGGGAGGTGGGAGGACGCGGGTCCACGTCAGAACCAACAGCAGTGAGGACCCATCTTCAGGGGAGGTCTGTGGTCAGCAACTTCCACCCTGCCCTGGCTGCCCGTGACTCAGACAGCTGCCCTGCTTGGAGCAATTCCCTCACACTGCATCTTCTTTTCTTTTTAAATGTATCTTCATTGTTGGAAGTATTACAAGTGTCCTCTTTCTCCTCCCAGGGACCCCTTCCACCCACTCCCTTCCTCTCTCTGGTCTGATACAAGTGAGTGAGTTTGTGGGGACAGGATGACAGAGGCTGTCTCATAAAGCCAGGGACCAGTATAGTCCCTGTTACAACATATGAAGGAGAGGTCCGCGCACTCCCCTCCTCTCTCCTGCTTTCTCCCGCTCCCCAGCCTCTGGCCTCCACATTATGGAATCTTGCCACAGGGTTTTCTGAGGATACTGCTGATTTCTGAGAATACAGCAAATTTTGGAAAGACCTGGTTCTAAAATCTGAAGACTCTGCTTCAAACCTTGCCATAAGAGTCTTGGGTGACTTTCAACTCAAGCCTCAGGATTCTGAGATATTTTGGAACATTCTGTGCCTTGTCTCTTTCCCATGAGCTGGTGGAGAAATATGCTGAGGGAGGGAGGCCAGGATGTGGGTCGTGGATGGGGAATGCAGGGGGCCTGGAAGGTGGCCAGGCCATTGCTCCCCCAGTGGGAGGCAGACACTGGGGGCTGCTGGGTGCGAGGCAGAGGTGGCCTGTGCACACAGCTCTGTGTGGCACTGTGATGGTGTTTTCCCACAGCCAGAGGTGAAGTTATGTAAATTCCTGTTTAGGGGTCATAAGACTGCAGTTACGCTGGAGTGCGGCTGGAGGCAGGTTGCGTGATTTCACTTCCTCTGCTTGGCCGTGCTGAGTTGTGGTCTGCCTGTGCTGCTCGGTGAGCAGGTCCCAGCCAAGGCAGGCCAGGCGGGACAGAGCGTCTGATGCCTCTGAGAGCAGTGAGGCCTTGGTCACTGTCATGCCCTGTATCCTGGATGATAATGGGATTTTGTGCGACTCTCCTGCTGGGGTGAATTCACACTCTGAAACTTACTTGGTTTGACCCAGATTCATAGCTTATTGTTTAATCTCACCATAACAAATTGTGGAACATATACAAACATCTCCCGGTCCCTGGAAAAAGAACAAACATGGATACAATGTGACTTCTACCCCTTGCTCAACCATCCATTTTGGGGGTATTCACAGACCCATCAGAATGCATCCCATCATGACATGAAGACACCACACACCGCCTCCCTACCTGTGCTCCCCGGGGCCTGCACCCCAATTTGCTCTTTTCGAAGCTTGATGATGGCTGTGGCATCTCCACGTTTCCATCGAGATTTAACACAGTGCTTCTCTCAGACTGTAGTTTCCTTGTCCACAAAAGATAAAAAGAAGGCTGTGGGTCCTTTGGCTTCAGCCTGTAGTTCGGGTCTGACATTCCTGTTTACTCGGAAAGAGCTCCCGCATCAGCTTTTCATAGGAAGAGCTTCAGTAAAGGCCTCCCTCAGTGATTGAGGGCAGGGTGCACTGGCCCTGTGCATCCCAGTTTCCGGGCCACGCCCCTCCACCCTTTGAGTTCCATGGGGTGGGGAGTGGGGAGGTTGGGCGGAGGGTGGAGGGGAGCAGGAGCTGTCAGCCACTCTGAAGGAAGCCTGGAGACACCCGAGTTGTTCAGTCAGGACCTAGGACCAAACTCTCAGTTTTGGAGTACAAGCTTTCAGTAGTTAGGCCAATCCAGACTGAAATAAAGATTTAAAAATCACCTCTTCCTTCACTTAACAATGTAAATCCTGTAAACAGGATGCCGGGATTGATGAACTTTCCTTCAACCCAGGAGGACGCCTCAGGGAAGGTGACCATCCCTCTGTGAAGCCGGATCCCTCTCTGAACATCCCTCTCTGAACATCCTCTCCCTCTAACAAGGCCTTGTCCTGCGAAGCACACACCACTGAACGCTGCCTTGCAGCTGGAGGAACGAAATTCAGAGAAAATAGGGAAACTCACAGTTTCCTTGGCCACTTCCCCATCTGAGTGAGCACGCATCTAGCACCTAGCAGCAGCTCTCTGCCAGGAGCGAAAAGGTGTGTCCACGCCACCGCCACAGGCAGTGACACAGCAGATTAGGAAATCCGGGAGGACGAGGATATATATCCTGACCCGAATGTTGCGCTTCACCGAGGCGCAACCCCAGCCTGGCAGCCTTCCCAGACAGAAGCAACAAGGTGAAAACGCAGCTGCAGGTAAGTCTGAGAGCTCAAGCTTGTGCGTCAGGTCATGGAGTGCCACGTATAATGACCTCAGGCGGCTTCCTGCTGTCGCTGAACCCCAGGTGCCTTCAGGTGACCTGTCTCCCTGTGTACCTGCGACCTTGTCTCTAGCCTGCAGCTCTCTCTGCCACAGCAGGGCCAGAGCAGAGGTCGCTGAGCCCTACCGTGAGTGAGACTGCCAGGCAAAGCGCCTGGAGTCCGGTCAGAGGAAGGAGCTTCGGGGCAGGTCTCTCCCACCGCGGAGCCCTGCCCTGAGACTTCCCTCTTTGGCAGTGTTGAGGGGTTTTCCATGGGGCCTGTCTTCTTTTTAAAGTTTGGGTAGCTTTTCTGACCCAACCCGCTCATGGTTGTCTTGGGAAAGTGTGAGCCCTGAGGCCAGAGATTTTGGGTTTAAGTTCCGACTTTGCCTCTGACTAGCAGGATGATGTCATGTTTGTGTTCATAATGGAACTGCTTTTGAAATATTCTGTACATCAGTGAAAGAGTGTCATTTGAGTAGATGCCACCCATCGATGTCAGCAGCTGGGCCAGTAATGAGCAGCAGGAAGCATTAAGCTTACCTTGCTTCATGCTCATAAATACTAATAAAACTGGGCACGGCTCTTTAAAAATACTTTTACCTTCAATGATAATGAAATTAATGACACAATTTACTTTTACTCTCCTTATGCCTTAGTTTCCCCATCTGTTCAGAGTGATTTTGAGGAGGAGGAGGGCCTCAGGGTAGCGGGAAGCAGGAGGGTTGCACCTGGCCTGAGGCGGGTGCTGCAGGCATGCTTGTGCTCACCATGAGATGCTCCCCTTGAGCCCACTCCCCTGCAGAGGCTGCAGCTTCAAAGAACTGTAGCTCCTGGAGCTCCCTGGGGGGCAACTCAGCCTGTGCATCATCTCATCATCTCCATCATCTCATCTCCCCACGGCTCCTTCAGTAGCCTGAGGCAGTGCAGTGGCTTGCTCCTTGCCCCCCAGTGGCTGGGGGTGCTGTGCCCACCCCCAGGCATCTGGTCCCCTCTCCTGCAGCAGACATCCACCCACTGTGCTCTCCTGCTCCCTGGCCTGCTTCTCTGTGCTATATCTTCCCAAGAGAACAGAGGGTTCCTTTCCACCAGGTCAGTGAGGAATAAAAGGGAGCCCTTGCATTAAACTTCACTGTGGTCTTGTCCACTTCCGGTGTCTTTAGCCTGTTTGATTTTCCTCCTAGGCGAGAAGGAGGTCTCTGTCCGCTTGCTCCTAGTGGGCCTGGGAGCATCTTCCATGCCCTGAAGCAGGCCTTCTCCTCAGCAGCCCCACTCCCACTTAACCTCCAAAGGCCAACTGTTTGACCACAAACAATGGGGGGGTCAGATGATTGTCAGGCTGCTCTCCACCTCCAACCCCTCCCCTCTCCTCCCAAAGTATTACATTCAGCTTCTGGTGATTAGGACTGAGGTGGTGCAAAGAGTATAGATGTGGGTTGCCTTTCTATGTGTCACTGCCTGCTCTCTTTATAGGGACCCTTGATCTTGACCTGCTCTCTCTCTTTTTTTAAAATATATTTTATTGATTTTTACAGAGAGGAAAGGAGAGGGATAGAGAGTTAAAAATATCAATGAGAGAAAGACATCGATCAGCTGCCTCCTGCACACCCTCGACTGGGGATGTGCCCGCAACCAAGATTCATGCCCTTGACCAGAATCGAACCTGGGACCCTTCAGTCCGCAGGCCAACCCTCTATCCACTGAGCCAAACCGGTTTCGGCATGACCTGCTCTCTTGATGGGACATGTGGGAACACTTAGGCCAGTGATTCTGAAACCTGATCCATAGCATCACCTGATGGGCTTTCTACAGAATAGTCTGGGTCCTGTCAGGTGTCTTGACTCAGTGTGTGTGTGTGTGTGTGTGTGTGTGTGTGTGTGTGCACTCTCTCCTGTCGTGTGTGTGATGGTTTTTGTGGAATAAATGGGCATGTGACTCACCAGGAACACAACCAAGAGAGAAGTCTGTATTTAGCTCCCTGCTAGTGTTTCTGATGCATGCTCTGCTATAGAGCCTCTGTTTCACAGTGAGCATGAATAATTTCCTGAACACAGGAGGCAAATGACTGTAGCATTTGATTTGGGGGCAAAGAGCCCAGTTTAAGGTATGGATATTACCTTGCAATTTGACTTAGGAACATAACTTTATGTTTCTGGATGCTAGTTTCAATCATCCCAAGAAAAGGGTGGATTAGAGAGCAGGGTTCTTTGTTACTTTGAAGAATCTCCAGAAGTTAGTCATACCACCTAAATGTTATGCAATGCCAAGAGGAAATGTAAGAATACGTGGACTTCATGGGGACTGCAGACATGAGTGCACTTATGGTCCACGCAGTCAGTCCCACCGGGAGGCCTGCATGGTTGGGCCTGTGGCCAGCTGATGCGCCTGTACCTGGGACGAGATGGTCTGTGGAAAGGAACACTGATGCTTTGGCTGAATGATATATATTTACAGGTGGGATTGGCCTGACTTCCAGTTGTTAGCTTAATACCTGCTTGTACAACCCTAAATTGAAGGACAAGGACCAAACCCCGGCTCCACCACTGCTCTTTGTGTTTCCGTGGAGTTCTTGAACTTTCGTCAGCCACAATGTTTTCATCTCTTAACACAAAAATAATAGCATGTAGTTGATAAAATGCTGGGAAAATGAAAAGGAAGAATATATTTTCAAACTTCGCCTGCTCTCTGGTCATTGTTAGCTATCATCATCCTCTCCAGCTTCCACACAGCTGTCAGCATCATGGTCATCATCACCATCAGACCCTGAGGCTCTGGCAGCGGGCTTCCAGAAGCCACTCGGAGCTCATTCCATGTGCCCACTTTATTTAAGAACTAGAGGCCCAGTGCACGAAATCGTGCAGGTAGGGTCCCTAGGGCTAGCCTCCATCTTCTGCCCATTCACCAGTCCTCCACTGCCTCCGCTGCAGGGCTGTCAGGCCATTGGGATCACCAGCTTATCCTCAGCTGCTTGGGGGCTCAGGCCTCCATGTGTGTGCGTTGGATTGGCTGCTGATGAACATATTGCCCATGGAGCTGCTCACATGATTGTCACCGCCACTGCTGCTGGTGGGGCTTGAGGTGCTGACAAAAGCTGTGGGATGCGCCCGCGACCTACCTGCCCCAGCAGGTAGCAGGCAGTGTGTTTCATTAGGGGCCAGCCCGGCACGCATGCATGGAGGTGAAGTCACCGGCATGCCCACTTTCCCACAGGCCTGGCCCCCAAGTAGCCAGGGATGAGCTGGTGATCCCAACGGCCTTAGAGCCAGCCCAATTCTCCTACCACTCACCCCGATTCCCCTGTTCACCATTGCTGATCTATTGGAGCCTGCAAGCCAGGGGCAGGGACCAATTGCTCAGCCATTCCACCTGCTCATCAATCCCCAGTCCTGTCCTGCCCCGCTCATGGTGACCAGTTGTTTGGTGGTCAGGGACACTGGCTTTTTATATATATAGGTAAACCAATCCTACACTAGCTGGTTTGGCTCAGTGGATAGAGCATCGGCCTGTGGACTGAAGGGTCCCAGGTTTGATTCAGGTCAAGGGTACGTACCTTGATTGCAGGCTTCCTTTCCCAGCTCTAGTCAGGGCATGTGCAGAGGCAACCAGTTGATGTGTCTCTCTCACATCGATATTTCTCTCTCTCTGTTTCCCCCCACTCCCTAAAAATCAATGGGAAAGTATTATCAAGTGAGGATTAACAAAAAGAAAGAAAGAAAGAAAGAAAGAAAGAAAGAAAGAAAGAAAGAAA
>JAAGEH010000041.1:1242287-1298126 GCA_011751065.1 Lasiurus cinereus | reverse complement strand
AAAGAAAGAAAGAAAGAAAGAAAGAAAGAAAGAAAGAAAGAAAGAAAGCCAATCCTAGTGACAGTGCTCCTCAACCCTGGGTCATTTTAATGTGCAGATGGTTAACAAGGTTGGGTGGAGCCTGAGATTTTGTACTTCCCACAGTGATGTCCCTGTTACAAGACTGCACGTGAACTTTTTTTGTTTGGGAGCAAAGAAGAGGTCAATGCAAAGCTTTGGATGACCCTCCATTTCCTAGCGCTAATATTCCCTGAGCATTTCCCTCAATGTCTGTACAGGGCAGAATTTGAAAGTGATCCCATGGCTTGTCTAACCCCCTCCCCTTGAGTAAGGGTGGGTGTATGACTAGGATAGGCTGTCACGTCCATGATCAGGTTCACTTCTTGGCAAAGGTAAGGAATTCTACAGATGTAATTTAGGTCCCCAGTAGGTTGACTTGACATTAATAAAAGGAAGACCATCTGGATGTGTGTGAGGTGAAGCAACATCTGGTGTCCTGTGGAGCTGGAGGAGACAGCTGCCCGTGTGGGAAGGCCCCAAGGCAGGAATTGGTGGGCAGCCTCTGGCTGCTGCACGTGGCCTCCACTGGCAGGAAGTGGAGATCTCTGGGTAGATGATAGCTCCGAGCTCTATCAGCAGTGCACACACTTGGAAAAGGACCCTGAGTACTGATATCAGTCCGGGTCCAACCCCATCCAAGCTGAGGCCAGATGCCCAACCCCAGCAATGTGAGCTCATCGGTGGGTGTGGCATGCAGCCACTGAGTGCGTGGCAGTTGGCTACACAGCAATAGAAAACACGTCTGATACCCAGCTCTGCCCTTTGACCTCCATGCATGCTAGGCCATTATTCTGCAGTGATAACCTAAAGTACCACAGTAGCTCATTGCAGCGCCAGTGGTCAGCATGTCAGATGGATGGTGCTGGGGCCTTTCGAGGTGGTTTCAGAAGAGAGCCTGCAGGACTCTGCTGGCCTTGGCGGCTGTGACATGTGTGCTATCACAAGCAGCAGGGAGTAGTGAGTGGACCATGGATAAAAACCACTTCAGACTCCTGGCAGCACAGCTTGACCACCTTGTGTGACAAGTAAGGCTCGGGGCTCATGGTGGTAGCAGAGTGGGCGGGGGAAGATGCCAGGAGAGAAGTGGGTCTGCCTGGGTGTGACTCACGTCCTTCCCGCTTCCTCTTCATGGCTATCACTGTCATGTGGCCATGTGTATGCCCCCAAAATAGGAAAGTTCCAGATATTGGTGAACATGATTCTATCAAACAGCATTGCTCAGGAAGTTGGTTGAATGGCAGGGAGCAGCCAGGCTGTCAGATGGCCAGTGCCAGAGAGCTGTTCTTACCAGCAGGGTGCAGGCTAGCTGGCGTCAGAGAGCTGCGGGAAGCCTGAGGGCAAGCCTGAAGCCTGAGGGAAATGCGGTCTTGCCCAGGTCTGGGTAGAGCACACATTTTCTTGGCGGGACTTTCTGGGGTGGTGGAAACCCAGGAAGCCTAAGCTGTCTTCAAGATAAAGATGGCCTCCCTGCAGCATGAGGTTTTTGTGAGTGACCTTGACTTCTCTTTCATGACCATGCCGGACACAGGACAGGGGATGCTGCCACCTCTGTGGCCCTCAGAGACCCAGCCGTTCCAGTGGGCACGTCACCTGGAGAGTAAAGATGACCTGCTGATATAAAAAGAAAATGCCATCTGCTTGGCACTGTAACACTTTTGAGAGAAAATGTTTGTGAGATGTATGTAGCATGGTGAAAATTTATACTCACTGCAGATCAATGCCACAAAATGTACCTTGACTAACTCTTCTAATAAGAGTCTCATTTATCTCCTGAGGCCCCTTTTCATCAGGAAAAAGGAGTTAAACCTACCAGTACATGCTGCCCCCTCTTGATGGGCTCAGGTGGGCCTCTCTCAAAATTGGTTTTTCTTCTGGGGAGAAGCTTTCTTTCAGTTTCTCATCTTACACCCTCTTCCAGCCAGGAAGGCATCTGAGCCCAGGGGAGACTGCTTCCACAAGGCAGGATGGGGTGGTGGCTAGTCCACGCCTGCTGACCTGTGGGTCTTCCCTGGCTCCCATGGAGAAACCCCGGGACCTGGCCATCTTGGGTGTCTGAATCTACTTCTAAAGCCAGTGACTGGAATAACCCATCGTCTGCCTTTCAGCCCAGTCAAAGCCAATGACATGGCCATGCTACATGGTGCCACTGTGTCCTCCCTGGCTCCACAGGCCTTCACATCTTGGCTATGCCATCATTTCTCCCAGCATGGACTGACCACCTGTGCAAGTGACACTCAAAATATTTACCAGCCCACAGGGCGCAAGCACCACCCACCAGCACAGTGGCTGTGGTACTACTGCTGGGCCATGAGGATCACTGGGGAGCACTGGGGCATCAGGGGAGCAGAGGGTGGAGAGTTAGCCTGCGGAAGTGGCTGTTCACCAGCTAATAAGCACATTTTCACAGTTGGCCACATAGCTCCTTGTTGACTGTGTGCCCTCAGCCTCAGCTCCAGGGTGTCTCACTCCTCATTGCCAGGCTGTGTCTCCTCCTTTATGGGAGGCTCAGGGGAATAGCTGGACCCTTTTCTTGTTGGTGAAGACCTGAGGCTAGCAGGGAGCTGACCTCAGACCCCTCTGCCTATACTTGCCATGCTGCCATGCCCATCCTCCCTCACATCCCGTCCTGCTGATGACTCCTTGTTCTGCAGCGGGATCCCGAGAGACCAGACTAAGAGCAGGAGAAAGTGCCTCTGCTATCAGTGCCCTCACTTCTACTTTTTCGGTTTTTGAGCCCAGAAGAGGGAGAAGAATCTGCCTGCGTCCTCTCGCATCTTCCCTCCTTCACCCTAGAGCCCAGAGCCTTCTCCTCAACGTCCCCTCCTCCCGGGAATGCAACCCACATCACATCCACTTCCTCCCTCCTTTCTGAGGTCCTTCCAGGGGCTGCGGTGGAAGAAGCATCAGAGGCAGTACAAAGGGAGACCCACTGGAAGGTTGCTGTCACGTTACCTCATCGCAATGCCAACACTATCCCCTCCTAGACACAGGCGTCAGCACGAAGGTGCTCTGCTCTTCATGGCCCGGGCTCTTCACACACCAGCTGTTTGTGCCGGCCCCCTAACCTCCAGGAGGGCACCGTGAGGTGGGGACCTGTCTGCTCTGAAGGCTCTAACCCGTGGTCTTTGGCTCCTGCATCTGTCTTTACAGTTCTCCTGTCTCCCTGTTACTAGTCCATCTGGGGCCACTTCTCTCTCTTTCTCCGCCAGCCCTTTCCCGGCTCCCCTTTGCTGCCTCAAATCTGCTCTTGACTGAGCATTTCTGGTCACTCATTGTGCATTACAACGATTGCTCAAGTGAGTCACTTAAAACTCACATTTAGTCTAACTCACATATTCTGCATGTCATGAATTTGCGGGGGAGAGAGGGGCTCTGCCGTACATGGGGTCCCACTGAGTTCACACAGTGGTTCTCAGCCTGGCATTTGGTGGCGTCACTGCTGGTCCCTCTGCGGGGCTTCCTGTGGGCTGTACTTTGCGTGAGCGGGGAGTTTCTTGGGCCCTGGGACATGTCACAGGTGTCTAGTTCCCTCCGGGCCAGGGTCCAAAGAAAGCATGTGAAGCCATGTGGTTGCTCCTGACCTCATTCCAAGTTCACCCGGCCTCACTCTGTGGGACTCGGGTTCACATTCAAAGGAGGGAGCTGGAGCCTCAGGGGTGATGGGTACGCGGGCACAGGAGGGCGGCCAAATGGGACAGGACTATTGCCATGGCAACTGTAGAAAGCAGTTAGCCACGCCCCATGGACACGGAGGAAGAGGCTCTGGGAGGCCTCTGAGCTGTCCCTGTGGGAAGCACACACGTCTGGACTCTGCTGGCTAGCTCTTGCTCGCTGTTTAGGTCTCGGTCCTGATCTCTTCTGTCTGTGGCAAGTTTGTGGCTCATGGATAATTCGAATGTCTAAGGTGTTTGCCACTCTGATTGCAGGGGCTGAGGCATCCCGGCTAAGGGTGTCACCTGTTCCCGCCTCTGTGTCCAGTGACTAATCAGCATCACCCAGTGAGCAGCCCAGCCAGCAGAAACTCAGGAGAATCAGGGTCCTGAGTCCTGCTCTGCCTTTGCTGTCTTGGGGACGTGAGGGAGGGGACCCATTGGAAGTTATCTGATGAAGCCCCAACTTGGGGCTTTAGAAATGATAGTTGTGCCCAGGACTGAGACAAAGCTCACATCCAGACTGGGTAGAGCAGAGGGCTGTGCACATGGAGGTGTAGTGACTCTCAGCAGCCCGGCCCCTGCCTTTTAGAGATGAAGAAACTGTGACCCAGATTGGTACATGCCTGTGGCTTGCCGGGTCAGAGCCAGCCACAGTGAGGAGGCATCAGCTACAGTCTCCTGAATGAAAGCATCCGAATTCCATGGTAGGCTGCATGTGTGTGTGTATGTGTGTGTTTACATGTTGAACACCTATAGTAATAAATGGGTAATATGCTAATTAGACTAGACGTACTTTTGACATTCTTCTGTCCTGCCTTCTGGACAAAGCTGCAGTGGCAGGGGCCAAGGCCTTGCACGAATTTCCTGTTTTGGGCCTCTATCAGCTTTGGTTCTATTAGGTAAAGTTGCCTGCTTTCTAGTGTAGTGACTGGGGTTTGCTAAGTTGTTGACTGTGCCAGGAAGCTCTGGGGTGTGTGATGGCCCCTTCCAGGAGTTAGTCCAACTCAGGCAGTGGGCGCTCAGACACCTCCCTGGGGTCTGCTCGCTGTGCTTCTAAGTTACTACCATCCTACGTTTTGGGGCCTCTTCTACAACATGCTGATGAGAGCAACCATTTGTTGAGTGCCAACTCCGTGTTCACCTCTTTATTCATCACATGCCACCTGCCTTCCTGGAGGGCACGTCAGACCACAGCCACTTCAGGGAGCAGCTGGAGCCTCACAGAGCCCACACAGTCTGCCTGCTGGCACTGACCCATCCAGCCATCATGGGAGACAGCGAATCATCTTGACCACTGCGCCAGTCTCTCCAGTCCACCTGCTTCCCAGAATGCTCCCTGAGCAGACTCCCTAGGTCTCAGGACTCCAGAACATGTAGACTTCTGAGCCGCCCTGGGGTGGAAGCTGACCAAGAAATAGAGCTCACATGAAGGCAATTTTGTATTTCAAAAGGACCATTAGTACTCTTGAAGACTTGGAAGTGTCCATCTTAAGAGGGTGGTGTGGCCACTATGGAGGATGCTGTGTTTGGGAAGACTGTCTGGTGATCTGCTGAGCTTCATGGCTCTGGAGCCGTCTCCAGCTCCAGGCTCTGGTGGTTCTCCTGAACACAGAATGAGTATCAAAATGAGACGTGTTGGCTCAGGCTTGCATCTGGCTGACACTCCATCAGCTCTGTAGCTTGGCTAAATTACTGGATGTATCTGAGTCTATTTCCATGCCTTCCTGTTTGCAACGAGGGCACTGTGCTCACTGGACACTGAGTTCTGCCTCTGGAGGTGCTCAGAGCGGTGAATCCCTCTTACACAATACGGGCTGGGGAAGATGAGCTGTTTTCCTGAAACTCTTAGTCAGTGGTTTTAGGGAAGAAATTGGTCAAATTCAAAAGGTTTGAAAGAGATGGCTTTTGGGAGTAAGGTACTTATTGGCAGAAAGTAAAATATAAAGAGAGTGTAGCCCTTGGTAAATCCCAGTCTCAACCTGTCCAGGCTTTCCCTTTGAGCCCACTGACGTGGCCAAGGCCCCATCTGCTGAACGTAGCCTGCCTGGCCCGCTCCCAGGAGGCTGGCTGTGTCCGCAGCCCCATCAAAGTCAGGGCCATCAAGATGCTGCCATTCTGACCTGACCATGCAAACCAGAGCCAGCTCCACAGTGCTGCTCCCACTCCCTTAGTGCTGGGGATGGGCGGGGGAATGGCTCCTATCTTTTTTTAACGAACAAAAATAGTTTATAGATGACTCATTAAGAGTTCTGCTTTGAGCCAGGACAATTGTTAACAAAAACTGCCTCAAAGTGGTCACATCTTTCTCTAGAGCAGGGATGAGAATGTCCCAATGTGTAAGGCCCAGCAATCATTTGGTCTGACCCTGCCAAGGCAACCACAAATGGGACTCTGAAGTCAATAAAGCTAGGAGCTTTTTCAAAGCAGCATAACTTTATATTAAATGAATGCATTAAGCAAGTGATGCTATCAATCCCAATGGGCCTGGGCAGCGAAGGTCCCCACTCTGCTTCGGAGGCTCTTCCCTACCTCCAACCTCCCACACTCTGTGCTGTCCAGAGACTTAGCTCAAAATACTCTTTACTTTGCTTTACTTTAGCATTTAAAATTTTCCAAGCTTAATTTGGATGTATATATTTATTCTCCTCCTGGGTTCAGGTTTGTACCACATGCCTGAAACAACATGTTTGGGTTTTTAGGAATTGATTTCGCAAGCTGGAGGTGTCAGTGCTGTGTCTGAGGCTGCTGGTGGTTTGACTTCATGAGTGTTCAGGGCCTGCCCTCTGGTTCTCATGACTGTGCCACCTGACTCAGTTTTCGGCACAGCATCCCCAGCTCTTTCAGAAACAAGGTGGAGATAGACAGAAAGCAAAGCGCAATCAATGTTCTGGGGTGTTTCCTCGCCAGTGTGGCTGTGCCATCGCTCTCTGATTATTTCATTTTTCTCCTTTCAGCTCAGCACACATTTTGGGTCATTTTAAAAAATTTCCGGCCTTGCTTCCTTCATCCTCTTCCTCTGTAGTTTTACACCAAGTGTGGAGAAACATAGTTATTTGACAAAAAACAAAAACAAAAACAAACAAACAAAAAAACACCAACACAACAAAAATCAAGGACAGAATTGTAACTTAAACTCAGGATGAGCTGCCCTTTCTTTTTTTTCTTCAGTAAGAAGGTCCACTGAGATTCAAGTGGAAATATAGACCTATCTGTAACTCAGAGACACTTAAGGAAAGCGCACCAGGAAAAGTGTTTGGTGCGAATCTCTGCGAACAAATTCTCTTTTCTTGGGCTCTGTCTAAGGCTGATTGTTTTCCACTTGGGAGTTGGGCTGCAGCCTTTCTTGGGGGCTGCGATGTGTTTGTGGTTATTGTCCGAAGCCATTTCCTGGAAAGGTTACAGGAAAGCTGCTTTTTTACCAAAGTCCACAGAGAGAAACCAAAGCAATTCTCTGCAGTGCGGGAGAGGGGAGGGAGAGAGGCAGGGCGGCAGCAAGGGTGGGGGGCAGTGGTGGGGAGAGAGTGGGCATGTGAGAGTGTTGTTTGATTGGGATAGGGTCCTTGTTGAAACATCTCTACCTCTAACCCTGGCCAGATGTGTGATTGTGAGAAGAGGGTTAACAGCCAACCCACTTTCTGTCCCTGAGAAAGGGCTAGGACTAGACCTCCCAGGTTCCCAGCTCTGTAGCTCTGTGGAGCCTGAGCTAGCAGCTGCGCTGAATGGATGCAGCCTGCCTTTCTGGTGGGAAATGCGTTTAAATATGGTTTCAAGTCCTCACTTAGTCCTAGGCCAGGCCTGAGCTTGCACTTGCGGGAGGGGTGCTTTCCTCCAAAAGACGGCTGCGCAGCTCCTCCTGCCTGTCAATCATCAGACACTATTGAGTTCCAGCACCTGGCAGGGATTCTTACCCCGTCTTTTTCCTGAACTCTGAACAGCTAACATCCAGGGGCTAGGTTTGCTGTGCACAACAGAAAACCTGAGCATGTAAAGGCAGGCAGGCTGGGTGGGCAGCTCCATGAAGCCACCCTCTGCTGTTGCACTCCATCACTATCAACAAATGGTTGCAGCTATGGCCCATTGTTTGTGCCAAGGCCATACAGGATAGAAGGCTGCAGGAGGAGAGAGGAGTGGAGCCTTTCACGTAGACTTCCAGGTGGACCATTCATGTCCACTTGCATTTCATTGACCCTGATTTTGTCATGTTGCCACTCCTAGTTGCAAGGGAGGATGGGATGGTGATTTGTTTGGTGAAGGGTCTGGTGGCTCTGTTACTGGGAAGCAGGGCGGACAAGTGGAGGAGGAAACTATGGGATCTACCACAGAAGCTTCTTTTTGAAGCATAGGGCTGTGGAGTCACTTGTCCTGGGTTTAAATGTATTTCCTACTTACTAGCTGTAAGGCACTGGCCAAGACATTTCACCTCTGTAATCTCTTCTGCTGTGTGATCCGTGAGACTGGTATAATGTTCTCATCATGGGGTAAACACAGGAGAAACACCCAGTGTTTAGCACAATAGCTGTCACTATTACACTAGTCCCCGTATCAACATTTGGACTTCATTCACTTACTAGTATTAGGGTGCGCAGTGCTGGTACATGGAAGTCCTCCTTTCATATCCCTCCTGTGACCCAGTGAGACGGGCTGAAGCCTGGGCAACTGGGGACATGACACGCTAATGAGTGTCTGGAGGGACAGGCAGCTTGGTCAGTGCTGATGGGACCTTTTTGGTAACCAGGTGGCCTGATGAGCCAGAGGGTGGGATAGAGGTAAAGTTAAGGAATATTAACTTCCAGAAACATGCAGAAGATAGATCTATGCAGTGTAGGAAGAGCTTAAGGGAGACAGTCCTCGGCAGATACCCAGCTAAGGAGAGACTCTCTGCTACCCTCATCACTGCTACTCATCATGGAGTGGGGTTCAAGCTGCAGCTCTGAGGCTGTGCCTCTGCTGGTCTTCCCTGATGAGGGAAGCCCTGGATGTCAGGAGCCATCTGAGTGTGTTGTGAGTCACTGAGAATCTATCTGCTCCAGGGGTGGAGCACAGGTCAAACTCCTTCCAGGAAATGGGGGAGGGGTGGTGGTAGGGGTTTGTTCTGGATTTACTCATCACTCCCAACTTCCTATTAGACTCTCAAGCATCACTATTGCCTGGTATTTTCTGTTCCTGGGCATTGTGTAGGCCATGAAGACTGTGACTGAGACAAGAAGCAGGTATGGTCGGTGGCATGGATGCTCCCATTTCTTTCCCTGCTTCTGGTGTAACTTTGCAACTCCTTCTACTGGAGGTGGGGCATTTCCCCACCCTTGTGATGTCAGGTTTGGCCATGTGACTTGCTTTGACGAATGGAATGTGGGCAGACAAGAGTGAACCAGTCCTGAGCAAGGCTAACAAACCACCCCAAAACTGACTGGCCTAAAGCAACATAATTTATTCTTGCTCACAAGTCTAGGGTCTGTTGGAGGTTGGCTGACCTAGTTTAAGCTAGATTAGACTTGGTGCCAAGCTTCAGATGGCATTCAAGTCATCAGGTGGTTCTCACCCTCCTTGGACCAGTGTCTCCTGGGAGATGATCTCATGTGATGGCAAAACATAAAGTGAGCAAAAGCACTCACAGCATTGCTCATGTCCTTCTGGTTGTTCTGTGCTTTCTGCCATTTCGGTTGTTGGGCTTTTATATAGATAGATGTTACCTCAATAAATAGAATAAAAAGAAAGCAAATGCAGTTGCTTTCATGGGGTATTCACTCATTAAAAAAAAAAAATCTTTAGCCCTAGCTGATTTGGCTCAGTGGATAGAGCATTTACCTATGGACTGAAGAGTCCCAGGTTAGATTCCAGCCAAGGGCACATGCCCAGGGGGTGAGCAGGAGGCAACCAATTAATGATTCTCTCTCATTATTGATGTTTCTATCTCTCCCTCTCCCTTCACCTCTGAAATCAATAACAATATTTTTTAAAAAGTATCTTTATTATTGAAAGTATTAGATATATCCCTTTGTCTCTCCCTCCCACCCCCACTGACTCATTCTAACCTATCCTGCCCCCTGTTGTGGAGTGAACGAGAATGGACGACCACTGGAGTCCAGACCAAATTAAAATTTAGGAAGTGTTTATTAGCTGGCTGGCTACTGCTCTGCCTTTCTCCATTCAAGGAGGCCAGAGAGCAGCCTGGCCCTTTGTGCAGGATCACTTTTAAGCACATTTACCACATCCTGTTTTTTGCAGAACAAGCAACCCAAGACAAAACAGTTTTTCCCAAGCAACATCAGAGTCAAGCCATTGATGACCATGTTATTTACAGGGTCATCTTGTGCTTCAGAAAGCTGACAGTGTTCTATGAAAGAAGGCTTACATGCTGGGAAGGGGCCATGGGACTGCATCTTAGGGCCTGGCCTGGTGTCAGCACTGACAACTCTATCTGGGACAACTCTATCACAGCCTCTCTAGAATGGGAGTAGTGCTCAAAAATTTCCACTCTCTAACATTCCCCACTAGTTTTATGTACATGAATCAAATCATTGACTCTTTTGGGTCATTGTTGGCAAGGGAATTATATTGACCCATGAGGACTATAAGCTTGATAGAGTTAATTCTCTGCTGAATAAAATCAGTGGGCCTGTTTATAAGATAAGGGCCCGGAATGAGGGCCAGGACTAATCTGTAGAAGGTCCGAAGAGTCCTGGACTCTCTCTCTATTTTGCCTGGGCTGTCTTAAGCCAGGTGTGATGAAGCCACGTAGGGATCTCATTGACCTTAACTGCTGTGGAGGTGGTCCTTTCCAGGTAGAATTCAGTCCTTGTGTGAAAAATATCTTTACCTAACCAGAGTCACCAGGGTGGAAGGATGAACCAGATTGGAAGTTGGTATATGCCGAGTACCTTGGACATGCTTCTGAACTGCTTTCTAGATGGATGGTAAAGCCTGTAAGAACTTAAGTAAAGATTGGTTATGGATTTCAGCTTTTCTAGATTGGGTTTCCATGTAAGCTGATGAGGTGGGTGGGTCAGGGTTTGGAAGAGTCACTAGAATCTGTAGAGGCCCCACTGGTTTTAGGGCAGCCTCCAGGCTGCTTTATTTGCAGCCTCATTCCCTGTTGCTTCTGAGGAGTCCCCTTGTCTCACATAGGTAGAGGTGGAAAGATTTAATTACCTCTGGTAGTGCTAGTTGGCCCATTGTCCTTGCTCTGCTCATATCTGTCTAACTGCCTAACACAGTGGTTCTCAACCTTCCTAATGCCGCGACCCTTTAAGACAGCTCCTCATGTGGTGGTGACCCCCAACCATAAAATTATTTCCGTTGCTACTTCATAACTGTAATTTTGCTACTGTTATGAACTGTAATGTAAATATCTGATATGCAGGATGTATTTTCATTGTTACAAATTGAACATAATTAAAGCATAGTGATTAATCACAAAAACAATATGTAATTATATATTGTGAAATATTTATTTCTAATTACAAATAAATGAAATTTTGTCTTGAATCATGGGCAACAGTCTTCATATGACAACAGTAAACTACATTGCTACACTTTGTTACACCGAGGAGCAGTCTGTTGGTTCCTAAGACCATGGGAAATATGTGTTTTTCCATGGTCTTAGGCGACCCCTGTGAAGGGGTCACGACCCACAGGTTGAGAACCACTGGCCTAATATATTACCTCAAGGATCCTGGCTCTGAATTCTTTTATGGAAAATGGATGTCGGTAGGCTCTTCTAGCTACTTCTTGCTGAGATGGGTCAGAGGTTTCTTTCAGAGCCAAGAGATCCTTGCTGTCTGTCAGAGGGACAATGAGGCCTGGGCACAGAAGGAGGTGGGCTATGACCTGGTGGAGACAAACTGTAACAAATGGTGTGGTGGAAGGGAAAGAAAACCTTTCAGGTTTTTTTTTTTTTAAAATAATTTTTTTATTGATTTCTTACAGAGAGGAAGGGAGAGGGATAGAGAGTTAGAAACATCAATGAGAGAGAAACATCGATCAGCTGCCTTCTGCATTTCTTCTACTGGGGATATGCCTGCAACCAAGGTATATGCCCTTGACCGGAATTGAATCTGGGACCTTTCAGTCCACAGGCTGACGCTCTATCCACTGAGCCAAACCGGTTTCGGCAAAAACCTTTCAGTTTTAATAACTTTTATTGAAATAGAATTTTTTCTCCTCAAAATTACCCTCATGTTTATCAAAAGAGCCAAATCAAGATTAATTTATGCCTGATTGTTTGCATAAATATAACAAGAATGGTAATTGACTACCTTTGCCCGAATTTCATGATTGAAGTTTATGTGCCCCATAGGGCCATCCAGCTGCCATCTGCCTTCCTGTAGTATCTGCTGAGTTAGATGAAGTCCTCACCTGTAGTGGCTCTACCCAGGCCCATGCCCTAGGTTAGAAGGCCCATCTCAGCCCTCCTACTCGTAATGGCTCAGAGTGCATGGGGGTCCTGCAGGGACGCAGAGATGCCCTTATTGCTCTCCTTGTAATACTCTGACCAACTGTCAATGTTGGTAGGGTATGGGCCTGATGCTCCAGTGCCAGCTATTTTTTGGGCAACCAAGTAGGATACCAGGCTTTCTCCATGGCACTCTTAATGGCTTCAAGTCTTCAGAGTTCAGGCAGGGCTCTTTAAAACATAATACTCCAGTCAAAGTTTCTGGTTAATAAAACTACTATTGGAAACCGGTCTTATTGAATCTATGTGAAGAAATGCATTGCCATGATTTATTTATTAAGTATTGCCAAACTTTGGAGGAATTGTATAAGGAAAAAATATACTGACCTGCTTTAAGATAGAATTTTCCTTGTCAGTCCTTTTTATAGACTTTCCAAAGTAATATTTTCACAACAAACAATAACTGCTAGATTTCTTTTATCAGTCCCTCCCCAAGGACTTTGGCATAACTATTTACCCTCTGTTTAGGGAGGCAGAATGCAAATTATTTACTTTTCCTGTATTATTTGATTTCCTTTCAACATTTCGCTTCCTACCTTCTATAAATTTTACACTTCCAAATTAGCCTTTAAACCTTCTTTCTATGTCCTTTACAAATGCATAACCATTCCTCAGACCTTCTACTCAGTATTCCTTATTCTTTGCCTAAAAAGTAAACAGCCAGAATTTCTTAGATTAGCATTTATGACTTAGACCTTCTGTGATAAAACTAAGAGTAGGTAAAAATATTTCTTTTTGAGAGGCAGATTTTTAAAACTTAAATTAGTTGTAACATTAAATATATTGTATCTTAAAGTTCCTTTGCTGAATATTCCACCACTGCCCAAGAAGTACCCAGTAACCCCACCCAGGCTCAGACAATGAGATTTTTTTTATGTGTATTGGAAGGGTTAAAAAGAAGAAAACGGCCGAGGAAGATCTACTGTGTTTTGTAGGAAGCCTTGAGTCTAGCATAGTTCAGATAAGTAAGAAACCAAGGACACCAGCAGAGTGGGTTGTAGCCAGCAAAATCAACAAAAACCTATCTCTTCCTGCTCTCCCTGTTGACGCCCTCCCCCCCGCCCCCCCCTTTTCTGCATTAACCATTTACTCTGTCCTTAGCAGGGGAAATAAGGCAAGTGGTCTGAGATCCTGTATAACCGGGCTTTTTACACTTAAGAAACAGCTGCCCTCCCTCCCAGATTTTCCTTCTTTACTTCAAGGCCCCAGAAGGTCTCAACCTTCACTGCTTCTGATATCTCTAACTATTTCCTGTCCCCCAGCCTGGGGCTCCTCTATCTCAGCAGGCTTAGAGTGAATTCCACCACTTCTACCCTTTCTCATACCTTCTCCAGAGCAGTTTTTGGCTCTCTTCCTCCCCCAGAGACACTCTGTAAATCTATCAGAAAGGGCAGGCAGGTCACAGTGCTCAGGACCATATGATTTTTTGTTTGCTAGCAGGGCTGAAAAAGGCAGCCTACAAAGCAGTTAATTATGACTAATCTTAACCCAACAAGCCTTTGTTTAAACTTCTCTGGATTGGCAACCTTCACAAATTTTATACCCTTAAATTAACTCCAGAATTTCAAAATTTTAGACTAACACAGCAAAATTATAAATCAAGGAAAAGCAAAAGTTCTCTACTGTCTTCTCTCAAAAGTAGGGTTTGCACTGTCTTTCACACAGACTCTCATACTTACATTTCCTCCTGGAGGCCTGTCCAGCTCCCCTGGGTCCCAAATCTGGTCCATTCATTGGAGGGCAAAAGGCCATCACACGGTGGCGCTCCTGCGCCAGCACTTCCTCTTTTCCCCGTTCACAAAATTTCTGTAAATCAAAAGCGTTAATGGAGGCTCCATAGTCATCTGCTCGCCCTTTGAATTCCTGAAAATTTTTCAAAAAACATTGCAGGGGAGTACAAACAGAATATGAAGCAGACTGACCCATTCTAATGATAGAGACAATTAGACCACAATAACACAGAATAACAAAGACAATGACAACCGACCGAGGATCGCTGGACACTGTTGTGAGCTGGGATCTGATTTCAGAAGTAGCGCTGCATTCAGCCTTCCAGAGACCCTAGATAGGTGCCCACAGAAACAGAAATAAGTTTCTTACCAGTAAGAACCAGATTCAGGCGGCTGAATTTAGCAGGTGGGGTCTCCAATCTCTACCAGTCCCAATCTGAGGAACGTCTCTCAGAGATTTCCCCCTGGGTCGGAGAGTCTGGGAACCATGGTGGGCTTTAGTTACAGGAACAGTCAAAGGCTGGTGATCTCACTGGGGCCCCCAAATGTTGTGGAGTGAATGCAAGTGAACAACCACTGAAGCGCAGATCAAATTAAAATTTAGGGAGCCTTTATTAGCTGGCTGGTAATTGCTCTGCCTTTCTCCATGCAGGGAGTCTAGAGAGCAGCCCGACCCTTTGTGCAGGACCACTTTTAAGCACATTTCCACATCCTGTTTTTGCAGAACACGCAACCCAAGACAAAACAGTTTTTCCTAAGCAACATCGGAATCATGCCATTGAGGACCATGTTATTTACAGGGTCATTCTGTTCTTCAGAAAATTGACAGTGTTCTATGAAAGAAGGCCTACGTGCTGGGAAGAGGCCATGAGACATATCTCAAGACCTGGCCTGGTGTCAGCACTGACAACTCTATCTGGGGCATAGTCCATGGCCTCTCTGGAATGGGAATAGTGCTCAAAAATTCCCACTCCCTAACACCCCTTACCCCAGCCATTATTCACCATTATTCACTCATTTAGTTATTCAACAAATGGAAGGGAGGGTATAACTGTGAATAAGATAAAGTAGGATCCTTGTGCACATAGAGCTTACCTTTGAGAGAGGGAAGATGGACCATGAGTGCGATAGAGAGCAATAGAGCAGGAAGCACAACATGGAGCACTGGGGCAGGAAGTGGTGCCAATTCACACAGGAGGTCAGGAAGACCTCACCAGGGGTGAGATCTGAGCAAAGACCTGGGAGAGGGGAGGCCCCTGAGCATCTCAGGAGGGCAGGGAGGGCAGGGAGGGCAGGGAGGGCAGGGGACTCTGGGAAAGACATTAGGGTATGGAAGGTCCAGCCTAAGGCCATTGGGAGCACTGTGGGATTCGATGTTGGGTGTGTTCAGTGAAGATAGCTTTAGAGGAGCAAATCTCCAAATTTTGAGTTTTCTTGTTAAAAAGTCTAGGTAAAAGGTTTCTTTTATTGGGTGAAGTTCACAGCATCTGCCCTGAGAGCACCTTCTCCCTTTGGGTGCTATGACCCCTGGTGACTCTCTGTCTCCTCCTCTAGGCTACAAAGTGCAGGGCCTGAGACCTACAACCCTTAGGGCCTCTGGATGTTGCTGGGAACAATGCTCACCTTGTACCTGTTGATGATGGGTGTCTCCGCCTTCCCCATTAAGCCTGAGGAGCACATGGGTAAGGAGGGACACTCAGCTGGGAAGGGCTTATCTGGGGAAGCAAGTATGTATCTAGGGAGGCTTTGCTGTTAGCAAAAACAAGGTGTGGTTGCCAGAGGGAAGAGTGTGGGGAGAGCAAAGTGGCTCAAAGGGGTCAAATACATAGTAAGAAAAAGAAACTAGATTTTGGGTGGTGAACATGCAAATGAGTATACAGATTTCAAGTTATAATGTCGTATACCTTGGAATATATATAATGTTGTTAACCAATGTTGCCTCAGTAAATATAGTAAAATTAGAGACCTGGTGCATGAATTTGTGGGGTCTGGCCAGCATGCTCTGATGGGGGCAGATCAGGGACAGGGCTGGCAGGGGGTGGGGGAAGGAAGAGAGACTGAGGGCAGTTGGGGGGCTGATGGTTGGGGGGCATATCAGGCTGGTGGGCTGCCACAGTCCATGTCATAGCTACCAGTTGTTCCTGTTGTTCTGGGCTTTCCACCATTCCAGTCGCTGGGCTTATAGAGAGAGAGATGTTACCTGGATAAATAGAATTTTTAAAAAAAAGCAAATGCAATACAAGGACGATCTGGGTGCTCATCTGAGCAGCCTCATTCCTACTGGATGTAGGGCCTTTGGGTTGTAACCACACACTTTCAGGAACTAAGCTCAGGTTTGTGTCAGAACTCAGCTAAGAGCCACTTTAATAATGAGTGGCCAAGCGAAGAGCCTGGCAAACATTTTCATCATTATTTTTTGTCACCATTATTTTTTGTGAACCTGATTTAACTTTCCCCACAAAATGGGAACGAAGAGCAAACCCAAAGTCGCCATGTGAGAGCTTGGAAACCATTATAACAAGAGAGTAAGAGCCTGCCCTCCTCCCCTGCCCGCCCAGGGCGCCTCGCCGCCAGGGGCGCTGTGCCCTTGGTTGCGCCATCGGCGCGGGGGAGGGGGTTGAAGGGGGGGGGGGGGAGGGGGGCTGAGGGGGGGAGGGGGGAGGGGGGATACCCACCAAGCCTGACAGGTCTCTCTTCCTCCAGCGGCCACAGGGAGCTGCCAGGACCGCGGCAAACATTTTAAAACCAGCCTCCAGGTGGAAGGGGAGCCTGTGGTCCTGAGGTGTCCCCAGGAGCGGTACTGGCTGGGGGCCGCTGCCAGCCCCCGCAGCACCGTGACCTGGCGAAAGAGCGGTTCTGCTGGGCCAGCCCCTGGGCAAGATGGGAGAGTGTGGGTCCAGGACCATGCCCTTTGGATCCTGCCTGCCCAGCGGGCCGATTCAGGCACCTACCTCTGCACTGTCAGGTAGGCCCTGGGACACGGCGGGTGGGCTCCATGCACGGGCTCCAGTCTGCTGTCCTCTCCACTGGTTCTGAGATGCCTCCATGCGAGGGCCACCCAGTGTCTTCATGGCTCCCTGGACCCCTCGTAGGCCCTCGCTCAGACGTCACCTCTCAGCCGCCGTGTTTAAGGCAGCACTCATGCCACACGCGGCTTACCTGGCCGGGATTTTCTTCCTCTGACACATAGTGTGTGTGTATAGTTCATGTCTGTCTAGCCCAGGGGTGGAAACCCTTTCTCTGCCCAGGGCATTTGGCTGTTTATCACAGCGTTCATAGGCATACAAAGTCACCAGCTTAGAAATTAGCCTGCTGTGTTAAGTCAGACATTAACTGGCTGTCCCGGTTGGCATGCCCCTGGGTCCACCTCTCAGAATGTGTGCTCCAGGAGGGGAAGCAGTCACCTGTTCCCTGCTCCATCCACAGGAACACGAGGGTAGAACCTGAAACCTGATGAGACATGAGAACTGCTTAGCTGCATATGAGGGAACCACGCTCACGTGTGACATTCTCCCAGGAGTTGGTGTGGAGCTGAGGTCACGGGGCTAGTCCCTTTCCCTCTGTGTCCTGTTGTTCTTCCCCCTTTAATTGTGGTAGCATATGTATAACAGAACATTTACCATTATACTCCACTAAACTACAACCAGGTGGTGTTCAGCACATTCTCACTGCTGTGTATCCATCCCCACATCAGCTCAGAGCTCTTTCCTCACCCCAAAATGGAACTCTGATCCCATTAAACAACCACCACTTCTCATCCTCCCACCACCCCCCAGCCCCTGGATAATGCCACCCTATTTTCTGTAGCTGTGGATTTGAATCCTCAGGGGATCTCATGGGAGTGGAGTCATGCAGCACTTGGCCTTTAGTGCCTGGCTTCCTTCACTCGACGTTTTCAAGGTCATTCATGTTGTGCAATGCAGCAGGTTCCATTTCATACATGGAGACAATGTTCCATGTATGTACAGACTGCCTTTTGGTGACCTGTTATGTCAATAAATTTGTTTTACCTTTTAGCTATTGAGAATAATGCCCAATGAGCATGGGCACACATACATCTGTGGAACTGGTGGGTCCCATGGTGACCAGTCTTCTGAGGAACCATTGTACTGTTTGCCAAAGTGGCTGCACGGCTTTGCATTCCCACCAGCAATGTACAAGGCTCAGATTTCTCTACATTCTTACCCACACTTACTATTTTCTGTGGTGATTTTTTTAGGGGGCATGCTAGCCATATTTCTTACCATTCCATGGATTGCCTTTTTACTCTATTGATAATGCTCTTTTAATGCACAGAAGTTTTTAATTTTGATAAAACTGAATTTACCTGTATTTTCTTTTGGTTGCCTGTGCTTTTGATGTCACATCCAAGATATCACTACCATAGCTAATGTCACAGAGCTTTCCCCTGTGCTTTCTTCTGACCCATTTTGAGTTAAATTGTGTGTATGGTGTGAGGTCATGCTTTCGTATGTGGCTGTCCAGTTTTTCTGTTGGGAAGACTGTTCTTTTTCCAGTGGGCGAATGGCCTTGGGCTCTTGCTGCTTGTGAAGGAGAGAGTCCTCGTGTAGTGCTGGGGATCTTGGAAACTCCATGGCCTAGTTTTCTGAAGGACTGGGGCCATCTGCTATCCTGGCTGGGAAGTGGAGCCGCTGGCCTCTTCAGGGGCTGCTCCCTCCCTAGGCTGCCCCCAGGCCTCCTGAAGCTTAAAGTCTCAGGCTTCAGGAACTGGTTTGTTTCTAGACCATATTCATGAGTACTGACATTTAGAAAAAGAACCAAAGAAAGTGACACTCTTAGCACAAAGGGATTACTTGTGCACAGGAGGGTTTCAGACATTAGCCCCAGTGCTAATTAATACCCAGATGTGTGTGTGTGTGTGTGTGTGTGTTACCTTCTGCCAATGAACTCTGCCTAGGAAGGAAGCCAAGCATCTCTCATTTCTGTCCCAGGGAAGAATGTGTATGTGTGATTTTACAGTAGTTATAAATACATAATTTTTATTTCCTTTCTAGTGCAAAAACACATGCCCATTTTTTTTCCCCCTAAGGAGCACTGCTAGGAAAACCTAAAAGTGTGTTTTAAAAAACAATAAAATGTGGAGGCAGGATTACAGGGATGTGAATCTGAACCCTTCCATTTCTCATCTTGGTCTGATTACTTGGCAATTCCAGCCTCAGTTCTGTCCCCGGGAGGTTGCTGGGTGGGCCTGTGTCTCTCTGTGGAGAATCTAGTCAGGGGAGCACTACAGTGGAATGCGCAGACGCAGAGAACGCACTTCCCCCTATGCTGATGCCCCTGAAGTGATAATCTGCAGAGATCAAGGGGACATGGCTGAGTTATGTTTGCTTTAAAGAAGGTTTTTATACTTCACTAAAAAATCCTAGCTAATACTCTTGTTTTGTTTCCTATTCTTCTAGAAAAGTAGAGATCTGGAATTGAGGGGCAGTGAAAACCTGTATGTGGGTCAAGCTTTTGAGCAGGGAGTTTGCCTAGGTGATGGCTAAAACTCTCTTCCCATTCAAGACTGGAATCTAAAGGACCTAAAATCACCAGCAGCTGCCACAGTTCCCTTTGGCATTTATAGCCAGAGGGCATGAGATTGTCCTGTGCCCACGACTGACTTTTAAAGTCTTGAAGTGTAGCACCACGGGGCCTTTCTGTCAATCACGGGGGAAGCCATGTTGCTGAATCATCATGCTCTGAGTCTCAGGATTTCAAACAACAGGGCGAGGTTGTCACCCCAGTAGCAAGCCAGGATGGCTGGGCACATGCTTGGGCACCCAGATTGAATTTAGGTCCCTGTACCAAGACAAAGCATGCTCTGAGGGGCTCCCTGGTGAAGTGACTACAGTCAATTAGCTGCCTCTCTCACAGTGGGACCAGAATGTGCAACCCCACCGTGCGCTCAGGATGGGAGGATGGATGTGTGTAGAGAACAACATTAATGACTCACACCCTTTTGTTGTGGGGACATCATACTCCCTTGGGAATAAGTGTGGCGATGGCATGATGCCCACCCCTCTTTCTTTTGGGTACTTTCATGGAGTATCTCACACAAGGGGAATCACCTCATCAATAATGTGAACAGGTTTGTGGCTCTCAGTATTTCTAGTAAGTGTGTTTCCAGAGATATCTTCCTAATTCAAGGGTTTTCTCAGGGCCCTGCTGGGTTTCAGGCTTAGTTTGATCTCTTAGCTAAATGGCCTTAGGAAATTGCTTAATTTCTGTATATGTAATTTTCCCCACCTAAACATGAGATACTAATAATTTCTAGCTCTTGGTGCTGGAGCTTGAGTGTGGGATGCATGGAGCCCCAGCCAGGCTGGCAGCCCTCCTCGCTGCCAGGGTGCCATTGGGAGGTGCGGGCTGCCCTGGAGGATGGTCCTCGTTCATGTCTTCTTGATGTGCATTTTTTTCAAGGCAATAGTTAACTTTTTATATTTCTTTGTGCATAAAATGTTTGTTCAACTCTTAAGTTATTAGTAGCTAGAAACTTAGTGAGATAATGATAAAACTTAGTGGTAGTTCATATCCTTTGTCCTCTGCCATCTCCTCCATTTTTCTAGACACGAGTTGCCTGTACCATTTCCCAGTTGTAGGGTGTTGATAGAATTATGATATTGAGATTAAAGTTAGCTCAACAACAACAAATTAAAATCCAAACAAACAAACTCACTGAGGTAGTTTCCCCAGGCAACATCATACATCTTCTTTAGATTTTATGTTAAGTTCTCAGCAGTTTTCTGAAATTAGACTCCAGCTAACAGTGTTCCCTGATAAGTAAAGGACTTTTCTTTATATGGAGATGGTGGCTCTCAGGAGCACTTCCTGTATTAGGAACTGTTCCCTGACCCAGGAGGCAGGCGCATTTGCTCAAGGAGCCCAGCACTGGCAGGTATAGGCCCTTGGTAGTATTTCAGTCAGGCTGGTGAAGGACTTCTGGGAAAAGTTCAGAATATATTGTCATTTTGAATAATATTTATGATGTGGTGCTTGCTTTGTCCTCTAAAGATTCAAATAGATCAGGGACTGAAATATCACCATACTAATAAAAATGCAGAATTTAATGGGATGGGAGAAATTGTTTTTAATTTCATTTAGATTTACATTTATTTTGCCTTGCCATTTATTCCCCCTTTCCCCTTTTAAATCAGAAATGCCTCTTACTGTGACCAGATGGCCCTGGACCTCAGGGTGCTGGAGAACACGGAAGCTTCGCTTCCTGCCATCTCCTACCCGCAGGTACTCACCGTCGCAGCCTCGGGCTCCTTAGTTTGCCCTGAACTGAGTGAATTTGCCCAGAACAAAACGGACATGAAGATTCAGTGGTACAAGGTACATCTCCAACAAGTGGTGTTGAATTAATATGTATTTCTCTGCCACAGGAAATATATAAATGCCGTTCTGAAGATAACACATTCACTGGTATATTTCTGGTTTTTTAAACTAGTTAATTATAAAGGACCATGGTTAATATGCTCTATTGATCCTTATGTGGCTCATTCTCAGAATGATGATTTGAGAATATGAAATGAATCCCATGTAAATAACAGCTGAAAAAGACAGTTTTCCACTCTATTTGTCTGTTAAAATTCAGAAACAACAATTGTTGGTGAATTTAATAACTTATGCACAACTTTTGGTTAAAGGAGTAAGTACAAATACACCATCTTCTCTTGCCTGGCCAAGTAATATTACCATCAGCTTGTCATAGGTGGGCCAGGTATGGGAAAGCACAGCTGCAGGCTACATGGAGCCGTGGCCTGGTTCTGCAAGCGAGTTCTCACATTTTTAAATGGCTAAAAAACGTAAAAGAATCACACTCTTTTATGACATGTGATCAACAGAACACCAGCTCTTGTGCATAGGTAACGCTGTTCTGCGCCAGGCCACCTTTCCCGTTGCAGTGGTAGAGCTGGGTGTGGTCCAAGGCCATGCGTACTGTGAGCCTAACACACTTTCTGGCCCTTCACAGAAACATTACTGATACAACCGTAGACTGATATTGGAAAGTACAGTTACTTGTTTAATCGTGGACAGAAAATAGCCCTTTAATCAAGAATTAGGTCCATTTAAAAAATGTATATGGAGCCGAGACCGGTTTGGCTCAGTGGATAGAGCATTGGCTTGCAGACTGAAAGGTCCTGGGTTCGATTCTGGTTGGGGGCATGTACCTTCTTGCGGGCACATCTCCACTGTGGGGCGTGCAGGAGGCGGCTAATCGATGTCTCTCTCTCATCAATGTTTCTGACTTTCTATCTCTCTCCCTTCCTCTCTGTAAAAAATCAATAAAATATATTAAAAAAAAAACAAAAAGAAAAAAAATGTATATGGAAATGAGACAAGTATATATTCCATAATGTACTAACATCTTTACTGAAGCACTGCATGTAAAAAGAGACTGGAAACAAGAAAATGCTCACTGTTAGGGACTGGTTAAACTGATTTCATCTCCTAGGAACAGTGGACTACCATACGTATTTACAAAACACAGAAGGAAAAACACAATACTGCTGTAGTTTAAAGGCTTTAAATGATATGTTATATTTCCTAGTTATGTAAAAATATGGTTTAATATGTTTAAAAATATGGAGGAATATACATTGAAATAACAAATGATGTTTTAAGGATAAAAGATTCACTTTTCATTTTTTATAAGTCAGTGTCACATCACGTTTTTATGTTGTACTACTTTACTAATTGCAAAGGCATTAAAGGCATTTCCAGAGGGTAAAAGAAAAAGAAGTTAGGGACTTTCATTTATGAAATACACGTGTTACTCCTCAATCTATGCTCAATCTATATAAACTTACATTTTTAGTATAATCTCAACCAACATTATTTATAAATTTGTCATAATTATTAAAATGTGCCCTTTTAGAAAAGAAATGGGTTAGCCAGTCAACTGGTATTACAACTTCAAGATATATGAATATTATATCAATGAATGTGCAAACGTAAATGATGTTCTGAAAGTAGGAGCCAGCTCCTATGAAATCGGCAGCCCATTTAGGGACTGGATTCTTTCTTGGTTTAGGAAGAGGCAACAGAATAGGGAAGAGGCTGTGCCTGTGGAGGGTGCTGGTGTTCCACACTCTGGGTTAAAGCCCTGTTTGTTTCCATTTGGTTGTGTGTAGCCTTGGCTGACTGATTTCACCTGACACTTGCTCCCTCTGTGAAGCGGCCATGAGCCTTGAGGTTGGGCTCTGTGCCTGAGGCATTCACATGGGGCTTGACAGACCTAAGAAGCCTGATAGCCAATGGAGATCCGGGATGTCCCCGTGGTGCTCAGTGATCCTTGTGCCCTTCTTAAATGCTGCCCATTTCTGAGCACGTGCTGGGCACAGTTCTGTTCCAAACTCGCTGCCACGCAACCGCAAAGCAGAAACGATTACTTTCTCTGCTTTACAGATTAGAGAACAGAGATATACAAATGTAAGAACTTGCCCAAGGCCACACAGCAGAGAGATGGTGAACACAAAACCCTCAGCCAGGAGCTCCACATCCACTGCTGGCAGGCAGCCCTGTGGTTGGGGCTATGGGAGAACTGTGCTTGTTCATATTTACCCTCAAGTTAGGAACAACAATCTCTCCTTTTAAATGAATAAATCGAGAAGAACAAACTCTTCCAGTTATGTCTGTGTTCCCATTTGGAGGAAGAAGCTGAAATGACTCATTTGACTAAGCATGGTTTCGAGCACCTTGGCTTGGTACGTGTGCCCTGAGAACAATTTGTTCTCATCAGGATGTTCCCAAGTCCCATTCAGCTGCTTCTGTGTTGCTGGTGGCCTTGCTCTTCTACAGAAGCCACACTATCTTTTGTCCCTATGAAAGGTGTGGCCTTGTTTCTCACATTTAGTTTTTCTTACGATTTTTTCCACATCTGTACTGTCTCCTAAAATTGAATTAATTTTTAAAGTAATTACAACAACACCATCTCTCCTGAACACTGCTTTCCCAGGCGCCATGACCACAGAGTGGCACTCTTTCCTGGGGGTCCCTGAGGCCCATGGGCAACTGCCAGGCCAGACCTATATTTGTATTTTAAATAGTTTACTTTGTCAAAGCAGAGAGTTGCTTCTCCATCCCCCTCGCAGTGCTGGAGCAAATGTGCCTTAAGCATGGTGTTTAAACAAATCCAGCAATTTTGTTTTCTATGTTAACTAATTCCCTTTCCCCAAAACAGGTAAAATATGTCCAAAGTACAATATTTGCAAAGTAAACAACAAAGCAAGTCTTGAGTTGCAAATTCATCCCATTCATAGCTGTTGAGGTAAAGTTAGTATAGAGTGTAACTTTTCAAAAACATTTTTCCTAAGGATTCTGTCCGCTTGGATCAAGACAGTGAGAGGTTTCTAAGTGTGAGAGGAACAACACGCTTACTCATCCACGATGTGTCTGTGGAGGACGCGGGCCCCTACAGCTGTGTCATGGCCTTTGCCCACGGGGGCACATGGTACAACATCACCAGGAATATCAGACTCCGTGTCAACAGTAAGTGCTGGCCATCCAGGCACCCCTCTGCCTCCAGAGAACAAACTAAGGCCCACCTAGGCTTCCTTGAATGTCTTTGGTGTGAAAGGAAAACACACACGTCAACTCTCTTAAAACATCAGGCTAAGAAGAGGTGTGAGACACCTTGAAAGGTAGAAAGCAGGGGTTATTTTGAGGAAGGTGAGTCGCTGGGCTCCAAGTCTGTAGGACTATCTTTAGGGCTGTCACTACTGGGACTTATTGGGTGTTTCTCTGGAAGGCGAGGTGATGGCATGCCCAGTGGAAACTGCACCTGGTGTGTTCCCCTGGCTGGTTGCCCTTGAAACCAGGATTTCAAACAGTGAGTGTTCCTAGTGGTTAAATGAGCTCTACTGGGGGAACGTTGTGAACAGGATTGATCAGTGTTTATTGTTTGTTCAGCAGTGAGCGAACGCCCCCGAGGCTGGTCATCAGGATGGTGCCAGGGTTAAATAGTGTGCAAGTCCTGGGGAAGGGGATGCGTTCCTTTACTTTATATACTGAACAGCTGCACAACTGGGGTCTTTTAAGGGCATTTCAGAGCTTTGGGAATGTATTAAGGTTAGACAATTGGCCTATGAGGGGGAAAGATGAACTTTTTTCCAACAGAATCCAGAGATTCAGTTTCACTGTCTCCCATGAAAGCAAATGCTGGTGAGGATGCCTTCATCTCAACTCAGTTAGGGGCGAGGGAGTGGTTGGGGGAGTGGGGATAGGGTGGAGATAGACACAGCCAGGCCCTCCCTGCTCAGAGCCTCGCCTGCTCATAGTGTTGTGCAGGGACAGCAGGGGACACCAACCCCCATGTTAGCCGAGGAGCCCTGCTGGCTCTGGGAGGAGTAGCACAGCCACATCCCCTGGGCTCTGGTTAGGCAGGCGAAACCTTGGGCCCCATCCCATGCCTATGGATTGGAAGCAGGGGCCAGGGGAGTGGAGCTATGTATTTAACAGCCCCCGCTCCCGGAGCTGCTGTGCGACCTCAAGTTAGACTATTGGTGCATCAAGTCCCCAAGTTCTGTGTGCCTCTCTCTGCAGTGCCCTGAAATGAGCTGCACCCCGTGGTGTGTGAGTGTGTGTGTGTGTGTGTGTGTGTGTGTGTGTGTGTGTGTGTAGGCAGGGACGGGGAACCGGGGGACAGCGCAGTGGTGCCGGTCCAGGGAGGAGCGCGCACTCTGACCCACACTACGCTGCCTGGGGCCACTGGGTGAGTCTTCAGATGCTCCCCGAGGAAGAAGCTGGGATGGAGCCCTGGGGCAGGATGGGCTGCATTGCCCACTCCAAGCTGTTCTTTTTGCCCGTTCAGGTGACCAGTGTGTTCAGGCTGCTGGGAGACCTGCCTCTTGGGGAACTGGGTTCTGACTCCTAGGAGACCCACCTTGGCCCCCAAAGGGATTATCTCCTCAATCAGTCCTCGTGGCCAGCGCTAACTCACCCTCACATAGCTTAGCGTCACACATGGGCCTGTCACATATGGGCCCTGCCTCTTCTCCCATATGAGCTGCAGGATTCTGGGGTGCTGGCTAGGGGTAAGATGCAGTGGAGGGAGACATTTTATTTTTATTTTTTAAAAATGTATTTTATTGATTTTTTTACAGAGAGGAAGGGATAGTGATAGAGAGTTAGAAACATCGATCAGCTGCCTCCTGCACACTCCCACTAGTTATGTGCCCACAATCAAGGTACATGCCTTTTATCGGAATCACATCTGGGACCCTTGAGACCGCAGGCTCTATCCACTGAGCCAAACCAGTTAGGGTGAGAGAGACATTTTAGGGCAAATTGACTCGGGGGCCAAACCTATCCTGGGGACAGTGTGAATGTTACTATTAAGGATCTATTCAGAGAAAAGGATTCACTCAGGAAGCCGGAAGGGCGCAGCTCATTGCTGGCCATAGAAGGAACGCTGTGAGTGGATGTGCTGTGGCTCCTTCCAGGGCCTCTCCTTCAAAAAAGGTGTGGCCACAGATGCACTGAGTCAGGCAGCTCCACGCTGGGAGAGTTGGCCAGCTAGCTAGGCGATGGCCAGACTTGCTGAAATGAAGCCCCTAACTGACCTCTTCTGCCTCCCTCTCAGGAAAGCAAGAGGAGACGGTGCCTGTGATGCTCTCCCCACACCAGACCATCTTCGCTTCCCTGGGTAAGGCCTGAGAGGCTCCGGTTGCCTGCAACCCATGGTCTGGGCCTGGAGCGCCTGCATGCTATGTACCTGCTGGGGGCGGGGTGGGGGGCAGGGAGCGGTGCTGGCTCTCAGGGTGAGAGGCTGAAATCACGAATGTGAGGGCAGCTCCTGTGCTCATGTGGTTAGAAATGGGAAACAGGTGCACTGTGCTTCATGAAAACTCCACCTAAGATGATCTAAACTGAAGACCTGGGGTATTCTGGGGACAGTTGTAGCTGGGGGTTGGGAAGTGCTGACTCCCTCTCTCCTCTCCTCTCCTCTCCTCTCCTCTCCTCTCCTCTCCTCTCCTCTTCTCTCTCTCTCTCTCTCTCTCTCTCTCTCTCAACTTCTTGTGCAGGTTGGGGTTATGTTTAGCATGGTAACTGGGGGCCTGGGAGAGCTCGTGAACCTGCTGGAGCTGAGCTCCCCATCCTTCGAGGAGGGCTGAGGGTCCAGAGGCAGGACTCAGGGCTCTGGGCTGAGGAGTCTCTGGGCCCTGGGCAGGAGGAGGAAGAAAAGCTGTGTTGGGAGCCTGAGGTGGCCTAGGGAAATGCAGAAGGGAAGGATTTGTCCATCCTCAGTTTCTCTTTGGTAACTTAAAACCTAACTTGCAGGAGCCACAGGGCAGTGATAGCATGGCCAGCCGCACAGCACCCTCCTGTGACAGGCTGGATATGGGCTGGCTCCACCTGCACACAGAGACCCAGGGGAAGAGGGAGAGAGATAGCAAGGCAGGGGAAAGGGTACATGTCCACCTGGATGGGGCAGTCACATGGGTTGGGAGCGCAGGCGGCTCACAGAGCCCAGGGGCCTTGGGAAGCACCTGCCTCTGGGCATCTCTGCTGGGAGGCCCGGGTGGAGGGACTAGAGACACTCGGTAACCACCGATGCCTGACGTGGAAGGAATCTTCCGAGGGAACTGTTTCCTTCTAAGAAAGGAGTTGTCTGGTGTTTGAGGGGACAGGAGGGTCCCTCTTAGGTCTGTGGGTACGCGATGAGCTGGGCTCGTCCTGCTTCCAGCTGCTTCTCACCTGTCTGCGTGTCCACTGTCCACAGGCTCAAGGCTGACGGTGCCCTGCAAGGTGTTTCTGGGAGGCGGCTCGCACTCGACCACTCTGCTGTGGTGGATGGCCAACACTACCAGCATCGATGCCGCCTACCAAGCCAGCCGTGTGCGCCAGGGGCCGCGCCTGTGAGTGGGAAGAGGGTTTGCCAGCCCAGGGCGTCTTCGAGCAGAGCTTCGTGAGACCTACATCAGCTTCACTCATTTTTAAAGAGACTATGCCATATCCAACCTCTCAATAGGACACACACACTATATTAAAAATAATTTTACAAGTATGAACTGCTGGACTTTTAGAATTTTAAAAATTGAATTTGCTCAGAATTACCATCTGTTCTTGAGAAGCAAACTCTTTACATAAAAGCTGAGTTGCTTGTTACTGAGGCTGCATTTTCTAGCTGTTTAATAAATGCTTGTTTCTTGATTTTTGCAATTAAAAATACTGGGAGTTAATATATTTTTATTCCCCATTCTGCAACCTGAGTGTCAAACATTTTCATGAACCCTTAACAAATTCTGAAACTTAGCCACACCATCCAAGAGCCCCGTGTCTCAGGTCACCAGGGCTGTTGCGGTCTAAGGGAGGTTAACATTCAAAGTACGAAAGAGTTCTGTTCTCAGAAGCAGTCACCTCAGAAAGGGTTTTCTCCCTTTGAAAGTAGAACAATCAGACCTAGTAACTAGGAACCTTTATGTGAGGGAGGGAGACCATGCGATGTTACCATAAAAAGTACAGGCTTTAAGAACTACAGGGCCAGTGCCTGAAGCAGCCTGAACTCCCATTGCTCAATTGTTGAAAGACCTATCAAAAAGGTCTTTCTGGGTGCAATTGAGAGGATAAAAATTATGTGTGGTTAGCACAATTGTTTGCAAGTCCTCGTTGCAAAACTCACATGCCTTCACTCTGCACTCAGAGTTCCCAGAGTGAGAGCTGTCAGTGGAGATGAGAGGAGGGGACACTGTTGAAAACTGGGTTTCTGGAAACTCCCTGCCCTTCCATATGCAAATGATTTGTTGGTGATACAGTCACGTTTCCCAAAAGGAGACATTTGTGGCTCCACTCCTAGCTTCTTGCTCACTGCGGGCTGTAAAAGGTGGACTTCCCATTGTTCAAAGCAAGCTGGCTCCCATGGGCTCTCCTGATGACAAGTGTTCTATCCCAGTGACAAGCACCTCCACATCATCAGTGTCACTGCTGCCTTCAGAAGCAGCTTAGAAATCCTCCCAAATCAGTAACAAATACAGTGGCCAGTGTGCCCCACTTTCTTAACCTTGAAATCAATGCAGGCACAGTGGGCCCCTGTTGGGAATGTTTGAATGCCTGTGTAATAGGACCAGCTTGACCTGACTGCCCTGTCTAAGTACGTGCTTTCTCACACAGGGAATACTCAGAAAACAATAAGAACTACATTGAAGTGCCCCTGATTTTTGATCCAGTCATCAGAGAGGATTTGACCACAGATTTTAAATGTGTTGTTCACAACACACTGAGTTTTCAGATGCTGCATACCACAGTCGAAGAAGGTACGTATTTCAGGGGCCCAGATGGGAAGTGTGTAGAATGTTCTCTGGGTGCTGAACAAGGCTGCCAGTTCTTCAGAATCACTTAGCAAGTCCCACGTGCTTCCTGTTAGTTGAGCAAATCTCTAATATTAGAACAGGGTAGGGAGTTTCCAGGAACTATAACAAATCTCTAATATTTTATGTTTTTGTTTTTGTTTTGTAGGGTGGAGGCTGGCTTTAGGAAATTATGATCAATAAAAATTTAAATAGCAAGCAGATTTTTGGAAAAGAGACAAAATGGTTCTGCAATAAACCCTAGGAAATCTGTGTCCTCTTGTGGGTCTGTGTGGCTCAGCAGGACCACTATCCCTTGTGACCCAGTTGAGGAGGGGGGTACATTCTTTATTCCCAAGTTGGGAAACCTTACCCCCAAGAACCAAGACTGGTAGATCTCAGGGCTCAAGGCAGCTGTAGGGTTAACGTAACCAGTGAATAGGAAATACAGTGAAAGGCAAATCAACCCAGTGCCCACATAAGGACATTTTAAAATAAGAGAGAAAAACTCTATGTTATCATTTGGACCAATTGCCTTCTTAGTTTAGCTGAGCAAGAACCATACAGGCCTGACGGTCTGTCGGCAGCCCTGGAAGATAGTGAGAGACCAGCCAGAGTTGGCCCCAGCTGTGAGGTCACCATCACGCTTCTGGGGATGTATGGGAACACAGCCCACTCCAGGCCCTGTCCTAGGGCACTGCAGACAGACTGGTCATGAGAAAGGTGAGGACTGGACCAGGTCTCAGGGCCGAGAAGACAACTCTACATAACCTTTCTCCAAAAGGAAAGCCAACAGCATTGCTCTTTGAAAATACAAGTCCCTAGGGGGCGGGGAGGAGGCTGAGGGTTGCACCTGTGCAGGCTCCTTAATACTAAAGTGTATGCAAAGGCTGACGTTCAGCTCGTTTCCACTAGGGGCTGGGGGCTGTTTAAACTTGGAAATTCCCAAGTTGGTTCCACAGAGAGTGGAGTCCACTGCTAGGGCTCAGATTCATGACCCAAAGGAACCTGTGGTTGTCTGGCCAGATGGTGGGACCCTCTAAACATTTCTGTAACGTGAGCATGTCCTCTTGCTGAGCTGGCCATGACTGACGCAGAGAATACACAGGTGCCTTCAAATGGCTGCTCAGAAAATGAAGCATCACTCATTTAAAGTCTTGTCGGATTTTAGGGTGTAAGAATTGCCTGCAGAAAATAGTCTGAAACTGTGTTGAATCCGGAATGCCTAGACAGACTATGATAGACAGCAGCTTCCACACGAGGAATTCTTCGTCATTGTGTTTGACAGCACTCATGTTCTCATGTTGCCTTGTTAACTTTTTCTTCACGGTCTCTTCCTATGTTTTCATAACACACAGAAGCCAAGGAGTAGGACATAAAACAGCTGCATCCAAACAATAATCTCCACACCTACCCTTCTGTTTTCACAGTTTGTTTTCTTTCCTTTGCAATTACTGAATCCTCATGACATCCATGCTCATTGGGAAAGGGCAGAGCTAACCCCGGCTTCTTCATGGTTGCGAGCTGAGGCCTACCCAAGTAACAGTTTGCTGTGCACTAGCCTGTGGGGAAGCCGAGGCAGACTCTCCACTCTGCCCGCTTCTCTCGGATGAAATGCTGCTCCCCTTTACATGTTTCCATGATGCCACAGAGGTCATCCTCCAATGCCCCAAGTCCTGGTGCCAGGCCACACATTCTGAAACTCAGTGCACATTTATGAGGAAGACCAACCTCCAGTGGCTCTTTGCTCCCAAACCCACATACACTGTCCTATCTGGTGAGAGAACATTTGACCCTGACCTGATTTTTCTTCCCACAGCTGCCACATTCTCCTGGGGGATTGCGCTGGCCCCCCTTTTGCTGGTCTTCTTGGTTTTGGGGGGAATATGGTTGCACAGATGGCATAGACACAGGACTGCAAAAGCATATGGTCCAACAACATTGAAGACTGGTCATCAAGATGTTCAATCCTATTCAAGTAACATAAATGAAATAAAATGATTCGCATACAAATGAAAGTCTTACTTATGCAAGTAGCTCTTTCTGTGTTTAGGACCTTGTTCTGTTCCTTATTTGTGTTTACAGTGGGCTGTAAGAAAGGACCAAGTATTCATGTAAAATTTATTAATTAAACAATGGCAGAGCAAATGTGGGTCAGGTGAGTTCCCTGTCACTCATGGCCTATTTAAATGAGTGAGGTACTCTTAGACCTGAAAAGAATTAAAAATGTCAAAATGAGTTTGAAATTCATTTAGTCATCATTCAGCAAAATATATGAAAAGTCCCTTTTGGCCCTGCTCTCTGGGAGATGTCACACATACAAAGACAGTTCAGCTGCGTCTGCCTCTTTGGGAAGATGGAATTTCATTTCAAGACTGGAAGGACAGTTTAAAAATGCTAAAATGCAAATTGGTGAATTCTTTCAAAAGGATGATCCAAAAAGGAGCAATTAAAATAGAGTAGACTGTTAGAAAAATACATGTTAGAACACATTAGTGAAATAGAGCCAACCTCAAACCGAGTTCTAAAAATAAAGAGAAAGGAAGGGATATTGAGGTAATTGCACACACAATGGAAAAATAATCAGAGCTTCTTATACGCCAAAATATTCCAATTTGATTACTTTATCTTTTAAAAAATCCTCACCCAAGGAAAGGTCCCTACTGGTGTGTGTTTGTTTGTGTGTGTGTGGGAGAGAGAGAGAGAGAGGCATCAATGTGTGAGAGAGAAATATTGATGGGTTGCCTCCCATATGTGCCCCAATCAGGGATCGAACCTGCAACTTTTTGGTGTACAGGATGGCACTCCAACCAACTGAGCCACCAGTCCTGGGACAATTAGATTATTTTTAAAAATCAAATTGCAGGGAAATTAGCAAGATTTACTCCTTCACCTGTTCAAGACTTTGTTCCAAGGTGACCTTCCCAGAGGTCCTTCTAAATGACACCTCTGTACACCCCTCCTGCCCCCTCACTCTGCTTTATGTCATAGCTCTTATCCTCACCAGACCTTTTATTATATGCTTGCTTGCTTAATTGCTGTCTGTTTTCCCCATTGGAATAAGAGCTCCGTGAGGACAGAGGTGTGGCTTGGGCCATGGCTGTGTCCCCAGCACCTGAAGTCATGCCTGCCACATGCTGTAGGATAATGAAACCAGGACACATCCTCTTGTGCTCCCTACCAGTAAAAAAAATCATCAGAGTAAAGGCTGACAGGCTTGATGATGCTACAATTTCTGTTGATGAAATAATAAAAGCAAAAGGCAAAGAAAATTGTCAGCCAAATTCAAGGAATTAAAACTATACCATATAGAGTTACTCACACTTTAAAGAAAAGCATCTTAATTCTTAATTAATAATGCAAGAACATGAATAAGAAATATGCAGGAGGAACACACATGAAAGAGCCATGGAAAATGAAGTTTCATAACAACCAGAGATGTAGAGAAAAGCAGCACTGAGGTGCGAAGCACTCACACTGCCAACTTTGAAGAGGTGCTGCTATCCAGGCCACTTGGGAGCAGTGGCTCTCACACCCTGTGCTCACTTCTGATTGGTACTGGGAAGTGAAAAGGCAATCTGTGCTATGCCAGTGGGGTGCTAGGTCCAGCTTGCACCTTCTTGCAAGAGCCCAGTGTGGCTGGTACTTCTTCCCAAATCTGCTCAGGGATGGGATATTGGTGCCTTAAAACTAGCCAAGGTGGTAGTGCTCACACCATAGAGACTGGCCAATACACAGGTCAGCTCTCCCTCATGTAAGGAGAGAATGGAAGGAGTGGCAGAGGCCTTTGGCATTGAGCTAGGAATTAACACTGTGCAGGAGGTGGGAACAGAGTCCCAGAAGGAACCAGAGGTGAGGGCATACAGGCAGTAGATCTGGTGCTCCCACTCTTTCTGGACCTGCTGGCTTAGGTGAGGGCCATGCAGCTTTACCCCTTTTCCTTCCTGGAACTGTTCCTTCAGTGCTCTTTGTAGTCCCCAACTTCAGAATTTGTCAGCTTCAGCGACGACCCAGAAAACAAGCTGATGCAGCCAGAAGAGAACAGCCAGTGGCTTTCTAGACACCTTGACTGCACCCCCCAGCATTTCCTCCTGCCACACTCGCAAAGGCAGGTCATGCTGCTGGACAGCGTGGAGACATTGGGGAATTCTGGACACTGGATTTGTGATCGTATCAAGGGGCACATGAGATATTGGGGTGGTTACATTTAGAAAGTGGAGTTCCATACAGAAATATTTATGGCTGATTGTTAAGATTCACTTCAGAATAATCCAGTGCTGGGTGGGAATGTCGATGAAATAAGGTTGGCCAGGAGTCAACACTGATGATGAATGCACGGGTTCCTTGGGCCATTCTCTTTATTTCTGTGCATGTTTAAAATGTTCCATAACACAGAGAGGAAAGCTAACATAGACAGAAACCAAATACTCCCCAGACAAGAGAATGGGCAAGTGAACTGAGGTGTAATAGCACTGTAGTGAAGTGATCTGGTGGTGAGAATGAACAAAGTAAGCTCCATGCAATGCCAGGAGGAACCCTAGAGGTATATTCCTACATGAACAGGAAGTCCCAGAAGCATTTATTTATAGCACAACACCCTTTTACATCAAGTGACAAACAACTGAATCTCAACTCTCTCACTCTCTCTATGCATATACACATGTTTAACATGCACAGGTATGTATAACATACACACATATATGCATGTACAAATATCTACATATGTGTACATGAACAACATTGACACACATGTACAGGTACAACACACATACATGTGCAGGTTCAACATGTACACAAAGCATATGTGTGCAGGTACAATATCTATACACATATATACATATACACATATTTATATAGCACATTTACATGTACAATATCTATACATACACATGACTATGTTTGTCTATCAAAGAACACACATGATAAAGCTATACTTAACTCTATATAAATGAATCTGTGTATATTTAAAGGTCACATATATGACTTTAAGTGTTTAAACTGTCTATGTTTTAACAAAGCAGGGGTATGAGAAACACAGGTTCAGGATTGTGAGCACAGCCAGTGGCAGGTGGAACAGCGTGGGATGGGTTAGGATAGTGATTGGCAAACTCATTAGTCAGCAGAGCTGCAAACCACGACCACTAGATAAGTTTCATCAAGGTCTAGATCTCAGGTTGGCTGAAGCTTATTATTGCTGATTATCAAACAGATTAAGAAACAGGCTACGCAAGACCAATGAAGAGTGCGTGTCTCAAACCAAAAATTCTGACAAATCAAATTCTGCACACTTGAGTCCTCATCAAACAAACAGAGCAAGATGGCTTCTCTCCCCCCGCGACAACTGCGTGTCTGTGTGGGTGCTGTCGGATTAGGTCTCTGAGGTGAGCTTTTACACACAACACAAACCTGGAGGCGGGGAGGCTGGTAGAGGAGAGGGTAGCAAATGGCAGCACAGCTGGCAGGCAACCTCATATCAGACAGCACCTCCCGCCATGCGCTGAGGATGCAGTGCCACCAGGATGGGCACCACAGGAACTCCTGCCTAACAAATAGACTTGGTGCTCATCTGCTGTGGGAACATATGGGACTTCAAGGGGGTATACTGACTGCAAGCCTGCAGGAGGTGCATTCTCACTCCCAATGGGCCCCAGTACCCAGCACGCTTCCGGGCCACCTGGTGGGGACTGAGAAGTGTCTCATGAGCTGGTAGATAAACTGTGTGTTTCTAGGACGTGCTGGCATCTGGGCATCGGAGACACTTCTGTGTCCTTGCTCCTGGCCCAGCTGCCACGTGCGTGCTGGCTATTCCTCTGGCTCTCCCATGGCCCTCACACCTGGTGGGCCCAGTGCTTGTTTCCTGTTCTTGTCATCTCACCCATGCCGTCTCTTCAGGGTTGCTGTCACTGTCGCCAAAAAAGCACTGTCCCCCACAAAAGGCACTGTCCTGGGGTGTCCAGAAGGCAAGCAGTCTAGCTGCCACCCTAGGCTACAGCCTGGGTCACCTGTGGAGCTAGAAGCCTGCATGTACACGCACATCTCCTCCTCTGTGGCCCACAGACATGCTCGGGTGCAGCCCCGTGTCTGCAAGAACTACCTCCCAATGTTCCTCAGGCAAAGCCAGGAGCTCCGAGGGGAAAGCTAACATAGGCATAAACCAAACATAGGAGTGGCTGCTGCTTCTCCAAGAATGGCAATCGACAGTTCCCAGGCCACAGAGGCCAGGCTGTGGCTTTGGGTTCAGGAGCCGCTCAGATAGCCGCGGGACCAGCAGAGAGGAAGCTTTTGATGTGGGAGAAAAAAGCAAGAGTGAAGAAAAGGAAAACAACATTTAAGCATCTACAATGTGAAAATTTGATGTTTTACTCAATTTAATCCTCAAAAAAAATCTATTAGGTGAATATTGTAATCCATATTTTGAGATGAGGAGACAGAGGCTCACTTAGTGGAAACGTCACATCATGGGAGTGTGGCTTCAATGTGCACGCACAGGACCTCCAATATCAACCCCAGAACCCCAGCTGGAAAGCAGCCGGTCCTGCTGAGGAGAGGGCCGCGGGGGACTAAGCATAGGGAATGGAACTGAGGTGTCCCTCTCCCATGCAGGCTTCCCCGAATTTGTTCCCTTGGCCTGCGCAGGGCTCCAGGCAGCAGAAGAGAGGTGGAGAGAGGCAGCCCCAGCCCCAAGGCTCTTATCCATCTCTCTCTCTCTCACACACACATACACATACCACACACACACACACACACACACACACACACACACACACACACGTGCATGCCTGACAGAGCAGTACGGATTAGTCCCCAGAGGACCCAGTGTGAGAATTAAATGAGATGCAAAGCCATGCTGTCCTCCAGGTTGAAAATTCACCCTATTTTTTGTCCCAAATGACTGTTTTAAGATGTAGGTTTTATTATTACTCAGGTGCCATGAGGCCAACAGGTCAGGAGGTGATTGTCACTGAAGAGATGGTTTGTCACTCACAGTTCCCAGGAGAAACTGCTGCCTGGGGAAGCCCCGATGGCTGGGAGGCAGTGGTGGAAGGGGTGGGGAGGAGCAGCAGTTGGGGGAGCATGACCTTGATTGTGGTTTCCAAGCAGGAAGGAACAGGTAGGGAAGAGACTCAGGGCCGGAGTGTGGATGATTTCACAGGCGGGGGCACAAGGACAGGGGGAGGGCACGGGAATGTGGGCGCCCAAGTGGAGGTGCCTGAGGTGGCCTGGATTTGCTGCTTTGCTTTTGAGAAGCTTGCTCTAGGCACTGGCCCTTCAGAATCCACAAGCCCGGGTGCCAAAATGCAAGGAACACCTGGCGAATGCCCAGCCTTATCTGCCATAGCTCATCCACGTTCTGCAAGGAAAGTCAATGGCCCAAAGTGAAGAGCCAACAGAGTAGGCATGCACATGACTTGATTTTTCCAGGAGAACCTCAAGTGCCCTTTATTAAGCACTGCCCTGCAGCCAAGCAGCCACCACACAGCTGCCTGTCCAGCAGTGAGGTGAGGCTCAGGGCAACATGGAAGCAGTTAGTGCATGCCCCGAGCCCTGGCAGTATCCAAAATTTGTACAAGAGAACTCCGTAGTCCACAGTGGGTTTAAACTCCTTCCCATTACTAGAAATGCTTTGCAGTTTAATGATCAAATTATCTTCCCTTGTAAGTTCAAATATTAAAAAAACAAACCTCAAAATGTTCACATTGTGAGTTTTCTCCTCCACAATTCCTTTCTGCTCAGCCCCAGAGAGAGGCTTTCTGTTGAGGAGTGGGGCTGTGTCTGTGCTTCCTCACATGCCCCCTTTAAAAAGTCCCAGCTATTAATACAAAATCTCACAATGATATACCGAGCTGTGCGATACGCCATTCCCTGGGCTCTGGAGCGACTGGCCAGGACAATGTTGCTCCCAAAACCTGCACAAGAGTAAGCAGTGACCACAGCGCCAGAACCCCTGGGGCTCCCTTGGTGAGGGTTCAGGAGGTCTGAATAGAAAGAAATGCCAGGAGAGGGGAACAAATTCCTTTTAAAAATGAGCACTTTCCAGTTATTTGGAGCAGCTGTCCTGCAACCTTTGTAACTGTCCAATTCATCTTCATCAGGAATTCATTCCCAGGAGAGAACAGAGGGCAGTTGGGCTCTGGTCAAGGTCTGAGTATCACTGGGTTATCACCATGGAGTCCAAACTAGGAGAGCAGGACAGAGCCTTTGCCTAGCCTTTGTTTCTGGTGTGATGTGGTCTCACTTTCTGTCTGCCAAGGATATTTGTACAAAAGCCAAACAGTCCAGCAGCTGTTCAAAGACATTCAAAAAGCAGAGGTCCTTACATCTTGGTATATAGTAGATGATCTATAAGTGAATGAATGAATGGCTTATGAACTAAAAAGATGGGGCAAGAGGAAGATATTGTCCAGTGATTTAGCTTTCCTGCAACTGACTTTCCTTATGCTTTTCTTCCTCTCCAAACCCTACTTACATGTAGGGTTCTATTCAAATGCCTCTTCTGTAACCACAATGTGGGTTCAGCTGTTTGCCACAATGAAAGCCAAACTCATGAGACAAGTGTGGAAAGAGGTTTATTCAGGTGCTGTGACCTGGGAGGATAGCGACTCCTATCCCAAAGATCAACTCATCCACCTGTCCAAGTCTGTGATTTTTTGTGGGGATAGGGAGGGAAAGGTTTATTATACCCAATTACCTTGCTAGTTTTTGGCATACTGAGGATCTGTGCATTCGTCTTTCTAGCTTTTGTTGTGCTTTGTGTAAAAACCTCCCCCTGCGCCATCTTGGCCAGTGGGTGAAACTTCCTGGTGCTCCTTGACTGGCCACAGTATTAGGGCAGGGGGGATGCAGGACCTGCCATCAGGACCTGCCACAGCCCTCAGCCCATTCCTGATGGTGCCCGCACATCCCAGGGAGCTGATGGGAGTCCCTGGGTCACCCCTAGATGCCAACACATCTATATTCTCTGTGCAGCCCCCACATGGCCTATCTCTTTGAAGTGAGCTCTGATTAATGGCTGCCAACAGCAAGAAATTCTCCCTTCAAAACTCTGGACCCTTGTCATCTTACCGTGGTTAGTGGTTGAAGGTGTCATCTCCTGTACTTTCTTCCTGTTATCAAGGGGCATCCCCAAGTCCAAAGAATCTTTCTGTCTATGAAAGAAAGAAGGGGTGAAGCATGGAGGGAAGCCTTTATGTGAGGAAGAATAACTATTGTCTTCTGAAGGTGGTATATGCGGTGTTTAGAAAATGGCACTGCTGACCAAGCAAAGCTGGTAGACTGCTTTATATTTCAAGAGACAGTGTTGCTGATGCGCTTCCCGAGTGAGACCTATTGCCTAGACAAGCAATTGAGTAAGGCACCCTTCAAGTCCAGCACCGAAAACCACTTGCTATCCTGAGTACTGTGGTCAACAAATTATAAGGGTTGGGCACCATAGGATGAATATCCTGAACAATGTCATTTATGGCCCTATGATCCTGTACAAATTGCTATTCATAGAGTAAGTCTTTTTGACTGGCAAAATGGGGATGTTGTAGGGAGACTGGCATGGCCAAATTAATTCTGATTTTAATAATTCTGCAATACAGGTTGAATTCCCTGTAAGGCTTCCTTTTTAAGCAGGTATTATACTTCCATGGGACTTGTGCCCCTTTTCTTGGATTAATTTTTACAGGTTGGCTGTTAACCACCTTATCTGGGATTCTGTCAGCCCAAATGGCTCAACTGACCTGCTCATGGATCTCAGGTGGGAAGTGATTATCTCTGGCTTCTTCTGGGCCAGTCGGGAGCACCTGGAGTGGGATGTCATGTTCCAGTGGGACTCCCAAATATAATTGCTGCTTCTCAGGGAAAGAGTTACTTGCACTATAATTTACAAAGTAAATCTTGACCTGACACAGAATGGGGGCAGCCTCGTATGTAAAAAAAAAAGCTGTATATGCTTTTTACCCCAGAGCTGGCACTCTAGAGGATGAAGGGTGCCTGGTTTTGTAACTGTCTGCTCATTCCAGTAACTGACAGTGCAGCTGAACTTTTCTTGATGAGTTTTGTATTCAACACTGAGTGTGTAGCGCCTGCATCTACAAGAAAGTGAATTATCTTGTTCCCCACAGTCAGTTATACCTGGGTTCCTGTGGAGAAATAGTAATAGGTTGGGAGATGTATATGGGAACTCCTGGACCTTCTTAATCTACGACAGATTTATAATTTCTTTCTAACATTTCTTGGTAACAGCTTCTATCCTTTTTCTGTTTGAGTTCTGGGCAGTCCTTTCTTCCATGGCCTTCCTCTTTGAAATAGGTACATTGATTGGTACCTAATGGGTCTTTCCCTTTTCCTTTGGGGTTCCACTTCTCCTTCTGGTTTCCCTGTTACTAGTAAAATAGTAATCTGGGACCCCAGCCTAGGTCTTCTGGGGACTTGCCAAGTGTCATGCTGTCCCATCTGGGTCACCAAAAACTGTAATTGAAACACAGGTTTAATTGCCTGATGCAAGAAAAGCCAAACTAGTGAGACAGGTGGTGGTGCAAAAGGAAAGAGGTTTATTCATGTGCCATGGCCTTGGAGAATTACGGACTTCCATCTCAAAGATCATTCCCTCTTCCTACTCAAGCCTGAAGTTCTTATAGAGCTAGAAAGGAGAGGGCTTTCTTCCTATCCACTTGTCTTTCTAGCTTCTGGTTCACTTGGGCCCTGTTCATTCATCTTTCTAGCTTTTGGCCCTCTCAGGGATAAGAACCTCCATGTCACTGTTTTGGCCAATGGGGGGACTCCCTGGTGCTTTATGACTGTCTATATAGTGGGGAGGGAAGCTGTACAACCTGCCATAAGAAAGTCTAGAGCCAGCCTCTCAATGTTGGACCTGGCACACACACATCCTGGGAGATCAGTTGAAGTCTTCAGGGAATCCCTGGACCCCAGTGTGCCTGCATCCTCTGGAAAGCCCACATGATCTACGACTCCAGGCCTGAGCTCCAGTGATTGCTGCCTATGGTAACATCTCCACTACAAAGTCTTTTCAAAACACTGGGAAAAGCTCTCCCAGTCCTAATTAATTTCTATTTGGGCCTTCATTATAGCACTTAATACTTTTAACTATGTCATTGATCAAATTTTTCTCTTTTCTCCCTTATGAGACTTTGGATAATTTGAGAGCAATTTTGGGTCTGATATTGTCTTTATCTCTTCAAAGCATCCTGAAAAGTATCGTAGAAAAAAAAACATGTGGTATACGTGTGCAGAGGCTCTGAAGAAGAAAGCTTATACCTGAGAAGGCCTGATATGCCACAGATAGTGGCCTTGCACAACAAAGACCATTGGAACCAGTCAGATTCTCTCCTGGAAGCCTGAACACGCCACAGAGTCAACCACTGGAGGGAGCCAAAGTGGAGTGTCCTCTTTCTCAAAGACTGGATGCGGGCCCGGCTCTGCCAGCTCCTTTTTAGCCTGAAGTTCCTTTATCTCCTGGTGATACCCCCCTAATCACCCCCAACCCCCCGCCTTTTAGCTTAGATTTAACATCTTGTTCAACAAAGTGGGAGACACTGGAAGTTCGGTGTGAGCAGAGAATAACTTTACAAATTACTGGCATGATTCTGAATGTTTTCTGTTCTACAGACTTAGAATTTCCTGTTTAAATGTCTAAGAGAATAACACTGTTGGACAGCAGGTACTTACTGGCTACTGACTAACAGAAGCCTATAAAGTATTTCAGAAACTAAGAAAAATGTTTTTAGAATAAAGTCATTTGGGAATTCTGTCAGGCGCTGAGAATATTTTTCTTGGTAAGTATTCAAATCTGCTATGTCTGTTTGAGTCAACTTTTACCCAGCAGTGTCTATCCTGAGGAAACTGAGGAAACTTGTCTTCAAAGTCAAAAGCTGATTTCAGAAACCTCCTGGAGATAAAGGATTCTGATGAGATATCACATGGGTGGTGCTTTTGTTTCAGCACATTTTTCTTTAAATAAAAATTTTCTGAGACACCTTTGAAATAATTTTTCAGGGGAGAAAATATATGAAGAGGTTTCTCTGAGTCTCTCTTTCTCTGTCTTCCTACCCCCTAAATATACAGAGCATCTGGTGATAAGAGTGGGAGTGAGGAGGGTAGTTGGGGGACCATGAGACTATTGACTTCCTCATGCTCACTGACAGCACTGACTCCAATATTCTTAAATTACAAAATTTCTCCAATAGCCCAAAGCAGATTCTCTCTTTCTTTCCTCTCAGATGCATGATGCTGTGCTTGGTGAGGGTTTGGGGGAGACACACCAACAGATAATACAGCATTTCTTTGCTTTCCAGGACCTTGCAGAACAAAGGTGGGCATGGCATTTTCATAAGTTGTACGTGCTTCTCTACCTTGTGGGTGCCACTGATGCATGGACCACAAGAATGGCACCTGAAAGTCTTCTTAGCTCCGGATCTGTATGTACTTGGCTGCTGGTGCCAGAAAAACAAGTGCAGAGTGGTCTAAATAAAAAAAATTTCCCTCACATTGCTAGAAATGTGCTTCATAATGCAAGGGTCAGTGACTTTTGAATTTTTGTCATTTCTCATGGTCAAAAGACTATTGTTGGAGTGCCAGACATAGACATACATTCAATACAGAGAAAGGGGAAGAGGAACCTTAACCTGTCTCTGCTTTATCTGGAAACCCTTCCCAGAACTCCCTACAAGTTTCTTCTATGTCCTTGGTAAAACCATCACATGGGCTTGCTCTGTGCTAATCTCTTCTGTATGTGTCATATCTACAGAAAGGGCGTGGTCTCACTGGATGGCAGTAGGTCCATGGCAGATTAGAGGAGCTCACACATTCTTTGCTGTGCCTCCCATCAAGAAGTGGCTTTCTTGGCCAATGGAATGAGGAAGAAATTACTTTCTGGGACTCCCAAGATTTGCTCTAGGAGTCCCTGCAGCTTGCAGTGGGGTGGCTTGAATGGAACACTCGCTCTTAGAGTCCATAACTACCATAAAAGGTGTCCAACTGCTCTGAAACTGCCATGTGGAAGAGGCCCAGGTAAGCATGCCAGGTGAGAGTGTAAGTTGAGCCCAACCTCCCAGCTGTCCTTGCTAATGTGTCGTCACTATACTAGAGACCCACCAGACCAGGCCATCTTCCTGCCAAGTTCCAGCAAGTAAACCATCTGGTGATACCATATGGAACAGCTGAGTCACACAGCTGCCCGTATTCCTGACCTACAAAATTGTGAGATAAAGTAGCACATTCATTGTTTTAAGTTTCTAAGTTTTGGAGTAATTTCTTACTTAACAATAGACAGTCTTCCCTTCTCAGAAGGGCATGTTCCATCTTTAAATTTAGCCCAAAATGTTAGGTTCAAATTCAGTTGTGTGGACTAAGTTCTACTATGTATGTACATTTAGAAATCATTGGGAAGTTTGGATATCTCTTTCTTCCTTTTGGATCAAGCATCTGAAGAACTTGACCCCAGAAAGTGAAAGTACATTCCATTCTCAGCATTGAATTCTAAGTGGTGGACATGATCTTAAGTCAATCTGTAGACATAAGCATAGTAAGCAGTAGAAACTATACATATTGTGAGGGGTTTCCATAAGAGGTTGGTAGATAAAGCAAAGATTGTGGATTTGCTTTTCAAGAGAAAGCTAAGCAGAAAATGGAACAAAAACTGTGGAATCTCCTCAGACTCTACTGGGTGCTCAGAAGGCAAAGAGATGGCTTTCGGAGTTTGTGTGCAGGCTAGAGGGGCATTGCAGCAGGAAACATTGGTGTCCTACCCCATATAGGTTCAGGATCTGCAGCTCGGAGAAGGCCACCAGCCTGCAGGCACCCTCATCATAGCTCCTGGCACCTCAGTCATTCTTGTATTATTGGAAAAAAGACACCTTCTTTACTAACTGTGCAATGGATTTAGTAAGGCATCATAGCGATAGGTTGTTTGCCATAATGGTTGCTGGGCTTTCATTATATAGACTAGAGGCATGGTGCATGAAATTTGTGCACAAGGGTGCGTGTCTCTCAGCCCATGCTATGATTTCATTCACTTTCTCAATAACCACAGCCATTGGGTGGGAGCCCTTTAATGACTCTTTAGTCTATTTTCATGGCTGCTTACTAGTAATAACAATGAGTTATTTGAACAGTTATGATTTTTAAGATTTAGCCTTGTCCATTTAAAAATTTTAATCTCACAATTATCCACTGCTGTGAGTGTGTGTATGTGTTGTGTGCTTATGTTTCTGATAGGTTTGTCATTTCACACCCTTTTATTTCCTCTGAACTCACATGTCTGTGTTGGCTGGGTCTGGCCACAGTGGCAGAGGAAGCTCCACAGCTAGCTGCCTTTGGCCAGGCTGCTGTCCTCTCAACCTTCTGCTGAGCTGAACTGGGGTCCTATGGGTGCTTTCCATCAACTGCTGGCTATCCGGTGGTGGGAGCAGGCACGACTGGTTTCTCAAGGGCTCTGGGGAAGGTCCTCTCATCTTACACACTTGCCTTGTTTTATGATGATCTTGACATTCCCAGAGTCTTGATATTTTCTGGTTTAAGATCCTTAAGTGTAGGCTAACTTCTTAGATCACAGCTTCCATGAAGAGGAAGATGAGGCTTGACCTGAGTCCTGAGTAAGTTTCAGTAGTTTTGAAAAACCCTTTCAGGAGTGTTAGCTAATGAAACCCTCTTACCTCTGGAGGAAGCAGAGGCTGAGAAGGGAAGACTAGCAGCTTGCTGGGATTTTCCCCCTCTTCCCTGTTTTCTAATTTATACCCTACACCATGCAGACATCCCCACAATCAATGGCTTTTACTCCTGAGAACTTGCTTGAGCCTCATTTTGTCTTTTAAAGATATGATAGCACAAAGTTCACTGTCTCTTTCCAATGCACTGCAACTCGGTTTTGTGTAAACACAGGATGACGGTTTGTTTATGAAGCGATAGTTTTGCTGCCCTTTCACTCGAGGGACAAAGGAAAATGTTACCAAAAAATGGCCATCAAGGTTGAAGTGGGCAAGTTGGGTAAATGTTTCTTATAGAATTAGTATAGCTGACTTCTCTGTAAGTCATTTTAAGGAAAAGCATAATTATAAAATACTTCCAGAGAATACAGCTATAATTTCCTGCCCACTGCCTATTGCTTTGTCAGACTCTAAAGCTCATCAGCTGGAAAAATTGAGAACCATTCAAAGTTAGTGATTTCCCTACATACTCACTCTACAATTATTCATTTATCTTGAAAGCTGGCTTTTCTCTGGACTTACTAGATGCCTATATTCTGAAGCCATCTGGTTAGATCTGGGGCAGGTCTGAGGTAGAAGAGAATCCAGTGAAAATGATGCCTTCTGGAGGAGGTCATTGTCAAAACCTGGGACTTTTAGGACGTTAAGAATGGGATCATGTCCATGTAATCATAAGGCAATTTAAATTAGATGTACTCAGCATAGGAGAACATACTCAAGAGTGCCACTTGATTTTCTAGAGCAGCGGTTGCCAACCGGTGGGCCACAGACCACTGATGGTCCATGAGGTCCAAAAGGTTGGTTCCAGAGGGACAAAAACAATGCCTGGGGACAACCAGCCTGGCAGGGGGAGGCAGTTGGGGGCAATTATACTGTCAAGGAGGGCAGATAGGGATGACCAGGCCAGCAGGATGGGGGCAATTAGGGGTTTCCAGGCTGGCAGAGGAGGGCAGTTGGGAGTGACCAGGCCAACAGGGTGGGGGGAGAAAGGGGTGACCAGGCCAGCAGGGCTGGGTTTAGGAGCCACCAGGCTGGCAGGGAGGTGGTCAGTGCACATAGCTACTAGTCAGCTGGTGGACTGTTCACTTAGGCTTTTATATATAGATAGATGACATTATCCTAGGACCTATTGAAAAAAGCAAGGATGTTTACTGTGGCTTTGTTTATGATAATTAAATACTAGAAACAACTTAATTTTTCTGTGGTAGAGACTTGTTACATACTTTTTAGTATATTGACACAAAAAGTACCTTAAAGGCAGGCTAGATGGGGTCAATGGGGAAAAGGAGGACATATGTAATATTTTCAACAATAAAGATTTAAGTTTTAAAAAATTATCTTGTAGATATGGATTTACTTCCTTAGAATGAATAATTCAGACCCTATTTGAACCTTTTGGTATTTTAATATATGCCACCTCTTCATGATTGACTTCCACAGATGGCCAAGCCTTGCCCCCCACCCTGCTTCTCAGTCTTGCTCATGTGGATTGGGCCAAAGCCCACTGCCCCAGACCAACACCATGTGGGGAGGGTTACAGTGGGGAGAAGGGTACCAGACCTGCCAGCCATGGTGCCGATCATCTTATGCCCAGCTTTGAATTCGTCCCATAGAGCCTTCATCTCAAGCTGCATGCCCATGCTGGCCACCTTTGTGTTCTTCTTTACTGGTGCTTTGGCGGCCACTGCGCAATTGGCTCTGGGGCCCTCAGGCTTGGCAGCAACACTGGTGGCAACCCCTGTGGCCAGTGCATCATAGTGACTGGTTGTTCCGCCATATTGGCCACTAGGCTTTCATTATTAGACTAGAGGCCTGTGCACAAAATTCGTGCACAGGGGTGTGTGTCCCTCAGCCCAGCTTGCACCTTCTCCAATCTGGGACTCCTCAAAGGATGTTCGACTGCATGTGTAGGCCCGATCCTAAATGGACAGTCAGATATCCCTCTCACAATTCAAGACTGCTGGCTCCCAACTGCTCACCTGTCTGCCTTCCTGATTGCTCTAACCACTCCTGACTGCCAGCCTGATCACCCCTTAACCACTCCCCACCCAGCCTGATTGATGCCTAACTGCTCCCCTGCCAGCCTGATTGCCCCTAACTGCCCTTCCCTGCAGGCCTGGTCCCCCCTAACTTCCCTCCCCTACAGGCCTGGGTTCCTCCACCCCCAACTCCCTTCCTTGTAGGCCTGGTTGCCCCCAACTTTCCTCCTCTGCTGGCCTGGCCACCCCTAACTGCCCTCCCCTGCAGGCCTGGTCCCTCCCAACTGCTCTCCCCTGCTGGCCTGATTGCCTACAACTGCCCTCCCTTGCAGGCCTGGTCCCTCACAACTGCTCTCCCCTGCTAGCCATCTTGTGGTGGCTATATTATGCCCACATGAGGGCATCCATCTTTGACCACATGGGAACAGCCATCTTGTGTGTTGGAGTGATGGTAAATTTGCATATTACACTTTTATTAGATAGGACTAGAGTCCTGGTGCAGGAAATTTGTGTGTGGGTATAGTCCCAAGAGCGGGCCTGTGTTCAGGTCCATCTTCCCTGGCTTCCTGCAGCCAGACCAGACTCCATCCTCTACTACCCACCCCTGGTTTCTTGTTTGCCATTGGGTGATTGGAGCCTGCCACTGGGGGAAGGGACCAAGAGGTTAGCCATTCTGCCCACTCTCTGGCCCAGCTCCTTAGTGGTGGATTATTGGGGACCCCGAACTCTGGGCACAACATTTGGGGGCTCATCCTGGATTCCCAATACCCATGAGGGACCCCGTTCTGGAGAGTCTGTCTGACCGCGGTAAGTGTCTGTCTGTTTCTGTTCTGTGTGCGAGCTCGTTTCTGAAGTCTGTAGTGCCCGAAATGGTCTAGGTGGACACACTAGTGGATCTCGGGCAGGGGGAGAGTCAGAGGACGCTCTGCTTCCCCACGAGGGACGTGGAATCCCCTCACAGGAGGGATGTGGAATCCCCTCACAGGAAGGATGTGGAATCCCCTCAAACCTCTGGGACGAAGTGGGTGGCTCCTACGGGTGGGCGCACGGCCATCATATAGTGATCGGCTTTATTTCCGCCGGTCGGGAATGCTGCTTTGGATGTTTTTGATCGGCTTTATTTCCTCGGGTGGGGAAGGCTGCTTTGGATGTTTTTATCTGTTTGATCAGTTTGTGTCTTTTTGTGTACTTTTGTGAGCTCATTGGACAGAAGTTATGGGACAGACTCAGGCTACCCCCTTGAGTATTATGGTTGATCATTTTAGAGAGGTTAAGAGAAGGGCTAACAACCTTAGTTTAGAAGTGAAGAAAAGCAGATGGCAAAAATTTTGTTCCAGCATGTGGCTGGCCCTCAGTACTGGATGGCCGCCAGAAGGGACTTTTGACCTCCCCACCGTTCGCCGGGTCAGAGAAATCATTTCTCGGCCAAGGGGAGGCCATCTTAATCAACTCCCTTACATTATTACTTGGCAGGATCTTGTTTGTAGAGGACCCTCCCGTCTGGATTAAACCTTTCCTAGCTCCGCACCCTCCGGAGCCGGAACCCATTCTTGCCTTGCAGGAAATGGAGAAGAAAAAGAAGGCGGTTACTTCAGAGAAGAAGGAGAAGGAAGCCACCCTGCCATCAGCTCCTGATCCTCTCCACCCGGTTTTACAGGGGGGAACAGGAGAAGAGTTAATTTTCCCTCCCCTGTACCAGTTCCCCAGGTTACCGGAAAGGGGCGGGCTTCCGGCGGCGGCAGAGGGCGGGCTTCTGGGTATGGCCGCAGTTCCGGTAGGAAGCCCACCTCTTACCAGGCAAAGGGCTCAGAGGGAACTGCATGTTGCAGTCCCTGACTCCACCATTAAGACTCTGCCCTTGCGAGCTGCGGGCCCCCCCGGACGCGGATGGCAATCAGCCCCATCACTACTGGCCTTTCACCACTAGTGATCTCTATAATTAGAAAGCTCAGAATCCTAAGTTTTCTGAGAAGCCGGAGGGCTTATCGATTTGTTAGATTCTGTTCTTTTCACCCATCAGCCTACCTGTCAGCAGCTTTTGCAGGTCCTATTCACCACCGAGGAGAGGGAGAGGATTCTCAATGAGGCCTGGAAGCTAGTCCCAGGCATGGACGGGAACCCTAGCACCAACCAGGCTCAGATAGACACCTCCTTTCCCCTGACTAGACCTGAATGAGACTTCAACACGGCAGAAGGTAAGGAGAGGCTCCGGGTCTACCGCCAGACTCTAATGGGGGGGTCTCTGCATGGCTGCTAGAAAGCCTACCAATTTGACCAAGGTAGGGAACATACAGCAGGAAAGGGATGAACCTCTAGCTGCTTTCTTAGAACGTTTCATGGAGGCATGCCGCACTTACACCCCCATGGACCCAGAAGCCCCTGAGAATAAGGCAGCTGTAGTCATGAGTTTTATAGACCAGTCAGGTGTAGACATCAAAAAGAAACTACAGAGAATAGATAGATTTGGAGAAAAGAGTCTTTGGGACTTGCTAACCAAGATTGGAGCCCAAATAACTTTCAGACAAGGGGGGGCCCCAGATCACCGATGGTAAAGACCACACCATGCAGGTTCTGACTCTGAGACTGGAGGATGAGTATCGTCTCCACCAGGGGTGTGGACGGGTGGCTACAAGAAATCCCCACAGCTTGGGCAGAGATGGGGGGAGTTGGACTGGCTGCTCACAGGGCCCCAATCCTGGGGGAATTAAAGCCTGGAGAAGGCCCAATGAGAGTCAAGCAGTATCCTATGTCCCAGGAGGCCCGGAAGGGAATCCAGCCTCACATCAGGAGACTGCGAAGTCTAGGGATACTAGTCCCCTGTCAATCTGCCTGGAACAGCCCCTCTTCTCCTGGTCGGAAGGCCTCACACCAATGACTATCGACTGGTGCAGGACCTCTGGGAAGTAAATAAGAGAGTCATGGATATACATCCAACTGTTCCTAACCATACACTCTCCTAAGTTCCTTGACACCCTCTAGAGTCTGGTGTACTGTACTAGACTTGAAGGATGCCTTCTTCAGCCTGCCGCTAGCGCCTCAAAGCCAACCCCTGTTTGCCTTTGAATGGCACCACCCGGAGGAGGAATACAGTGGACAACTAACCTGGATGCGACTGCCCCAAGGGCTCAAGAATTCGTCTACCTTCTTCCACGAGGCACTGCACGATGACCTTGGTGAGTACAGGAGAGAGCACCCCACTCTCACCCTCCTTCAGTACATAGATGACACCTTGATTGCTGCCGACACCACTGAAGACTGCGAGCAGGGGACCAGAGACCTGTTGGCCACCCTGGAGACCTTAGGGTATAGGGCCTCCGCAAAGAAAGCTCAAATATGCCAAGAGAGGGTGAGTTACCTGGGATACATCCTGGAGGGTGGACAGTGGCAGTTATCAGATGCTAGAAAAGAAAACTGTCCTGAAGATCCCTGCCCCCACCCCCCGAAGAGAAGTCAGGGAGTTCCTAGGGTCGGCTGGCTGTTGCTGCCTCTGTATTCTGACAAACTGACCCTAGGACAGGAGATCTGGATTACAACCCCGAATGCCATTAAGGGGGGTCCTAAAATAGCCTAGCAATGCATGTATGACTCACTATCAAAGCTTGCTGCTCAACCCTCCTCTAGTGTGGTTCCATCCAAGTGTGGCCCTCAACCCCGCTACCCTGCTGCCTGACCCTGACCTAGATGCCCCGCTACATGACTGTGCGGGAATCCCGGAGCGGGTGCATGGACTCCAGAAAGACTTGACTGACCGGCCCATCCCTGATGCAGAGGTCACCTGGTTCACGGATGGAAGTAGCTTCATGCGAGATAGGTGCAGGTATGCAGGTGCAGCGGTGGTCACTGACACGGACACTGTATGGGCGGAGGCTCTGCCCCCTGGGACATCAGCTCAGTGAGAACTCATTGCACTCACCAAGGCACTGACACTGGGGACTGGGAGACGGCTTAACATCTACACAGATAGCCATTATGTATTTGCTACAGCTCATGTTCACGGGGTGATCTATCAGGAGAGAGAGCTATTGACAGCAAAGGGATGGACAATAAAGAATAAATAGGAAATTCCTGACCTGCTTGTGGCTTTGTGACTCCCAGCTAAGCTAGCCATTATCCACTGCCAAGGGCACCAGAAGGCAGATGACCCAGTGGCAAGAAGTAACCAAAAGGCTGATCAGGTAGCCAAAGCAGCGGCCTTCACCTTTGTCCCTACCATGGCCTTACAACTACCAGAGCCCGGGGACCCAGTCTTGCCAGATCAGCCTGGGTATTCTCAGGAAGAGCTGTAGTGGATCAGGAGGCTTCCCCACGTCTAGGAAATTAAAGGATGGTGGTACACACCAATCATACTACCGGACTGGCTTCGGTTACAGTGTTAGAAAGCATGCACTGGTCCACTCACCTGGGGGCACGCAAATTAAAGGAATTAATCCGACACGGCAGAATTAAGACCCACCAACAGGACATCAAAATAGAACAGGTTGTATCCACCTGCAAGACCTGTCAACTCACAAACGTGAGAACCAGGCCAAGTGAAAAAGGAACCCGTCCCAGAGGAACCAAGCCTGGAGCACAATAGGAGGTCGACTTCACTGGAATTAAACCAGGAAAGTATGGCTATAAATATTTTTTTAGTATTTGTAGATACCTTCTCTGCATGGGTAGGAGCATACCCATCTAAGCATGAAACAGCTTCAGATGGTAGCTAAGAGGCTGCTGGAAGACATCGTGCCCAGGTACGGTTTTCCCACTGTGATAGGGTCGGACAATGGATCAGCCTTTGTCTCACAGGTAACACAGGCAGTGGCCAAGGTCATTGGGGCAAATTAGAAATTACATTGTTTATAGGCCCCAAAGTTCAGGGCATGTAGAAAGAATAAATAGAACTCTAAAGGAGACCCTTACCAAATTGACCATGGAGACTGGCGGGGACTGGGTGGCTCTCCTTTCATATGTCCTTAATAGGATTAGCAACTCCCCCTACACCTTGGGTTTTACTCCTTATGAAATCATGTTCGGCTGGCCACCCCCTGTTATCCCTAATCTTAAAGCCAAATTTCTTGCAGAATTTGAAAGTCAAGAACTGTTTCTTTCCTTGAGAGGGCTCCAGAGGGCGCACGGGGACATTTGGCTGCGCCTCTGTGCCATCTATGAAACCTCATCAGCATAGGCCCGGGGACTGGGTCTATGTCAAGAGACATCGCCGGGAGACCCTTGAGCCAGGTTGGAAGGGTCCCTACGTCGTAGTGCTGACGTCCTTCACCTCCCTCAAAGTAGACTGCGTCGCGACCTGGGCCCACCCACCACAGGGAACCTGACCTAGAGTCAGACTTCACTGCTTGAGAGTTGTCAAGGAATCCATGGCCCTCGTAAGAGAGGGATAGCAGAAGAGTAGACTAGAAGGGAGCAGTCTCAGTCTTGGTATGAATCACTGTTTAATTGGTCCCCATGGTTAACTACTCTTATTTCCATCCTCATTGGACCCCTTATAATCCCCTTAATGCTGTTAACTTTCGGTCCTTGTATTATTAACAAACTGGTCCAATTTGTCAAAGAACGCATAGGAGTAGTCCAATTAATGGTTACAAACCCAGTACCAGCCTCTAGGAACAGAAGAGGCAGAAATGCAGCCCGTCTGAGGATTGAGACGTGTGTCCCAAGACAAGGGGGGAATGAAAGGAAATGAACTCTCCTCCATCTTTTCCTATAGGGCTGGGACCCCTGCCTAAAACCCCTCCCTTTTCTGGGAGTGGCCACAGGTGTGCCAGCAATGTCTTAACTTCCCCTACCCCCACCCAAATGGACCAATGAAGCTCCAGGGACACAGCTAAGGTCCTAATTAGGCTTAACCACAGAAAGACCCCAATTCAAGTGACCAATCTCTGTAGCCTTCATCATTTTCCCAAGCCCCCTAATTATCCTACCCCATAAAACTCATTGTTCCCGCCCGGTCCGCTCTCGTCTCACTGCTGCGTCAGAAAGAGGCTGAGAGCCAAACCCGGGTTTGAATAAAGACTCTTTGCTTTTGCATTGGAAAAGCCTCCTTAGTGGTGGATTATTGGGGACCCCGAACTCTGGGCACAACACTCACCATAGGGAGATAAATGCAAAGGTGAAGAATGTAACTTCAGCCCAGTGTCGCTCAATATATGAGAAACTTTAGTACAACCCACCTCCTGGAGTATGTCCCACCTGGCTGGAGTACGTCCCACCTGGCCAGGGAAGCCTCCCAAACATCTACTGGCTACTTTGAAACTGGGTTTGATTTGGGTTTGATTGTGCAAAGGCACAAATGTTGTGTTTGTTTATTTTGGTTGGTAGCTTAGACATTTAGTTTATGGCGTGAGGAGAGTTCCAATAGCAGAACTCGCATTACTGTGGACCATGGAAGGGGTCTGACTTGAGACAGCTCCCTTTGGGGTCTTTGTCCAGGAGCAGGTCAGTGCTGAGGGGTAGGCAAGTAGAGGGCATGAGGAGGGTGCTTGCAGCTCTGCAGGACGCAGCCAGTGCTTTGTTTCTGCAGCTCGGGAGTGGCTGGCAGTGGCTGCAGCTCTCTTTTCTGCCTCATCCAGGTCTCCTATCTGCTTCTGTGGACAGGGTGCAGTCAACAGAAGGCTGTCTTCAACACCTCTTGGCAAGAGAAATAAGCTCGTGAATTGTGTCCACACCCAAAAGGATTCTCACCCGTTTGGAGGAACATCAAGTGCCATGCACACCCTTACACCCGTAGGGAAGCTGGTCTCGGGCTTGTGTTGAAGGTGGGGATGTGTTCTGCAGACCAGAGTGAAGGTGCGGCAGGTGAGCACAGACACAGGATGAGGCAGACGAGTGACTGTGCAAAGTGGGAGGACTGTGGGGTCAGCATGCACAAGTGATCTGGGTCATGCTTTCAATATTTGCAAGAGGAGATCACTGTGGGCAAGAATCAGAATGATAGCTCGCACCCGCTGGCTCGTGAGGAGAAGTTCACCTATTACTGCTGATGATGCTCTGGCCTGAGTACTATGAACGCTGAAGAAGAGAGCACTTTCTGTGGTTTCTCTGGTGAGGAGCTGTGGGCTGGGAATGATGCTGCTTTTAAAAGCATTGTTTTACCAATTGCTCATCTTCCTCTTTCATTTGCTGAACCAAATTGACTTCAGCTATATTAGGAATAGCTCTGTGAATGTAGCCACACATCACTAAACAGTGCTGAATTTTACGGTTCTTATTTGCAAAACAAAGGATTCGGGTTAGAGTTCGTTTTTTTTCCTAGCTCCTTCTAAGGATTCATTTAAAGAAGAACGTACTGCCCTAGCTGCTGTGGCTCAGTGGATAGAGCATGGGCCTGTGGACCAAAGGGTGCAGTTCCAGTCAAGGGCACATGCCTGGATTGTGGGCTCAATCTCCAGTAGGGGGCATGCAGGAGGCAGCCAATCAATGATTCTCTCTCATCACTGATGTTTCTATCTCTCTCTCCCTCTCCCTTCCTCTCTGAAATCAATAAAAATATATTCTTAAAAAAAGAAGAAGAAAGTACTTGAGGAAGTTGGTTGTACCCAAAAACAATTTTCCACCTAAGGTATTTAAGTTGGCCACGATGCTGCACAACCCAGCAGTTGTGCCCCACGGAGAGCCAAGATCGTAGGAGAGCCCAAGGTCTAGCACACCAGCTCCCAGACTCCAACTATTTAGAGTAGAATTAAGAGTTGGAAATAAAGTGAAAAATAATATCTAAATGCTTAAGATAGATGTTGAACTAGTTTATTGCTGTTTAACGACATGTCTGAAGATTTAGTTATTTGACCAATGATAATCATTCATTAGCTTACAGTCTCTGGGGCCAGTGAGCTAGCAGTGCTTGGCTTCCTGCTTAGGCCTTTCAGGAGGCTATTGCCAGGGCTTCTGTTATCCAAAGGGATGACTGGGGCTGAAGGATTGGCTGCCAAGGTGACTCCTGGCTGGGAAGGTGATGCTGGCTGTTGGCAGGGAACTTCAGTTCTTTGCCATACACACTCCCCATGAGACAGCTTGAGTGTCTTCATGACTTGGCAGCTGGCTTCCTCCAGGGTGTGTGATCCCAGAAGCCACGTGAAAGTGGCAATGACCTAGTGCTAGAAATCACCTACTGTCATTTCTGCAGGTCAGTCCTAACTTCATAGATAAGATCCCAGGGCATGAAACCGGAAGGATCATTTGGTAGGACCGTTCATCTGGCTACTGTGGAGGTTGTAACGTGCACACCCAAAGCTCTAAATTAGCCCTGTGCTGGCCGCTGCTTTGAGGTCATTGTCCTGTCACACTACCTTCTGGGTTCCCTGGGTCCACAGATGCTGCCGCTGCTTCAGCTATGCCTCTGCAGGAGCCTTTGGATTCAAGACTTTATAGTGACCACAATGAGAGGATTTGAGAATCAAATCCAGATTATCAAAAGCCACATGAATATTGGTGTAACTGTAATGATGCATTAGTGTGCACAGTGCCAGCCTGACAAGAAGCCCCGGTTCTTCCTCTTCAGAGAACCAGTGACAGTTGCTGCCCAGGGAGCTATGGCAGAGCGTCATCCTACTGCTCAGCGTCTTTGGTTTACCTTGACAGCGTCTATATCCCACATGATCCACTCTGTTTCACACTTTCAGTTCAGCTGACTCAGGAGTTACTGTGAATTGCTCAAAGACCCTCCTCAGAGGACCGAGTCCTATCTGGATTCACATAAGCTCTGTTCCTTGAACTGCGCCCGGTGTGCTCTACATGTACAGCTCACCCATTCACACGTTCACCTTCTGCGCTGTGCCAGCTGGCGGGAGCTGCTGTCCCGCTGGCTCAGGCGCCACAGGTCTTGATGGGGCTCCTCTATTAGGCTGCTGTCATGACTTCTGTGAGACATCCTTCCACCCAGCCCGCAGCTGCCGCCTGAAGCCCTGAGTGGGATTGAGAGGTGGCTCACAGGAGGCAGAGCCAATGCTCGCTGCAACTGCCCGGACAGAGCCTGGAGCCTCAGAAATGCCTCCTTGGCCTGCAGCTCTCTTCTCTGCCTGCCCCATGTCCAGTGTCCCCTCCCCAGCAAGAGCCACGTAGCTGATCTCTGTGGGACTTTGCTCCTTTCCCCATGTTTGGGCTCTTCTAGGAAGGAGGCTGTTTGGTCCTCTCCCAGAGCCTATTGCTCCTCTGCACTTGTGTATCTGGTCCCCATACAGAGAGGCTCAAACAGGCTTTCATTAAGGGGGAGTGGCTGCTTGAAGCAGGTAGCGTGGCAGTAAGATAGAGTCCATTGAAAAGGGTCAAGAAACAGAAAAATGACTCACAGCAGAAGCAACTTCTGTGAGCGCTGCCTGGGACCACGCAGCAGCAGGAGCCATGCACGGGCTAATGGAAGGGCCTGCTCCTCCACTGTGCTCAGGGACTGTGCGACTGTGTGATGCTCTCTGCTCAGTTGTGATTCAGTTGGCGAGGGGAAACCTCTAGAGTTCAGAGGTGATGGCAGCCTGTTCTCCTGTTGAACTGTCAGCTACACTACTAGATGGGAGCAAATAAGCCTCTATCGCCGCAAATGCCATTGTTTTTTGATGGCTGTTAGGGACTCTTGGGTGTGGGCTCTAGGCGGTCATCAGGACTCCACAGGTCACTCGTGTAGTCTTCTGGGAGGGTGCTCTGGTGAGTGTGTGCGTGTGTGTGCGCACATGTGCGTGTGCCATGTGCATGTGTGAGCATGTCAGGGGTGGTGTTCTGTTTGCCCACAATTGTCAGCTTCCTTCCTGCTTCAGCCTTGCACCAGTGGGCATGGCTCCTGCTTTAGGGCAGCAGTGGCCTGGCTAAGGCTCTGTGAGAATCTGCATGACTTGGGGATCCCAGGCAGGACAGGCTTTCTTACCCCACCCCTGACCCAGCTATGGTGGGGGCTGGGCCTCCCTTTCACCCTACCTCAGGCCTCTGACTGCCTCGCAATGGAAGACCTGAGATTTCCTCTTGCGTGTGTCACAGCTCTCTC
>JAAGEH010000041.1:1143259-1242277 GCA_011751065.1 Lasiurus cinereus | reverse complement strand
CTCTCTCTCTCTCTCTCTCTCTCTCTCTCTCTCTCTCTCTCTCTCTTTCTCTCGATCTCTTTCTTGCCCCAGAGCTGCAATAGGTCCCTACCTCTCTTCTCATTTGCCCCTCTCCTTTATTATCCGTTTGTAATTATTTGAAAGAATTCCACCGTAAGACAGAGACCCAACAGAACTCCTGCCAGCCTTGCTGGTTTGGGCTCACCTGCTGGGAGTTCTGCAGGGCTTTGGGTGGCCAAGTGGAGCAAAGGGCACGTTGTTCACACAAGTGAGAGAGGGGCATGGCAATGCTTGCAGCTCCAGAGCTGGGTTAGAGGGACTGTGTTCAACTGTTATTTTATGGGACATAATCTAGTTTGCCTTGCCTCATCCTTCCTATACATCTATATGTCTATCTATCTATATCACCTATGCTCACAAATGGATCAAAATTAAGTCAAGCTCTGCTTTCAAAAGATTTAGTATCTATCCTATATAATAAAGAAGTAATATGCAAATTGACCATCATGCCAACACACAAGATGGCTGCCCCCATGTGGTCAGAGATGGCTGCTCCCATGTGGACATATGATGGCTGCTACAAGATGGCCAGCAGGGGAGGTCAGTTGTGGGCAATCAGGCCTGCAGAGGAGGGCAGTTGTGGGTGATTAGGCCTGCAGGGGAGGGCAATTGGGGGGACCAGGCCAGCAGGGGAGGGAAGTTGGGGAGAACCAGGCTTGCAAGGGAGGGAAGTTAGGGGCAACCAGGTCAGCGGGGGAGGGCAGTTAGGGTAATTGGGCCATCAGAAGGGGGAAGTTAAGGGCAACCAGGCCTGTAGGGTAGGGCAATTGGGAAATCAGCCTGGTAGGGGAGGGCAATTGAGGGGGACCAGGCCTACAGGGGAGGACACTTGGGGGGCAACCAGGCATGCAGGGAGGGTAGTTGGGGGTACCAGGCCTGCAGGGGAAGGCAGTTAGGGGCAAACAGGCCAGCAGAGGAGGGCAGTTAGGGGTAACCAGGCTTGTAGGGGCAGGCAGTTGGAAGGACCATGCCAGCAGGGGAGGGAAGTTAGGGGTGACCAGACTGATAAAAGAGGACAGCTAGGGGTGAACAGGCTGGTAGGGGAGGGCAGGTCAGGGCAATTGGGCCAGCAAAGGAGCAGTTAGGTGTTGATCAGTCAGGCAGAAGTAGTTAGGGGCAATCAGGCAGGCAGGCACGGGAGTGGTTGGCAGCCAGCAGTCCTGGATTGTGAGAGGGTGGTCTGACATCCTTTGAGGGGTCTCAGAATTTCATGCACTGGGCCTTTTGTGTGATACACACACACACACACACACACACACACACACACACACATACTTAAAAGCCTAAGTGACTGGCCAACCATCCTTATGACACACCCTGACTACCAGGGGGCAGATGACCAACACAGGAGCTGCCAAGCAACAGCAACTTTGCAGAGTGCTCTCTTGCACTCCATGACCCCTTGGGGGATGTTGGACTGCCTGTTTTGGCCTGATCCCTGCAGGCCAGGCTGATAGACACCCACTGGCCAACTTCTAATTAATTTACTTTCAGTGAGCACAAATCCATGCACTGGGCCTCTAGTATTTACAAAAACATTAAAACCATTCTATTTATATAAAAGCCTAAGTGACCATTGCAACTGAACAGGCTGAGTGGGGCAACCAGGCTGGCAGGGAGGTTTGTGAAGGGCGACCAAATGACTGAGCAGCAGGCTGTCATGGGCAGGGGCATGGAGTTAGGAGGACCATGGCAGCAGGGGAGGGGCAGATAGACATCTCCTGAAGGGTCCTGAATTAGAGAGGGTGCAGGCTGGGCTTAAGGGACCCTTCCCCCATGCATAAAGTTTGTGTACCAGTCCTCTAGTTCTTAAAATAAAAGGCAGGTGACAAATGCACTGCTTTACAAATGCAAGAATGTCTCCAGAGTTTAGGGGCATTGGAATCAGGCCAGCTCTGGCCTTTGGCTCCTCTGGAGTCTGCCTACCTGCTGCCCTGCAGGGTGGACTGTGCCAATGGCCCTGGCATGGTGGGCAACAGGCTGTAGGCAACGTGGGAAGATAGAAAAGTGTAAGAGGCAACATGCTCGGCAGATGAGCAGGTCTGGCTATTGCCAGGCAGTGCCATGCAACCTCCGGCACATCACTTCCTCTTTCAGGGTTTCAGTTTCCTTTTAGGTGAAAAAGAGTGACTCGTGAAGGCCTGTTGGAGCCAACAGCCTATGGCTTATAATCATGGGCCATAGGTCAGAGAAGCTGAAGGTCCTGTCACCTCCTGCAGCTCACACCTCACCCCATGTTCAGGACAGCCATCACGTGGCTTTGGCTGTACTCTCAAGTGCAGGGGTGAGAATGGCAAGGATTCAGCTAATACATTTGCCAAGTGGCTTTCCCTCACCACTACTCCCTGAGACCCACATTGGGTTGGGTCAGGAACACACAGTAGGGTCGCTAATGCTAGCTCCTGTGTTGAACAGCCCTCAGCCTCAGCCAGACAGTTGCCTTCACCCACATGGGCTTTCCCTGTGAGAGTGCTGTGCTTGGAGCAGGCCCTGACATCCTCAGAGAACCTGGATGACCCCTGCGTCCTGGCCGGAATCTACAACTCTTTACTCACAAAACCTCTCCTGAGGGCAAAACAGCGGGTACTGTTTCCAGAAACATTGGACTTTAGTTTCTTGGAAATGTTTCCTAGCTTCCCTGTGAGCCACAATTACCTTTTCTGGAATCGAAAGGCTGAGCATTTCCTTTGGATAGTTTTCAAACAGCAAAATCCTGTCACATGTCCCATCTGGAAAGCCCTGTTTGACTACATTTGACCAATAATTAACTTCATATTTAGATTGAAGAGCAGCCAGATTTTGTCATCAACACATTGTTTAAGGTTATATTATTACATGTTTTCACTTGGCATACTTTTGTGGGCTTTTTTTCTGAATCATGGTCATATATGCAGATGAATAAAAGCATAAATGTTTTTACACACAATTTTACTCCTTATAACTAAGTACTTGTATTAGTAAATATTTTTTATATGCAAATAAAAACCTATCTCAAAGTAGCATTTGAGAGAGAGGGAGAGTATTGGTTCATAAAACAGTGAAGTAAAAATCCAGGAGCAGAACAGCTTCAGGCATGGCTGGATCCAGCACCATCAGGGTGCCACTATCTTTGTGTCTGGGAGCATGGGCGCTTTTCGCATGATGGGCATGTGCCTATATGTGACAGCAATCCACAGGAGAGAGTAGCATTTCCCCCGACATTTTTACTGAAGAAGTCCAGGGAAGGGTGTGATTGGTCCCGCTTGTATCCTGGGTGCCTCTCTGAACTAATCAGTGTGACCACGAGTATGGAATACCTGTTCAGGCCTGAATGGCATGCCCTTATCCATCCTACAGCTCAGATAGTGCTCCACTAGCTTGTATCGGTTTCCTAATTTCTAGAAACAGTGAGGAGGATATTCCAGCTTATTTCCTAAGGCTGCCAAGTAGACACATTGTTTGGGGTTGCATGACTTTCTGGGAGCCCAGTGTTCATGAAAATCAAAGATGGGAACACACATGTGCAGTGTAAGTGGATGTTGGCCGGTCATCACTCAGGTGGGGCTTCTCTCCACAGGATCACCCCAGGGCGGCATCTGGGACCTCTTCCCATATGAGATTTTTCCTTTTCTGAGTTTTTTAGTTGCTGCTAATACACCTAGAGCCAAAGGTAGAAAGCTAGGTTGACATGAAAGGCTTGGAATTTACTCTTGAAAAAACCCAGAGCCTTGGCAATGTCTCTCCTCAGTCAGGATCAAGTGCATCAAATGACACAAGGCCATCACTGCATTATTGACTGATGCTCAGCATCATGTTGTTTCAACAAATGATTTGTCCAATATGGAGGCTGTGGCAGCTCTTGTTCCTGTTCAGAAATGAGGGGTGAACTGGGAATACCGCCCTAGTAAGGAAAGCCTCTTGAGAACCAAAGCCAGTCTTAATTTTCTCAGGGATATGCTGCCAGCTCAGTGGTTTGGTGTTAATTGAGATGCCCTTTTTGTGAGGTTTTCCTTTAAGACCAGGAAAGAAATAACTGGGGAAAATAGTGTGATGCTTGCATTACTGAGAGGTGTCAGATGCTCTACCTGTGTCATCTCTCAGTGAGAGGCAGGCAGCCTGTGCTCCCTTTGTAAGTGAAGAAGCTAAGGTGTCGCCCGAGTTTCTGAGCCCACGTCACATGCTAGCTGGGACCCAGCTGGAATCCTGATTCTTTCTCTGGAGCTCACAACCTCAGACATGTGCACACAGGTTTGGCTGTAAGTTTGGTGTAATTTATTTTCACATCCTCCTTAGGAGCCAGGCCTTCCCTGTTAACAGAACAACACACCACGAGTCCTGAAAGTAAAAACCCACCAAACCAAACGGCCTTCCAGCTTCACGCCTGGAGCATCTTTGTGATTCCAATCGCCCCTGCACTGCTTCCCTGTGCACTTCTGAGTAAGCAGCCTCCCCCATTTCCAGATGTGCTTCGACATCTTTTCCATGAACATGACCAATTGTCTCTTGTGAATAGCACTTCGACGTGTGTTTACTGGTGAGTGCAAGGCCTCCCTTTCCAGGGGGTTCAGAGCAATTCCTGGAAGGCTGGTAGGAGGTGATTCTGGGCATTGCATCCACATGAATGTGTGCCTGTGAACATGTGGGCTGACGCTTGAGGCCTGGAGTTCCCCAGAGTTTCACTGTGGGAGCTTTCTGAGTCTGTGATATATTCCCCAAACTAATCAAACTTGCTCTTTCTTGGCCCCCTTTCCTTCCTGCCGTTTTTCCTCTTTGGAATTAAATCCTAGCCTTGGACTCTGGGCTTCCTGGACCCCAGTGGGCACCAGGAGCCTACTGAGGTGACAATGATATGTGTGACCTGCTCCTGGGGCTCCTGTTTACTTTATCAAGTATGGAGCTTTCCCTGAGACAGAAGCTTGCCCACCCCAGTTTAACTGGCTCTGCTAACATCCTGTCTCTCACCTGTAAAGGGGATCAGGGTGTTCTATTCAACCAGAGGTCTGTGAGGCGATGGAATGAGGGATAACTGTAGATTTTCAGAGGGACCACCTCCTTGCCTCCAGGAAAGGGGGAGCCCCTTTTTAATGGGATGACAGGCTGCCTGCAGACATGAAACCAAACATCTGTAACTACTGTGCAGGGACTTACAATATCCAGACACATCTCATCTGACCCTCACACTGATCCTGAGTGAACGTTATTCCATTTTTGGCAATGAAGAAGCAAAGGTTAAGAGAGGCAAAGAGACTTTTTGGATCCAAACTTGTCTTTTTCACACTATGGTGGGACCACTTATAAGTAACACTAGGGTCCCAGTGCATGAATTTGTTCACCTTAAAAGGAACTGTGGGCGGCGAGGCTGTGGTGGGCACAGGGGTAGGTCTCGGCCCATCCTCCATGTCCCCGCCTGGCCCCTCCTGCCATGGCCCTCTACCCGCGCCCCCCCCCCCCAATTCCCTGTCTGCCTGCAGCCCTGCTCCCACCACTGCTCTCACATGCTGATGGCACCATCCCTGCTGATACCCACTGTCAGCACAGAGTGATTGGGGCTGGCACCAGCAGTGGGTTCGAGCAGTGTCTGCTGCCCCGTAGTAGAGGGGAAGGTGGAGAAGCTCTCAGGGGTGATTGGGGCTGGCAGCCTTCACTCGGACCTGCTGATGACACTGAGCAATCAGGACTGGCACTGGGCACTATGCACTGGCAACGGGTCGGGTCCCAGCAGTGGGTGCAAGTGGCAGCTCCAGTGCTGGCAGCAGGGGCAAGCAGTGGTTCTGGTGCTGGCAGCAAAGAATTTTCAGTAACCACCAAAAGCTCACCCAGATGACAGTGACCAACACCCTGCCTTGGTCTGGTGCCCAGGCTCACCTGTTCCACCATCCTACCATGGCTGATGCCTGCCATGTTCCACACACACCCCCACCCCTATGGTCAGCAAAAGTCATAGCGACTGGTTGTTCTGCCATTTGATCTATTTGCATATTGGAGTTATATCTATATATATTAGAGGCCTGGTGCACAAAATTCATGCATGCGTGTGTGTTGTGTGTCCCTCAGCTCAGCCTGTACTCTCTCTAATCCGGAACCCCACCAGGATTGGGCCTAAACAGGCAGTCGGAAATCCCTCTCACAATCCAGGACTGCTGAATCCCAACCACTGGCCTGCCTGCCTGATCGATATTGAACTGCTCCCCTGTTGGCCCGGTTGCCCCTATTTGAAGAAAATGCATGTTCTCTTCCATCTTTTCCCTTGATTTTGAACTCAGTGTTTGGTTGGTCTGTGATACAATCATTGGCGTCACTCCAAGAGCAGGATGGGATGCTCCTTGGCTTGCATCTCACTGGGATAGAAGGACCACTTGACAGGTGGGAGCAGAGATATGAAAGCCAATCTTAATTCACACTTTGAGTCTTTTCTTGGGTACTTCAAGTCTTCCCAGGTATAAAATGAGTGGCATAGACGAGATGGTTTCCATGCCTCTTGGTTGTTCAATGTTCTAGAATTGGAGCCCATTGGTCGGAAGAAATTATGTCATCTCAAAATCTATATATATATATAAAAGCCCAGCGACCAAACAGTGGAACGACCAGTTGTTATGATGTGCACTGACCACCAGGGGGAAGATGCTCAACGCAGGAGCTGCCCCCTGATGGTCAGCACTCCTACAGTGGGAGTGCCGCTCAGTTGACTGGGATGAGTGGCTGCTCTTGCAGTGGGCAGACCTCCGCAGGCCATGCCCCCCACCAGTGCATGAATCCTTGGAATGGACCACTAGTATATATATTAAAAAAAAAAAAGCAAAGCAACTTTGGATAAAGTTGGGAAGAAAGGTTGGAACCCCAAGACACATGAAAGAAACCAAAGTTTCCTCAGAGCACAGTCTAGAAATCACTAATTTGTAGGCTCTATGATGTATTCCGGTTGTGTAATGTGTGAGACATGGGGCGGAGGCTGTGGTAGAGAGAACTGTCCCTTGCCAGGGTTCTCCCAGCAATGTATGTTGTTTCAATAGCAGTAGACTCAACTTTCCTCTTCATTTCCTATACATACTAAGATGTGGGCTTCAGGGTCAACATAAGGTTATGCCTTGACCCTTTTCTTCAAAGAACTATCCTTAAACTTTTATAGGGTAGTACTCCATGAATGTTTGATGAATAGATGAGAAAAAGTCTTTTGAGCTTTACAACATCTAAAAGGTGTATCTAGAGCCCACCTTTTGGGTACATTTGACATTGCACCCAAAGCATAGGTCCATATATACCTGGATGCAACCAAAAACTCGCACACATCTCATTTTTTCTGTCAGTGACCCACTGAACTGTTTTCATCACCTACTAACAGGTTGTGCTTCGGAGATGCTGGCGAGTGCATGCTCCACAGCATCCCCCTGTGTGCATGGGTTACATTTAGGTCTCTTCTGCTACTTCAGGTCAGCACGCATAGCACACAGGCCTTGAATGCCCATTTCTTGCTTTGCATGGCCTGGAGACTCCGGCATCCACTCTGAGCCCAGGCTAGCATGTTTCCTCCACCCTGTTCCCATTCTGCTCCCAGCACTTGCTAGGCTCCTGGCTGGGGGGTGAAGATTCTGTAACATCACCTCTGGCTATTGCCCCAGGTGAGGTACCTGGCTTCCAAGAGGAGAAAGTTTGGGTGTCAAGAGGCCGAGAAATTGACACCGAGGGCTGAGTCCTCTTTACCCCATCCTGCTGAACTGGTCCAGCTCCTTTCTCCAGCAGGTTGCTCCTCTTCCTGAGAGTGTTTCCCATAGATGCTCCTGGGCCCTGTGTGCCTCCCATCCAGGTGTCCCCAAGATGCTCACTCTGTATTTGCTTCTTGGCCTTCGGAGTCTAAAATATTTACTATCTGGTATTTTGTAGGAAACTCTTGCCCACCCCAGTGCTGTATGAGGGTGGGGTGTGCATTACATGGCCCTATAAAGAGTCAGCCTCTTGGAGTAACAGCATGCAATGGTATGAGGGCATCGAGCAGGAAAGGCTGGCTGGGCATCAATTCATAGGTTCAAAAGGATGGGAACTCGCCTAGGTCACCCAGATAGTCGGTAGCAGAGTGGGATTTGCAGTGAGGGTTTGGTAGGAGGAGAGAACAAATGTCAAGCCTGAGTTTCCTGCTCTTGGACAGCACGAAGCCTCTGACTTCCATGTGTCCCGGGCCATTCTCACTCCAGAGCTTCTGGGCAGCTCCGTGCCCGCCCGCCTGATGATCTTGCTTTGGGGCAGCTGCCAATGTATTTTTTTAATGACTGTGGTTCCTCCTGCCTCAGCACACTGTGGCAGAAGCTCCTGTCTTCCTGGCATTGTCTTTTCTGTGTGTCTCCCAGATTAGTGGCTCCCAGACATGGCCAAGGCCCTTCTAGAAGCTTAGGTTCCTCTTAAACTCCCCTGTGGTTCACAGAGAGGACCACAGTTCTAAGTGCTGCCAAACTCATTAGTGCCAGCACTCCAACATCCTACTCTCTGCCCTGGGCATGGCAGACTACATGGGCACCAAGCAGGAGGGCCTGGCTGGCTGGGCATCAAGTAGGAACTCCTAGCTGGATGGGCATTGAACAGGAGCACCTGGCTGGGTCCCCAAGAAGTGGAGCTCTGCCCAAGCTCCCCACATGCTCACAGCTGTGTTAATCTTGGTAGGTAGTTAGCCTTTGTAGGTCAGGCTGTGCCTGTGTTCTGAGGCACAGCTCAGCACTTTCATGCTGCCTTGTTAGGCCCTGGAAACATAGCTGTTGCTGGGCTATGGCAGAGGCAGCGAGAGGTGGGGAACAGCATGGCTCTGAGGGGCTCCCACAAGATCTTGCCACTTCCATGTCCTCATCTGAGGAGTGGGTGAATGTGCGACTCCCTTGTAGAGTTAAGGAGGCTATGAGCACAATGGCTGGCAGAGTGTGCCCAGCCAGGTGACTGATGTAGGGTCTAAATATCTCTACTGCTGAGTGCAGTGTATACAGCTATGCACAGGAATGTGGTCCCCAGACCTGTGGTTGGCAAACTGCGGCTCATGAGCCACATGCAGCTCTTTGGCCTCTTGAGTGTGGCTCTTCCACAAAATACCATGGCCTGGGTGAGTCTATTTTGAAGAAGTGGTATTAGAAGTTTAAGCTTAAAAAATTTGGCTCTCCAAATAAATTTCAATCGTTGTACTGTTGATATTTGGCTCTGTTGACTAATGAGTTTGCCAACCACTGTCCCAGACCAACGGAGTACTCATGCTCTCCTCCCTGTGGTTGTCCTGGCTTGTCCTGCTCCTGCCAGAGGGAGCCAGGGCTGCTGAGAGGTTGCCCATTGCTCCCTCACTGATGACCCTCTAGCTTTGGAAGAGTTGAGAATGTATACTTTCATCCCAGTGTTTTCTGCCTCCTCTTGCTTTTTGCTCTTAGAGGAGCCACTAGCATGCACTAAGGCTTTATGCGCACTTCCCTGGCCTGAGGCACGAGGCTCTCAGTTGGGGCTCTGGGCACCTGTTTGTCTCCGCCTAGTCCTGGCCCCCAACCCACTAACTCCCTCCTCCATTTTTTGCCCTTCATTCTCCAGGAGGACAGAATCTGTTTCTGCTTTGTTTACCGCACATAGTAGATGCTCAAGAGTAATAGTTCCCATGTAACCTAAAACCAAGGAGGTGGGGCTGCCTGTCACTACTTGAGCCAATGCAGCAGAGACAGAATGGAATCCTAGATGAGCTTTTATTCCAATCCTGCCCGCAGCATGAGAGAGCAGCAGGTCCCACATACACATCTGCTTTGCCCCCATTAGCCAGCTGCTTACATTGGGTAGAAGAACAAGATTATGCGGGAAAGTAGGAATGACAGGCATAGGGAGGTGGGCATGGGGTTATTTTGGAGGTTACAAGCCATGTGGGCTGGGGCTCACAAAGGGTGGGTTCCTCCGGACACCCTGGGGCCAAATTACAGTAGGGATGGTCCCACTCAGAGGGAGCAACCATGGGTGCTCTGGGACCAGGTGCTGAGAGGTTGTAAACCTTTCCATAATGACACGCAGTTCTTGGAAGAGGATGGCTGCATTTAGCTCCCGTGCCCCAGGCCTGCAGCTCCCAGCCAGGAGCTTCTCTGAGCAGAATAGGACCATCTGGTTAACAGAGCAGGATTCATAGCTCTGATCATTGTAGCTGGTCACCAATCTATTCTATTTCTGCCCCTAACACCATAGGAACCGGTGTGTAGGCTCCACCACTGTTCACCATTTGTCTTTTACTGATAAGGAAACTGAAGCACACCAAGGCTAACTAATTGGTTCCTGGGAAGCAGCAGCTGTGGACTGTGGGCTGAGGCTGCCATTTGCAGACTGGATAGTCTCTGTCAGTCCTGCCCCGGGCCCAACTGTCCAGAGCCGGGAAACAGCCCTCACAATCCAGAGAGGAACAGTGTGAAAGCCAATGGCCATAGACACTCAGAAGCATGGTTTCCCTCCTCTTCCTGCCAGATAAGCGCAATTGTTATTCTTCAACAGTAGAACTATTAGCCCAGAAGTCAGAAGTTTCCTTTCTTCTTTTAATTCCCAGCCCAGTTCCCAACTTCGCTGCTGCTGCACACCTGCAGTAGGAGCGTCCTTGGGGGGCAGCTGGAGCCCCTGGTTGTCCAGTGCCTCTTATTTGGGAAAACAACAACAGCAGCAACATGACAGCAGCAAACCCCAAAAACGCCTTAGGGGGAGAGTCAGACCTCAGGAAGGGGTGCTGCTCCTGCTTCCTCCCAGGACAAGTTGCATGCACGCCCCACCAGGCAGTGCCTGAGGTCAGTCAGATAGGTGTGTGAGAGGCACACAGTGTGACAGCTTCCTGTGGAGAGCTGAGAGTTGAGGGATGCTGAGTCCCAGGAGGAGAGCTGCTTCTTCCAAGGAGCCCGTGTCACCCTCAGGTCACCCAGCTGACACGTGCCATGCCTGGACTCAGGCTCAGGACCAGGTTCATCTTTGCACCTCCCTTTGCCCAAACCTACTTCTACTTGTGGAATTATTAACCAGATCCACCTGTAAATGAAACACTGTGCTCCCCTTTGGCCCCCCGAGGCTGCAATTGTGTCCTGAGTCTGGCTCTCTTTCTCTCCTAGAGAAAGAACTTGGTTTTATTGCAAAGGCACCACTAACATCATGCGTGTTCAACGTCCCAGAGTGCCGTATGCGTTCTGACCTTCTTCACGGGAGCCTGGCTGATAATGACGCAGAAGCAGCAACCACATGTCTGGACTGAATTTGCTTCCAGGCACCTGTGTGCGAGGAGGACCTAATTAGTGATCTTGCACCTGGTTATTAAACACACCTTGGGTGAGTGAGGGCCTGGAGCTTTAGAGATGCTTGTTTCTAAGGGCCAGGACTGCGGGCCACCAGGACTTTTGGAGCCATGTGTGCAGTGAGGAGGGGGTGAGGACAGGGTGCTGAGGGCTCTGGCTCCACCCTCTCCCTGGGCGAGGCTCCAGGTCTGGACTGGGTCAGGGAGTGAGAGTGCACTTGGGAGCAGTGATTTCAGGAGGTGTGCAGCATCACTGTGCCCTGCAGAGGGCCTCCGGGTGAGTGTGTTGTAAAGAGCAGTCATGAGCGCGGGCTACTGTTGATAGTGCACGGGACACAAACCCACTCGTCCTTTTCTCCAGCTGGTCCTGCAGATGGTATGGCCACTCACCAGGTCAATGCTCACGGCTCATCCAACTTCCTGGTGCTCTCAGTCCCAGGAAGTGTGGTTGCTCCTTGCTTCTAAAACATGTTCAATTTGCATTCTTCCCCGTGTCTCTACTGATTTAACCCAGACCCAGTCATGCCCCAGGGACTGTGGTCTCAGTCACAAATTGGTTTCCCTGCATCTAGTCTCACTACACTCCAATTCCCCTCCTAGCCAGACGGTCCTCCCAAAGCACAAACACATCTATCTTCCCCACCCATCTATCTCCCCACCCACCTATCTTCCCCACCCACCTGTCTTCCCCACCATCACCAACAGCACTCGTCCCTGACAGCTTGTTACCCTGTAGTGGGGGGTGTGAGGGAAGTAGGGATGGTCCCACTCAGAGGGAGCAACCATGGGTGCTCCTGGCCTCTCTCCCTTCTCCCCTCCCTTAGAAAAGACAACAGCCTGCCCTTGAGGGACGGGGGCCTGGCAGACATCACCTTGACCAGATCCTGCTGAGTCAGGCAGTGCTGGCGTCACCCTCTCCAGTGGCTGTCTTGAGGAGCAAGGATAGGAGCGAGGATAAGGATTGAGCAACACTAGCCCAGCTGGATCCCACATCCTGTGCAGGCACCCGAGACTTTTCCCAAGCTCTCAGGCCTGCCTTTCAGTTCTCATTTTTCTTCCACCCACTCGTCTTTCCATGCCCTTCCTGCTGCCCACCCTCCCCTGCATCCTGGCACGCTATGTGCCTACAGGCAGTGCTCCCTAACTTTAGCCCACCTGCAGAGGCTGCCCCGCCCCTGCTCTTTGTGTGTAGGTAAATTACAGTGTTCATTGCATTGTCTTTTATTTTCTAGTTTGATGTTTAAAAATCAACTTCTTCAGGTATATTTTACAAACAAGCAAATGACCCACTTCAGGTGTAGTTGTTCGTGGGTTCACACATTTGCCCAAACTCCTCAAACTGCTGTGCCTACAGGCTTATTGCTGACTCAAGCTCTTACTGCTCTAGAAGCAACCTAAGGTGGAATTCCTGGCTCAAGCCATTGGCATAGGCTTCATTTATGAGAAAATGTCTCATTCCCCAGTGCTTGCAGCACCCTTTCTTCCACCCTTGGCATCTTCGTGTGACTTGCTCCATACCCCTGTCCACATTGGCATTGCCAGCCTTTTGCCTCTTAGCCATCCTGGTATGCATGCAGTGCTAGCTCATGGCACTGGTGTGCATCTCCCTCTATTATGCTGTTATTATTCATCTAGAAACACTCTCCCCACCAGCTTTAATGAGCGACCGCGGATTAACCTGGGCTGGCTAGTGAGCACGTGCACAGTCCCATCATCACTCTCTTAAACCCAAATGGACATCCTGAGAAGGGGCTACATCAGTGCCAATGGGGTGACCAGTTGCCTGAAACAGAAGAAGCTCCTGGCAAAGGGTCTTTCAGTGTTAAACCCCAGGCCAGCCACGGGCACCGACATGGCTGGGCAACCAGGAGATGTGGGTAGCTGTGGGTAGCAGGTGAGCATATAGGCACAATGACACCAAAATGGAACTTTCTCCCTCTCTAACTGATCTTGACTTAGCTCATAAAGCTGCTTCTGTGTCTGGTAGGGAATCTCTACTTTCCAGGTCAAGGTGACTTGGGTGCTGTCACTCCTGCACATGTTTCTCAGGAATTAAACTAGTTCAGTTTTCCCCTCCTCCAGCGCTGTCCACACTGGTGGCTGCCCGGCACTGCCCCCGCCCTGCTCTGCCCCTGCCCTGGGTCAGTGCTGCCCCCACCCTGTACTGCCCCCACCCTGTGCTGCCCCTACCCTGTGCTGCCCCTCCCCTGTGATGTTCCCTGCCCTGTGATGCCCCCTTCCTAGTGATACTCCTGTCCTGAGATGCACTGCCAGGCAGTGCAGCTGCCTGGGCAGTGGGCATTGTGCTGTTGACTTGCAAGTATGCTGCCTTGCCCTGGTCTCAGGAGGCAGCACTGGCCCTGGAACTTTCTGGAGCCTCTGTAGCTTATGGGGATGTCCAAAACTTGTAGACTTCCCTTGGGCCATCTTTCAGATGCCCACCCCACTTGCTGCCCATCCGTGGGCTCCCTGTGGGAGGTTTGCCTGACAATCAAGACACAGCAGGGGGATCCAAGATGGCAGGTTGCAAGATAGCATGTGAGTGATAGAGCAAAGGAGTCTGTGGATGTGTGGGGATTGTGTGTATTTGTGAGTGAGGGACAGCTATATCTCACATAACTGTTGGAGACTGGTGGACCAGGTTCCCCTGGCCAGGCAGCCTCTACTGCTGCTGAAATCTCTTCTGGAGACTGCATCATCTTGAAGGGGAGAGCAGCTATGATCTGAAGTCCAACCTTACCTTCAACCAAGGAGACCTTGGATACCTCCCAGGACCCTACAACCACAATGCCCAGGGACCAGCTGCCTTGCTGCGAACCCACAGACACTGAGACTCCAGTATCACTGACCATGAGCACCTAAAAGTCTGTCCAGGAGATTATTAAGTGGCGCCAGATATGATGGGTCCTGTACCTTCTCACAGAGCAGATAGAAGGAACAGCTGAATCAAATAACATCCACCCAGAACTTTCAAATTAAACACAGCTGGTGAGGCAATTGTGGACAGAAAGATCAGAGATCACCTGGAGAGAGCTCTGCCTCCTCAGATTCAACTGGGTGTTTATTGTTTTCATTTTTTGGTTTAGTTGTTGTTTGTTGTTTGCATTCATCTCTGGGTGTTTGTTGTTCTCATTTTTTTGGATTAGTTGTTGTTTTTTTGAAGTTTTCTCCCCATATACATATATTGCCCCCCCCTCTTTTTTCTTCTTTTTCTTTCCTCTCTTACATTTTTTCCTTTTCTCAATCATTTTTGTACTCTTTTCTCTGGTGGTCACCTTTGTTTGGAGTTATTAATATTGAGAATACATTTGTGTTTGGTGTCCTGTGCATTGTGCCTGTTGTGTTGTATTTTGTGTCTTTAAGTCAACACAGGAGACACAGAGCTACATAACCAGAAACCCTGAGAGGAGTGATCATGGAGAGACAAAAAAAAAATAGCCCCCATACGAAAGAAAAGGAGGAATCACCAGAAAAGAAAGTAACTGAAATAGAGGCAAGCAATATATCAGAGAAAGAATTCAGAACAATGGTCATAAGGATGCTTAAAAGATTGGAAGACAACTTCAACAATATGTGGAAGAACCAAGAGGAAATGAAGAAGAACCAAGCAGAAATAAAGAATAACATAGCTCCAATAAAGAACACAATAGAAAGCATCAACAGTAGACTAGAAATAGAGGACTGCATCAGTGAGCTAGAAGACAAGGTAGGAAAAAATACCCAAGCAGAGCAGCAATTGGAAAAAGCAAAGCAAAACAAAACAAAACAAAAACAACAACAAAAATAATCTCAAACAACAGGAGAAGAGCCAAAGGGAACTTTGGGACGACACAAAACAAAACAACATCTACAGAATAGGGTCCCAGAAGGAGAGGAAACTGAGCAAGAAAAAGAAAATACTTTTGAAGAAGTAATGACAGAAAACTTCCCTTATATTGGGAAGAAAAAACTCACACAAGTCCAAGAAGCTCACAGAGTCCCAAACAAGATGAAACCAAAAAGGCTGACACGAAGACACATTATAATTAAACTGGCAAACACCAACGACAAAGTAAGAATCTTAAAGGCTGCCAAGAGAGACAGAAAGTTATCTACAAGAAATCCCTCATCAGACTATCAACTGATTTCTCAACAGAAACACATCAGGCCAGGAGGGAATGGGATGAAATATGCAAATTCATGCAGAGCAAGGGTCTTAATCCAAGAATACTATACCCAGAAAGGCTATCAATCAAAGTTGAGGTTGAAAACAAAAGCTTCACAGACAAAGAAGGATGAAGGGAATTTATTACCACCAAACCAGAAATGCTAAAGGGACTGCTGTAAAAATAATAAGTAGGAAGGGAAAAGGGAACACAGGCACAAAGAATAAAAATGGCAACAGACCAAGTACCTAGCAATAATAACTTTAAGTATAAATGGATTAAATGCCCCAATCAAAAGACATAGGGAAGCTGAGTGGATAAGAAAACATGACCCATATACATGCTGTATACAGGAAACCCACCTCAGAACAAAGGACTAACACAGACTGATGGTGAAAGGATGAAAAATGGTTTGAGAACAAAGATGGGGTAGTAATACATATATCTGACAAATTAGATCTCAAAGTGAAGGCCATAACAAGAGATAAGAAAGGCTATTTCATAATACTAAAGGGAGCAATTCAATAAAAATATATAACTCTGGTAAACATATATGCACCCAAGTCCATAAAAAAAACTTCTGGAGGATATTAAGAGAGAGATTGACAGCAATACAGTCAAAGTAGGGGCCATTAATACACCATTGACATCATTGGATAAATCTTCTAAACAAAAAATCACAAAGAAACATCAATCCTAAATGACTCACTAGATCAGATGGAATTAATTGACATCTTAAGAACATTTCACCCAAAAGCCACAGAATACACATCCTTCTCAAGTGCACATGGGACATTTTCAAATATAGACCACACATTGGGACACAGGCAAAGTCTCCTCAGATTTAAGAAGATAGAAATCATATCAAGCATCTTCTCAGATCACAATGGCATAAAATTAGAAATCAACTACAATAAAAACAATGAAAAAAAAATCAGGGAGAAACCAAGATGGTGACATAGGTGAACATCTAAACTGGTGCCTTACTCAACAATTTCAAAACTACAGCAAAAAGACAAAATGACAACATCCAGAATCACAGGAAGGCTGGCTGAGTAGAAATTCTACAACTAGTAGGAGAGGGGCTTAAGGAGACTCAGAAGAGCTACAAAAAGCTGAGGTATGGAGACATGCATGTGGAGAGAATGGGCAGCAAAGTGCCTGGCTGGCTCCTCTAGTGGGAGGGAGATGGAAACTCCTGACTGCACTGGACCCCAGTTTTGGGTGAGACCCTGGAGACCCAGACTCATATGGGTCCCCAGAGCACTGGGAAACTCAGGAGATGTGAAAGGCAGAGGTCTGGAGGCACATGAGCATGAATGTGTGCAGAGAGGGTTGCAGTGATTAGCAAGGGACACTGAGAGCCAGGGTCCATGTAGGGCAGGGCTGACAGGAAGCCAAGGCTGTCTACTGAGCCCTGAGACTCCACTCCATCCAAGCTGAACACAGAGGCTTTTGCAATTTTTCAAGTCTTGTATCATAAGGCTGACCCCAGCACAGAAGTTCTTCCAGCATAGACACAAGTGATTCTCACAGCCAACTGGCTTGGAGGTCAATTTCCACCAGTGATACCAACAACAATCAAGACTTTACAACAAGGCTGTGCACACAGTCCACAAAAAGGTGCACCAAGAGATTCTACCTCAGCTAACTGGGGAGGCAGAGCTACTGAGCCAAATAGGACACCTAGCACACAAAGCTACTCTGCCAACTCAGGGAAGCAGCCAAAATGTGGAGACAAAGGAACAGATTAAAAACGAAAGAAATAGAGGAAAACAAACGACTGGATATAGAGTTCAAAACCTCAGTTATAGGGTTTTTCAAGAATTTCCTAGAAAAAAAAATGGATACATTTAGCAAGGCTCAAGAGGGGATGAAAAAGGACCAACTAGAAATTAAACATACACTGACTGAAATAAAAAATATTATACAGAGACCTAACAGCAGACTAGATGAATGCAAGAATCAAGTCAAAGATTTGAAATAAAAAAAAGCAGAAAACACTCAACTGGAAAAGCAAACAAAAAAGAATCCAAAAATTTGAAGACAGTGTAAGGAGCCTCTGGGACAATTTTAAGCCTACCAAAATCAGAATTATGGGGGTGCCAGAAGAAGAGAGAGAGCAAGACATTGAAAACCTATTTGAAGAAATAATGACTGAAAACTTCCCCCACCTGGTGAAAGACATAGACTTACAAGTCCATGAAGCGCAAAAGGAATCCAAAAAAGACCACACCAAGACACATCATAATTAAAATACCAAGAGCAAAAGACAAAGAGAGAATATTAAAAGCAGCAAGAAAAAAACAGTTAGTTAGTTATCTACAAGGGAGCATTGGTATGATTGTCAGCTGATTTCTCAACAGAAACTATGCAGGCCAGATGGGAGTGGCAAGAAATATTCAAAGTGATGAATAGCAAGAACCTACAACCAAGATTACTCTATCCAGTAAAGCTATCATTCAGAATTGAAAGGCAGATAAAGAGCTTCACAGATAAGAAAAAACTAATGGAGTTCATCAACACCAAACCAGTAATTATATGGAATGCTGAAAGGTACTATTTAAGAAAAGGAAGAAGAAGAAAAAAGATAAAGATAAAAATTATGAACAACAAATACATATCTATCAACAAGTGAATCTAAAAATCAAGTGAATTGAAAATCTGATGAACAGAATAAACTAATGAATATAATAGAATCAGGGGTATAGAAAGGGAGTGGACTGACAATTCTCAGGGGGAAAAGAGGTGAGAGGTGTTTGGGGAGAGACTGGACAAAAATCATACACCTATGGATGAGAACAGTGGGTGGGAAGTAAGGGCAGAGGGTGGGGTGAGAACTGGTTGGAGGGGAGCTATGGGAGAAAAATGAGGAACAATTATAAAAATATGAACAATAAAGATTTATTTTAAAAAAAGGAAAAAAAATCAAACACTTGGAGTCTAAATACCATGCTATTAAACAATGATTGGGTTACCAAGAGATCAAAGAAGAAAAAAATACATCATGGTAACAAAGAACAATGAAAACACAACAATTCAAAGTCTATGGGACATAGTGAAAGCAGTCTTAAGAGGGAAGTTCATGGCTCTACAGGCCTACTGCAAAAAACCCCCACAAAAACAAAAGAAACAATTGTAATAATTTATCTAACTCTACAACTCAAAGAGTTAGAAAGAGTGCATCAAGAAAAGCCCAGAGTGAGGAGAAGGAAAGAAATAACAAAGATCAGAGCAGAAATAAACAAAATAGAGATAAAAACACCACCAACAAAAGATGGTTCTTTAAAAGATAAACAAGATTGATCAACATCTATCCAGACTCATCAAGAAGCAAAAAGAGAAGTCCCAAATAAAAAAATTAGAAATGAAAGGGGTGAAGTAACAACTGATTCCACAGAAACACAAAGGGTTAAGAAAAAATACTATAAATAACTCTATTCCAACAAAATGGACAACATAAATGAAATGGACATATTCTTAGAAAAATATAAGCTCCCAAAACTCACTCAGGAAGAATAAAAAAATCTGAATAGGTTGTTAACTACTGAAGAAACTGAAACAGTGATAAAAAATATTCCAGCAAACAAAAGCCTTGGTCTGGATGGCTTTACAGGGGTGTTCTACCAAGCAAAAGAAGAACTAAACTCTATCCTCCTCAGACTATTCAAAAAAATTCAAGTGGAATGCACACTTCCAAGCTTATTCTATGAAGCCAGCATTACCATAATTCCAAAACCAGATAAAGACACCACACAAAAAGAGAACTACAGGCCAATATCCTTGATGAACATAGATGCTAAAATCCTCAACAAAATTCTAGCAAATCAGATTCAGCCTTATATTAGAAAGATCATGACCAAGCTGCATTTATTACAGGGATGCAAGGATGGTACAATAACGGCAAGTCAATAAATGTTATACATCACATAAACAAATTAAGAGATAAACTCACATAGTCATATCAATGAATACAGAAAAAAGCATTTGACAAAATCCAATACCCTTTCTTGATAAAAACTCTCAGCAAAGTAGGAATAGAGGGATCATTCCTCAACATAATAAAAGCCTTATATGACAAACCCACAGCCAACATCATACTCAATGGGCCAAAACTAAACTCATTTCCCCTGAGAAAGAGGAATAAGACAGGTTCCCCTGAGAAAGAGGAATAAGACAGGGATGCCCACTTTCATCACTACTGTTTGATATAGTACTGGAAGTGCTAGCCATAGTGATCAGACAAGAAGAAAAAATAAAAGGAATCCAAATTGGAAAAGAAGAAGTAAAACTGTCCTTATTTGCAGATGACATGATACTATACATAGAAAACCCAAAGTCTCCATAAAAAAACCCCAAAACCTGTTAGACTTAACAAATGAATTTGGCAATATAGCAGGATATAAAATTAACACCCAGAAATCTGTGGCCTTTTTATATACCAATAATGAACTCATAGAAATAGAAATGGGGGGAAAAATCCCATTTACTATTGTACCAAAAAAATTAAGATATCTGGGAATAAATTTAACTAAGGAGGTAAAAGACCCATACTCAGAAAACTACAGGACATTGAAAAAATAAATAGAGGAAGACATAAACAAATGGAAGAACATATCCTGTTTATGGATTGGTAGAATCAACATCATTAAAATGTCCATACTACCCCCCCCAAAAAAAATCTGCAGATTCAATGCAATTTCCATTAAAATACCAATAACATACTTTAAAGATCTAGAACAAACTCTTCAAATATTCATCTGGAATAAAAAAGACCCCAAATATCCACAGCAATCTTGAGAAAGAAGAACAAAGTCAGAGGGATCACAATACCAGATATTAAACTAAATTACTAAGCCAAAGCCACGGTTCTCAAAACTGCCTGGTACTGGCACAAGAATAGACATATAGACCAGTGAAACAGAACAGAGAACCCAGAAATCGACCCAAGCCATTATGCTCAATTAATATTTGACAAAGGAGGCAAGAACATACAATGGAATCAAGACAATCTCTTCAATAAATGGTGCTGGGAAATTTGGTCAAATACATGCAAAAAAACGAAACTAGATCAGCAACGTACACCATACACAAAAACAAATTCAAAATGGCTAAAGGACTTAAATGTAAGATGGAAAACTATAAAAATACTATAAGATTCAATAGGCAGCAAAACAGTAGACATATGTCGTAATAATATCTTTACTGATGCAATTCCTAGGGCAATGGAAACTAAAGAGAAAATAAACAAATGGGACTACATCAAAATAAAAAGCTTCTGCACAGCAAAAAGAAACCATCAACAAAACAACAAGAAAGTCTCACTGCATGGGAGAACATATTTGCCAATGATATTTCCGTAAAGGGTTTAATCTACAAAATTTACAGAGAACTCACACAACTTAACAAACGGAAGATAAAGGATCCAATCAAAAAATGGGCAAAGAATCTAAATAAACACTTTAAGGAAAGAGGACATAAAAAAGGCCAAGAGACATATGAAAACATGTTCAAAGTCACTAATAATCCAAGAGATGTAAATCAAAATGACAATGTGGTACCATCTCACACCTATCAGAATGGCTATCATCAACAATTCAGCAAATGACATGTGCTGGAGAGGATGCAGAGAAAAAGGAACCCTCATGCACTGCAGGTGGGAATGCAGACTGGTGCAGCCACTGCTGAAGACAGTATGGAGTTTCCTCAAAAAGTTGAAAATGGAACTCGCATTTGACCCAGTAATCACACTTTCAGAAATGTATCCTAAGAAACCAGAAACAACAATTAGAAAGGATATATGCACTCTATGTTCATAGCAGCAAAATTCACCATAGCTAAGATTTGGAAACAGCCTAAATGCCCATCAGCAGATGAGTGGATTAGAAAACTGTGGTATATCTACACAATGGAATACTATGCTGCTATATAAAAGAAGGAATTGTTATCATTTACAACATCATGGGTGGACCTGGAGAGCATTATGCTAAGTGAAATAAGCCAGTTGGAGAAAGATAAATATCACATAATTTCACTCATATGTGGGATATAGTAATCAACATAATTTGATGAACAAAAATAGATCCAGAGACAAGTGGCAGGGGAGGGGGGATTGAGAACAACCAAAGGACTTGTATGCATGCATATTAGCGTAACCAATGGACACAGACACTGGGGCGGTGGGGGCTTGCCTGGGGTGGGAATGGGAATGGCTGGGGTGGAGGGAGTCAAGTGGGAGGAAAAGGAGACATATGTAAAACTTTAAAAATATCTGCTACACTCACAAGCCACGTCCACCAGCCAATCAGAATGAATATGCAAATTAACCCAACCAAGATGGCAGTTAATTTGCATATTCTGCTGCAGAGTGAAGACTAAAGACAGCATAGAAGGAAGCCAAGTGCTGCAGAAGGGAGGGAAGCTGAAAGAAGCAAGCAAGTGGGGTGGAGGAGAAGGGAGGGAAGCAGGCAGGGCTGCTGAGAAGGGAGGGAAGCTGGCAGGGCAGTAGAGAAGGGAGGGAAGCTGGCTGGGCAACGGAGACCACAGCAGGAAGCCCTATTGCAGAAATCTTCCTGCCATTGGCCTCTAGCAATAATAATAAAGACACAGGAGCCTCCTTGGCGGGGGTCCTTCCTGTTGCACCTGCACCTCAGCCCACCTGCCAGCCTCCTGAGCATGGGTGCGCTGATTCAGTTAGGTGCTCCCAGAGTAAGAGCTCCAGGTTTATAGCATAAACTTATGTCCAAGGTTCTAGGCTTTGGGCACCTGATAGGTAGGATGAGGCTTCTTGAACTCCACAAATAAAAGCAAAAATAAAAACAAAATTCTTTTCTTGCTCAAAGGCCAGACTTAAAAGTCAAAGCTTTTAGGCTATTTGACAAGCAGCCTGGCAGCCATGTCACCTCATGTCCACCTGCGACTGGCCGCTGGCAGGATAGCAAGGGGAGTGCCAGCGAAGGGCCGCCTGTGAGAGGGTGGGGTGAGAAAGGGGCAGTATGGCTAACCCTGCAAACCCTGCAGAAAAGGAGCTGCAACACCATGGTGCCACACCGCTGAGCCTGCTGGTGGGGTGAGCAGCTGTGGGAAGAGGTGCCCAGACAGGACAGAGTGTGTCTGGCAGCTCCTGAGAAAGCTTTCCTGGGTTCCCAGCTCCTGGAAGGTGCAGACAGTGCCTTGTGGCCCCCCTTCTAGTCCTGGGCCTTGTGTCTGCAGCACCCCTTCCTGACAAAGCCTCATTGGGGCCAGCACCCTCCATAGAGCAGGTTTGAGAGTCACCATCTGTGGAGGAGAAACTAAGGCCCAACAAAGGCAAGTCATTTCCCTCAGAGACCAGAGTGGAGCCACTTGGTTACCTGGGAGCCCCTGGGGTCAGGTGTGAGAAACATTTATTTCTTTTGTGCTGGATAAATTTTTCAATGACACATAGCGCCTTGCATTTTTAAGTGAAATTCTGCAAGGAAATTGATATCTTCCCATCACGCTTCTAACATGCACAGGAGTATTTCTCATGTTACATACACAGCTATGCATACATCTGGGAGCGATGGCTTGGAGCCCAGCCTTGGACAACATTTCATTTAGAATGCTGCTGTGAGAACCATGATGAATACCCTTAAAAACATCAGAGTGTGTTGTAACATTGGCCCCTGCCAGCGAGGCAGATGGGAGCTGGGAAGGAGGGGCCTCCAGGGCTCCGGGCCTCTGGCCATGGGCTGTCCTCTTCCCTTTCTCCCTGCCCTGGAGAAGGGCAGCCCCGCTGAGTACCAGGGCAAGGCCCCAGGTGCCACCCCTTGGCAGCTTTTATTCTTTTCATACTGAAAATGGGAGGTGACGCCAGTTTAAGTAGAATTTTTCTTGCCGAATTATCTGAAAAATAAGTAGGACAACCCGATGGTTTTCCCAGGCTCATTTTCAGCTGATTGGTAGATGAGTCTAAGGTTCAGTAAAGGCCTTCCCCCTGCCCAAGGCAGAACTGTGCTTGCATTGCCAGCCAGGCCAGCCAGCGCCCTTAGGCTCACAGACATCGAGGCAAAAACACAGCCCAGGAAGAACTTGCTTCACTCAAGAAAACTGAAGAACAACTACTACTATTAATTAGCCATTTTGTGCCAGGTAGTTTGTATTAATTTTTATTACTTTTAGAGCTTAAGACACATTGATTTCAAGGCAGACAAAGAAATGGAGAAAATGATCAAATGCAACATAATCATAAGGCTATGCAATGGATCTTATGCAAAAATCTAAAATATTTGGAGACTGTGCCATTAATATCTGTTATAGCATAATTTTAAAAATGATGTTACCTAGAGCACTGGCTGGCCTGGCTGGCGATGCAAGCACAGTTCTGCCTTGGGCAGCGGGAATGCCTTTACTGAACCTCAGACTCATCTACCAATCAGCTGAAAATGAGTCTGGGAAAACCATCGGGTGGTACAAGAACACGTGTATTCATTCCACAAATATGTGTGATGGCACACCCTCACAATGGCCTGGCTGGAGCCAAGGTCAGGCCAGGATGGCCTCGGCACAGGAACCCTACCTTGGGAACAGTGAGCTGGTAGGATTGATGCTGTGATGCCTGAAGAACTCACTTATCAAGGGAGACACATTTAAATGTTGCAAAACTGCAAAGATGAGCACCACTTATCTGAAAAGAAAAAAATAAATCTCTCCTTTACCAGGAGATTAGATTTCCACTTTAGCTAAGCTCTTCATCTAATATTCTTTAATAAAAGGCTAATATGCAAATTGAATGGCATAATGACCAGTCGCTATGATGTGCACTGACCACCACGGGGCAGCTCAATGCAGGAGCTGCCCCCTGGTGGTCATGCCCTCCCACCGAGGGAGCACTGCTCAGCCAGAGCTGGGCTCAAGGCTTGCAAGTACAGTGTTAAGGACCCCTTGGTGGACATGCCCTGGAGGGACCTGGACTGCAAGAGGGTGCAGGCCAGGCTGAGGGACCTCCCCACCCAGTGCATGAATGTCATGCATCAGGCCTCTATTACATATATCATAACTCAGGAAGTATATATGGTATATGTTATATAGAACACGATTAAAATGCATGCATACACAACACACATACTAGTATATTACATATAACAGTTTGCAGAAGTCACAAACTCTGTATCTAAGGTCAGAGTTGCTGTAAAAGGAAAGATTTAATACATTAAAATTATTGCTCACTATTAAATAGTTTAGCTTGAATCTCTTTCCTTCATAGCAACCCTTTTAGGGGATACACAGGCAGACTATTTCCTAAAAAGGCTGCTAGGAAGGAAAAGCCATAGTTTGTTGTTTCAAAGTTGGTTACCTATTCCCATCTCTGTGTCTATTTCCCTTTGTCTTAAAGTTCAGGCGCCACTCACTTCTGCAAGGTGAGTAGGTCCAGTGTGAGCTCGAGTGCTTGCTGTTCAAATCTGCCCTCGATCCCAGCCCAATACAAATTCAAAACCTTGGCAGTCACCCAGCATGTGCCTCACAGGCTGCTGACTGCCCTTGGGATGTGACATCCCTGGGCTCGATGTCACACCGGGTCACCATTTGAAATGTCTTCGTTTTAGCCCTGAGATTTCGGGCTCATCCTGATTTCCTTTCTGGCTGGATTTCTGTTAGGGGGTGGAAAGCCTAAGACCCTTTTCGCTTTAACCACCGCCTGTGGAAATAGCTAGGAACCATGATTTAGGTTTGGGTTGTAACTTTCTTTTCAGTGCAGTGTGTCAAATTGCTTGGAAGCAATGGAATAAGTGAGCCTTCTCTAGTAAAGCAATTCTTTCCTTATGACAAACTTTTGTGGTCCTTTGCCAAGGAGGGCTCAGCTGTCATCTGGACATTCTGCTTTAGTCCTCTCCACCTACAGTCTTTCTTTTTTTTCCAAATGAACTTAAATAATAGTGTCTGAGGCTTTTCGTTCAATCATTCTTAGGGCCCCATGTGGTTGTCATAAACATAGGAAAGATGCCAATAGACTCGGGCTAAGTTCCTTTCATGCAGTGGTCGGCAAACTGCGGCTTGCGAGCCACATGCGGCTCGTGAGCCACGGTTTGCCACTCTGTTGACTAATGAGTTTGTCAACCACTACTTTAATGGAAAATAATATAGAAATTGAAGGAGATAATTTTATAAAGTAGAAATTGAGAGAGATGACTCCACATATGGTTCTCATGTCCTTAGCAGAAGTGTTCAGCTATGGGTCATGTAAGGATTCCTCCAGACATGAAAAGCTCTTTGCCATTTGAAAAAGGGTTTATATCTTCCGTGATCTCCTCCAGGAAGATTTACTACATACCTACCCACTCATCAAATGCAAATTTCTGCTACAAAACCATCCGTACCTTCAGTTCCCACAAGTGTCCCATAGAGGCCTGATGCCAGAGTTTCCTTTCCTCCTAGAGTATATAGAGGGTATCTTGATAGATAAGAATGGAAAGACAGGCTAAAGACTTCAGATTTTATTGGGGGAGACTATCAGGAGTTATATAAACTTTAAACCAGAAAAAGAGTGGCACAACCAGCTTTAGGATGGGCAATCTATCAATCTATTGGTACTATTGGAAGTGTGTGACAGAGGTTCCCACCATCTCAACCATGATCTGCATCACAGAGGGATTTATTGTGATGTCTTAAACTTAATAAATTCCAGTTTCATGTGCAGTACAGGAACCTTAGAGCACCATCATTATTCTCCACCCATTACTCTCCATTCTCCTCATATGCCATGCTGTTATTTTGGCTTCAAGCAATTATCTTTTAACAACATTTAAGTATTAAAAATTGTTTGTATATGCCCATGGAATTGCTATTTCTGTTGCTTTTTATTCTTCTATATATATTCAGATTTTTGTTTGGTATAGTTTTCTCTTTTCCTGGACAACTTCCTTGAACATTTTATATACTGCAGGTTGGCTAGTAAAGAAATCTTATAGCCTTTGTATATATGAAAATAACTTCATTTCCCTTTCATTTTCAAAAGATATTTTTATGAATAAAGAATTGTAGATTGACAGTTTTTATTTCTTTTAGTGCATTAAAGATAGTGACCCAAAGTCTCCTACTTTGCATCATTTCTGGTAAGAAATCTGCTGTCATCGTTATCTTAGTTCCTTTATTTTCTGGCAGACTTTACAGTTTTCTTTTTATCACAGATTCTAAAGAAGTTGATTATGAAGTGCCTTGGAGAAGTTTGCTTCATGCTTCTTGTGCTGGGAATTTGTTGCATTTCTTGGATCTGTGGGTTTATAATTTGCCTTATATTTGGGATTTTTTTTACCTTATTTCTTTAAATATTTTTTCTAGTACCTCCCTTGCCTCGCTTTCCCTCCAGATATTTTGAAAACTATAATTACAGGCATATAATTGGGTGCTTTAAATTGTCACAATTCATCAATACTCTATTAATTTAATCAATTTTTTCCTTGTACCATTCTTGGATACTTTCTCTTGCTAAGTCTTGATGTTTACTAATCTTTTCTTTTGCAATGTTGAATGCATTAATGATATCCAATGTGTGTGTGTGTGTGTGTGTGTGTGTGTGTGTGTGTGAGAGAGAGAGAGAGAGAGAGAGAGAGAGAGAGTTTTAAAATCTCAGACAAAATAATTTTCATCTTTTAAGTGTGATTTGTATCTTAAATCTCTTTCGTGTCTGTACTAAACATGTCTGATCTTCAGCATTTGAACATATGGAATGTAATCATAATAACTGTTTTAAGATCCTTATTTAATAATTTCATGATCGGTGCTATTTTTGGGTCAGTTTTGATTGATTTTCTTCTCCTTATGGTTATGTTCTCTTGTTTCTTTGCTTTCTTGGCAGTTTTTGATTAGATGGCAGACAATGTGAATTTTACATTGGTGGATTAGCCCTACTAGACATATTCAAAACACTCTTCCCAACCACAGAAAAATGTACATTCTTCTCAACTGCACATGTAACATTATCCAGAATAGTCCATAATAAGGCCATAAAACAACCCTCAATACATTTAAAATGATTGAAATCATACAAAGTTTGTTCTCTAATTATAGGTCATGAAATTAAAAATCATTAAGAGAAAGAAATTTAAGAAGTTCAGGAGTATGTGGAAATTAAACAATACATTCATAAATAACAAATGGATCAAAGAAGAAATTAAAAAGAAATCAGAAAACACTTTAAGATGAAAGAAAATAAAAATACAAAACTTACAAAAATTCAACTAATGCAGTACATAGAGGAAAATTTAGAGATGTACACGACTGTATTTTAAAAGATTCCAAATAACTTTTTTTTTCCACTTTCAGAAACTAGGAAAAGAAAACAAATAACCCAAATAAACAATGGGAACAGTATTTGAACAAACATTTCTTCAAAGAATGTTAAAAGAATGGCCATGAAAAAGATGTTCAACATCAGTCAGTAGGGAATGTAAATAATAATATAACTAGAGGCCCGGTGCATGAAATTCATGCATGGGGTAGGGGTGGTGTCCCTCAGCCCAGCCTGCACCTTCTCCAATTTGGGAACCCTTGAGGGATTTCCAACTGCCCATGGGATCAGGCCTAAACAGGCAGTCGGACATCCTTCTCACAATCCAGGATTCCTGGCTCCCAACCTCTCACCTGCCTGTCTTCCTGATTGCCCCTAACTGCTTCTGCCTGCCAGCCTGATTACCCCCTAACCACTACTCTGCCAGCCTGATTGATATCTAACTGCTCCCCTGCCAGCCAAATTGTCCCTAACTATCCTCCCCTGGTGGCCTAGTCACCCCTAGCTGCCCTCCCCTGCCACCGTGGTAGCCCCTAACTGTCTTCCCCTGAAGACCTGGTGCCCCTGCCCCCAACTGCCCTCCCCTGCAAGCCTGGTCTCCCCCGACTGTTCTCCCCTGCAGGCCTGGTCTCCCCCAACTGCCCTCCTCTGCTGGCCCAGTCACCCATAACTGCCCTCCTCTGTAGGCATGGTTTCCCCAACTGCCCTCCCCTGCAGGCCATCAGTGTCCACATGGGGATAGCCATCTTTGATCTCATGGGGGCAGCCATCTTGTGTGTTGGAGTGATGGCCAATTTGCACATTACTCTTTTATTAGATAGGATAAGAAACCCCCTCACAGACACTAGAATAACTAAGATGAAAAACACAGGTAATAATACATGTTGATGAGAATGTGGGGAAATTGGAGCATTCATTCATTGCTGGCAAGAATGTAAAGTGCTGGCACTTTGTCAAATAGTTTGGCAATTCTTTAAAATGTGCAACATAGAATTACCCTTTTACTCAGCAATTCTATCCTACCTAACAAAACATGAAACCTGGTCACCAATGTTCAGAGCAACATTATTCATAATTAAGAGGTAAAAACAACCTACACATCCACTAAATAATAAATGAACAAACACATTATGGTAAAGCCACATGATACAATACTATTTGGCCTTGAAAGAGAATGAAATATACCAATCCAGACTATACCATCGATGAAGTTAGACACCGTTATACTAAGTGAAAGGAACCAGTCACAAAAGGCCACATGATTCCATTCACATGAAATGTTTAGAAGAAGCAAGTCCATAAAACAGGAAGGAGCTTGGTGGTGGCCAGGTGCTGGGGGAGAGGAGTCGAAAGTGGCTGCTAATGTAGATGAGGTTTCTTTTTGGGGTGATGAAAGGTTCTGAAATACAAGGGTGGACAAAGTAGGTCTATAGTGGTGAATATGTGAAACCCAGAGTTTGTTTTTGTATTATTTGTTATTATATTATTTATTTGTATGACAACTGTAACCCTACTGCTGCCCATTCCTGTGTACAATGTGATGAACATACAACTATGAATAAACTAAAATCCACTGGTTTGTACACTTTTCAAATGGAGAACTTTATGATGTGTGAGTTATATCACAGAAAAACTGTTAAAAATAAAAATATATGAGAGGTTCTATTTCTAAATGCAGAAATTTTAAGAATTCCTATAGGAATATGCTGAATTAATTGAAGCCAGTGTGGTTGGGAGAGTTAGAACCGTATCCAGTGGCTGTCTGGCACTCTCCCAATAACCAAAGACAGAATCTCTAACCTGCAACGTTTCAGAGCATCTACCAGTCTGGCTCTATGATTGGCTGAATTTCCCTAACAGAACAAGAATGAGGACTGAGTTAGATTCACGGCCCCCAGGGACAGGAAATGGCAGTTCCCCACCCCTCTCCCATCCCTATTCTCAGCTCAAGGGGTAATCCAGGTTCCTGTCAAGGAGCCGAGCCCAAGGTGAATTGGACAGAAATGGCTGCTAGGTGCTCATGTACATGTGACAGTGCAGGCTGGATTACTTGTGTGGCAGGGATTGGATCCTGGAAGCTGTGACGCCTCGCCTGCTAGTGGATGGGGTCTCTGAGCAGGGGCAGCTCTGGCCTCCTCCATGATCTCAGACCCAGTCAGGCCTTTGCTGTTATTGATGACCCATGTGTCAGTGATGCGGGGAGTGTACAGAACAGAGACAGTGGAGTCCTCCCTTCAAAGAAGCTCAAGTCTGAGTCATCAAGAGCTCTGCCTCAGAGGTCTCATGCCTCTGCCCTCTTCGTATCACCAGACATGCTTCTGAGTAGGGAGATGTGGGTCGGGCACCCGCCACCTTGCCATTCCCTCACCTATTTTCTTCTTTTCCTCCTCCTTCTGTTTCTTCAAATTTTCTTTCATTCCTTCTTGGTTCTATAATTATCGTTGCCTTTGTTGCCCTATGTTGTACACTGCTTGCATACCATTTTAAGCTAACCTTCAATTTAGGTGTTATATCTCTAATTACCCCCAACAAACACACTTTGCTAGAAAAGACAACAGAAGAAAGTACTGATGGTGTCTTCTTAAAAGTGATTGTCTTGAAGCCAAGAATGTGTCCTGTGTTTTGGAATCATAATCAAAGTACATCCCTGACTGACATGCTGGGAGCACGGGGAGCTACCAGCTATGCCTTAAAAATTGCCACAATCATTTCCAGCACTCACCCACCTCATTGACAGCAGCAGGTCCATGGTCCTGCTTCTCCCGTCCCATTTGTCTCCCCACCAGGGTGATGTGTCCCCAACAGGGGGATGTCTCTCCACCAGAAGGATGTCTCCCCACCAGGGTAATGTCTCCCCACCAAGGGGATGCCTCCCCAACAGAGGGATGTCTCCCCACCAGGGGATGTCTCCCCCATAGGGGGGATATCTCCCCACCAGGAGACTGTCTCTCCACCAGGGGGATGTCTTCCCAGTAGTGGGGGTATCTCCCCACCAGAGGGATGTCTCTTCACCAGGGAGATGTCTCCTCAGTAGGAGGATGTCTCCTAGGTGCTGGAGGAAGATAGTGGTTTGATCAATGGAAGTAAAAGCTCATGGTCCAGGCCATCAGGTTGTCTAGCTGGGACCCTGAGAGTGGTGAATTGTTCAGTGTTTTCTAATAACCATCCACATGATGAAAGTGAAGCTTTACCATAGAGCAGCTTGTCCCAGAATCTGTGCCAGGTGTTTGAGGAACAGGGGTGATGCCAGGGGCTGTGCGGGTCGGTGGCCCACCCACTTTTTCCAGGAGCAGCAGGAGCAGGCAGCCCATGTCCACTGGTTTCTGGGGACATTGTGTCCTCCCTGGGGCGTGTGCTGTCTCAGTCCACACTGTGGGGACACTTTCGTCCAGGGTGTGTTTGGAAAGAAAATGCGAAGTCTGAGCAAAGTCACTGTAAGAGGCCTGCGGCAGCCCCTGAGCTAGCTGGTGGTGCCTGTGACTGAATCTTTTTCTATTTGGGGTAACCACCTTCTTCCCAGGTTGGTGCTGTTCCTTCAAGTGCTGGGGCCTCCCTGGGTGAGGTAATAGCATATCCTTGCGTGTAATCCTCCTCATTCTTATATTTTGAAATAAAACTGTGGGATGTGGGAGTGATCAGGTGCCCCTGAGCTAGTCCTGCCCAGGCCCAGGCAGGCTCTTTGGTCTCCAGCTGCTGGGAAGTAACCAGCAGTCCACAGATCTGAGCATTGCTCTTCAAGCACCTAAAACTAGTCATCAGCTACTCAACACAACTGCAGTGTAGGGTAGTGCTTTGTAAAAATGGAAGAATCGGTATTTGTTTGGGCCTTGCCACTCAGCTCTGTGGCCATGGCTGAGGCATCCTAAGGCTGAGTCAGCAGTGGCACCAGCTCAGGTGAGGGGCCGCAAGCGCCTGGCCTGGAGCCCATTTCCAGAAAGCCTAATCAGAATAAACACAGCCCCTCCATGTCCCAGAGCAGCGGGGACAGAAAGGAATTAGTATAAACAACTTAGTCAATTTTTACAAAATCAAGTTTTGTGTCTATGTTACGATGTGCCTATGCAGTATACTGCTGATGGACATGGAGGTAGTTTCTACTTTGCGGTCATGATGTATGGGCTGTTCGGAATATTCTGTGTTTTGGTGAACATCTCTACACTTTCCTGTGGGCCATATCCCAGGAGTGAAGGCCTGGCCAGTAGACTATGCATACGCTCCAGACAGGGTGCGAGTTGGGGAGGTGGGGCTGTGTATTGTTCCCCTGAAGGTTTGCTTACATGCACTCCCAGCAAGGAGGTTGGAGAGAGAGTTCCAGTTTCTTGAAATCTTTATCAACATTTGGTATTTTCTCTCTTTTCACCATTCTGATAGGTGTGCCCTGTACCTTATTCTGGCTTTGTAATTTCTTGGTGGCTAATGAAGCACTTTAAAAAATATTTACTGGCCATTAAACATTCTTTTTAAGCTACCTGGTTAATCTTGTTCATATAGTCTTCTCCGAGTTTGTCTTATGACTTGCAGGGGAGTTGAGTACATTCAAGGTAAGGATACCTTTCTTGAGAAATCCATTGCCAGTCACTCCCTCAGCTCTGGGCATGGCCTTTCCTATCTTAGTGGTATCTTTGGAAGAAAGATCTTGACTTATCAAAATTGTTTATTCATAGTTGGAATATTTCTGTTCTGTTTAATAAATCTTTGCCTGCTCTAACATCATGAAGATTCCTTTATGTGTTTTTTTTATTAATTTTTTATACATATCTCCCCTTTGCCCCCCCTCCCTCCCAGGCATACCCAACCCCCCAATATCTATGTTCATTGGTTATGCTTATATGCATGCATACAAGTCCTTCGATTGATCTCTTATCTAACTCACCTAACTTTAATCTTCCTGCTGCAATTTCACAATCTGTTTGATGCTTTACTGCCTTTGTATCTATCCTTTTGTTCATCAGTTTATAATGTTGTTTATTATCCACAAATGAGTGAGATCATGTGATGCTTCTCCTTCATTGACTGGCTTATTTCACTAAGCATAAGGCTCTCCAGTTCCAACCAGGTTGCTGCAAATGCTAAGAATTCCTTCTTTTAATGGCAGCATAGAATTCCATTGTGTAGATGTACCACAGTTTTCTGATCCACTCATCTGCTGACGGGCACCTAGGCTGTTTCCAAATTGTAGCTATTGTAAATTCTGCTGCTAAGAACATAGGGTTGCATAAATCCTTTCTGATTGGTGTTTGTGATTTCTTAGGATAAATTCCTAAGAGTGGGATTACAGGATCAAATGGGAGATCCACTTTTAGTTTTTTGAGGAAACTCCATACTGTTCTCCACAGTGGCTGCACCAGTCTGCATTCCCACCAACAGTGCACAAGGGTTCCTTTTTCTCCGCATCCTCGCCAACACTTGTCATTTGTTGATTTGTTGATGATTGCCATTCTGACCAGTGTAAGATGGTATCGCATTGTCATTTTGATTTGCATCTCTAGGATGATTAGTGACTTTGAACATGTGTTCATGTGTCTCTTGGCCTTCCTTCTTTCGTCTTTTGAAAAGGTTCTATTTAGGTCTGTTGCCCATTTTTTTATTGGATCGTTTATCTTCCTTTCATTAAGTTGTAGATTTTGGAGATTAAACCTTTATCAGTGATAACATTTGCAAATATGTTCTCCCATACAGTGATCTTTCTTGTTGTTTTGTTGATGGTTTCTTTTGCTGTGCAAAAGCTTTTTATTTTGATGTAGTCCCATTTGTTTATTTTTTCTTTAGCTTCCATTGCCTTTGGAGTAGTATCAGTGAAGAAGTTCTTTTGGCATATATCTGAGATTGTGCTGCTTGTGAATTCCTCTAGTATTTTTATGGTTTCCCTTCTAATGTTTAAGTCTTGTATCCATTTTGAGTTTCTTTTGTATTTGGTGTAAGTTGGTGGTCCAGTTTCATTTTTTTGCATGTATCTGTCCAATTTTCCCAACACCATTTATTGAAGAGGCTATCTTGGCTCCATTGAATTTTCATGCCTCCTTTGTCAAATATTAGTTGAGCATAGTGGTTTGGGTGGATATCTGGGTTCTCTATTCTATTCCATTGGTCTATATGCCTGTTCTTGTGCCAGTACCAGGCTGTTTTGAGAACAGTTGCTTTGTAATATAGCTTGAAATCTGGTATTGAGATCCCACCTACTTTATTCTTCTTTCTCAGAATTCATGTGGCTATTAGTGGTCATTTTTTGTTCCATATGAATCTATGAAGAATTCTTTCTAGGTCTGTGAAATATGTCATTGGTATTTTAATGGGTAGTGCATTGAATCTATAGATTGCTTTGGGTAGTATGGACATTTTAATGATGTTGATTCTCCCAATTCACGAGCATGGTATGCTCTTCCATCTGTTAACATCTTCCTCTATCTCTTTTTCAGTGTCCTGTAGTTTTCTACATATAGGTCTTTTACCTCTTTAGTTAGGTTTATTCCTAGGTATCTTAATTTTTTTGGAGCGATGGTAAATGGGATTGCTTTTTTAGTCTCTCTTTCTGTAACTTCATTGTGTGTATAGAAATGCCACAGACTTCTTAGCATTAATTTTGTATCCTGCTACACTGCCAAATTCATTAATTAAGTCAATTAGTTTTGGAATGGAGTCCTTTGGGTTTTTTATGTACAATATCATGTCATCTGCAAATAAGGACAGCTTTACCTCTTCTTTTCCAATTTGGATGCCTTTTATATCTTCTTCTTGTCTAATTGCAATGGCTAATACTTCCAGTACTATGTCGAATAGGAGAGGTGAGATTGGGCATCCCTGTCTTGTTCCTGTTCTTAGTGGAAATGGTTTTAGTTTTTGCTCATTGAGTATGATGTTAGTTGTGGGTTTATCATATATGGCTTTTATGATGTTGAGGTATGCTCATTCTACTCCCACTTTGCTGAGAGTTTTTATCAAGAAAGGGTGTTGGATTTTGTCAAATGCTTTTTCTGTATCAATTGATATGACTATGTGATTTTTATCTCTCAATTTGTTTGTGTGATGTTTCACGTTTATTGATTTGTGGATATTGTACCATCCTTGCATTCCTGGGATGAATCCTCCTTGGTCATGGTGTATGATCTTTCTGATGTACTGCTGGATCCGATTTGCTAGAATTTTGTTGAGGATTTTGGCATCTATGTTCATGAGAGATATTGGCCTATAATTCTCTTTCATTGTGTTGTTTTTATCTGGTTTTGGTATTAGGGTGATGCTGGCTTCATAGAAGGTGTTTGGAAGTGTTCCTTCTTCTTGAATGTTTTTGAATAGTCTGAGGAGGAGAGGTTTTAATTCTTCCTTGAATGTTTGGTAAAACTCTCCTGTGTAGCCATCTGATCCCAGGCTTTTATTTGCTGGAAGCTTTTTGATGACTGCTTCAATTTCCTCCATAGTTATTGGACTATTGAGATGTTTAGATTCCTCCTCATTGAGTTTTGGAAGGTTATATTTTTCTAGGAAAATGTCCATTTCTTGCAGGTTGTCCAGTTTGTTGGAATAGAGTTGTTCATGGTATTTTTTAACAATTCTTTGTATTTCCACAGGGTCTGTTGTTATTTCTCCTCTTTCATTTCTGATTTTGTTTATTTGGGTCTTCTCTCTTTGCTTCTTGGTGAGCCTGGCTAGAGGTCCATCAATCTTGTTTATCCTTTCAAAGAACCAGCTCTTGGTTTTGTTGATCTTTTGAATTGTTTCTTTGGTCTCCAAGTTGTTTATCTCTGCTCTGATCTTCACTATTTCCTGCCTTCTGCATACACTGGGCTTTTCTTGTTGCTCTTGTTCTAGCTCTTTGAGTTGTAGAGTTAGGTAATTTATTACCATTGTTTCCTGTTTTTTTGCAGTAGGCTTGTAGGACTATGAACTTCCCTGTCAAGATTTCTTTCACTGTGTCCCATAAATTTTGTATTGTTGTGTTGTCATTGTCATTTGTTGCCATGATGTTTTCTTATTTCTTCCTTGATCTCTCTGGTTACCCAGTCATTGTTTAATAGCATGCTATTTAGTCTCCATGTGTTTGATTTCTTTCTGTTGTTTTTATTATAGTTGATTTCCAGTTTTATGCCACTGTGGTTTGAGAAAATGCTTGATATGATTTTTATTTTCTTGAATTTGAAGAGACTTTTCTTATGACCCAACATATGATCTATCTTTGAAAATGACCCATATGCACCGGAGAAGAATGTATATTCTGTGGCTTTGGGGTGAAATGTTCTGAAGATGTCAATTAATTCCATCTGGTCTAGTGAGTCATTTAGGATTGATGTTTCTTTGCTGATTTTTTTTGTTTAAAGGATTTGTCCAGTGGTGACAGTGGGGTATTAAAGTCTCCTACCATGATTGTATTGTTGCCAATCTCTCCCTTAATACCCTCCAGGAGGTTTTTTTTTTATGTATTTAGGTGCTACTATATTGGGTGCATATATATTTACCAGAGTTATTTCTTCTTGTTGGATTGTTCCCTTTAGTATTATGAAGTGGCCTTCTTTATCTCTTGTTATGTCCTTCACTTTGAGATCTAATTTGTCAGATATAAGTATTGCAACTCCAGCTTTTTTTCATTTCCATTTGCCTGAAATACCATCTTCCATCCCTTCACCCTCAATCTGTGTGCATCTCTTTTCCTGAGGTGGGTTTCTTATAGACAGCAGATATGTGGATCATGTTTTCTTACCCAATAGATTACCCTATGTCTCTTGATTGGAGCATTTAATCCATTTACATTTAAACTTATTATTGATAGGTGTTTATCTGTCGCCATTTTTAGTCTTTAGCCCAGAGTTCCTTCTTTGCTTCCTATTTCTTTTTTTTACAGTAGACCCTTTAACATTTCTTGTATTGCTGGTTTGGTGGTAATATATTCCCTTAGTCCTTTTTTGTCTGTGAAGCTTCTGATTTCACCTTCAATTTTTATTGAAAGTCTTGCAGTATACAATATTCTTGGATTCAGACCCTTCCTTTGCATGACTTGGTATATTTCATTCCATTCTCTTCTGGCCTGATGAGTTTCTGTTGAAAACTCAGTAGCTAGTCTTATGGGGGTTCCTTTGTAGGTAACTTTCTGTTTCTCTCTGGCCACTTTTAAGATTCTTGCTTTGTCGTTGCTGTTTGCCAATTTAATTATAATGTGCCTTGGTGTCGGTTTTGTGGGGTTCATTTTGCTTGGGACTCTGTGAGTTTCTTGGATTTGTGTGGGGTTTTTCTTTCCTATATTGGGGAAATTTTCTGTTATTATTTCTTCAAACAGGTTCTCTAATCCTTGTTCAGTTTCCACTCTTTCTGGAACCCCAATTATGCTGATGTTGTTGTTTTTTTCGTGTTATCCCAAAGTTCCCTTAGGCTCTCCTCTTGCTTTTTAATTTTTTTTTCTAGAAGCTGCTGTACTTGGGTATTTTTTCCTGCCGTGTCTTCTAGCTCACTGATGCGGTCCTCTGCTTCTTCTAGTCTACTTTTGATGCTTTCTATTGAGTTCTTTAAAGCAGTGATGTCATTTTTTATTTCTTTGTGCATTTCTTCTTGCTTCTTCTTCATTTCCTCTTGACTCTTACTCATATTGTCGAATTTGTCTTCCATTCTTTTCATCCCCCTTATGATAATTTCTCTGAACTCTTTCTTTGGCAGGCTTATTTCTGCCTCTATTTTGTTTACTTCCTTTTCTGGCGATACCTGCCTATCTGTCGTATGCGGGCTGTTTCTTCTTCTGCCCATGGTTTTTCTTCTCTGGGTGTCTGGTTATGTAGTTCTCTCTCCTACATTGATTCAGAGGCACAAACTACCACAGGACCCAGTATAGCACACAAGGCACTGAAGGGAAAGGTATTCATGATTTTAATAATCACCAATAAGGTGACCACCAATGAAAGACAAATTAGGGGTATGTAGAGAAAGAAGAAGAGGAAAATTAGGGGAAAAGAAAGGAAAGAAGTGCAAAAATCTAATTGGGAGAGGGAGAAAAAAAATACGTAAATACATGAACAAAAAATTAAATTAAATTAAATTTAAAAAGGAGAAGAAGAAAAAGAAAAGAGAAAGAGAAACAAAGTCAGAGAGAAAAGAAAGTGATAAGAGAGAAAAGGGGAACAAAATATAGATGTCAGGAGAAAACTCCAATAGAACAGTCACTACTCCCAATAAAGGCCAGCAACCAGTATCTAGAGATTAATACAAACTGCAAATAACAACTGGTATCGTGGGAGGCGAGGGAAAAGAAGTAAAAAACAAAGCAAGCAAAAAGCAAAATAAAACAAGTAGAATAAGCTAAAACAATCTCACAAAAATGTTCAAAAAATCGATATAATCAGTGTTCAGGCAAATAGCAACAAAAGGACATAGAGAAAAAACAACTTTTTGGCTAGTGAAGACAAGAAGAGAGAGGTTTGTATGGACTTGTAGTAGGGGATTTGAAATTAGATATATAAGTGGGGTGAAATTTTAACCAGGTAAAGAGAAAGAATAGGGAGAATCTGAAGTTGGAAAAGGGAAAGAGAAACAAGACAACAAAATGGGGAAAGTTAGGAGGAAAGTGTTGGCATAAAGGTAGAGTTGAGTTGGAGTAAAATTATGCTAAAGGAAAGATGAAAATAGAATATCGAACTCTAATCCCGAAGTAAAATAAAGAGAAAACAAAATGACACTTGTTTATTTCCAAAAAGGTAAAATACTAGTAGTAATACTAGTTGAAAACAAAAATGTAATAATTAAAAAGGTAAAATCAATTGAGGCAGAAAGAAAAAAAATAGTCTTTTAATTAAAATATGTAAAAATGAAAAATAAAAATAAATTTAAAAAAAAAGAAAACAAGAAAAAGAAAAAAAAATAGAATGGTCATTCACTTCCACTATTATTCTGCTTGGCACTCCTGTTTCCCAGTAGGGAAGGTATTGCAGTTCGCTGTGTTCCACTGTTGGTGTTTTAATCTCTTTATTCTTTTGTGGTTATGGGAGGGTCAATTTGTGCTTCATCCACTGGGTGGCAGTGTTTTGGAACTGATCTCTGAGACAAAGCACAGGACCTCTCTAGGCTGTGCTCAGATCCTGCTACTCTGTGGTTCTCAAAACCGGTCTGTGGGGATTTTGCAGCCGGGACACTGTAATAACTCCCAAGCTGTCCCTCTGCCCCAGATAAAAATGAGTCATTTTCCAGAGCTCCCCTCTGTCAACAGCTTGGAGAGTTTGCCTCCACACTTAGGGATCACGACCTGTCCCACCTCTGCGGATCTCTCCAGAGGCACCTTTCCTGCAGCCCGGCTCCCACAGTGTGCGTGTCTCTGTTCTGCAGGGCAGGAGACCTCACCTTATCCCAGGCAAAATCTGACCTTTCTGTGTGCCATGTGGATTCCTGAATCTGCCGCCTGCGTGTCTGCGCCATTTGGAGAGCAGTGCTCTGGGTCCCCGACTGTTCGGTGGGTGCCTCAGCCACAGCCTTTAGACCGCCGCAGATATCCACCTCCCTCTGCAAGATGGTGTGGTATCCTTGTTCGTGCTGGTGGCTCCAGCTGACAAAAACCCTGTGGCAGTGGGGCTGCCTGTCCAGGAGAGCCCCGTCCAGCAGTTCCCCCCTTCTCCTGGAGGATAATTGACTCTTAACTTGCCAACAAACACTCCCCGTGCGACTCTCAACTGCTCTCTCTCCCTCTGCCCAGTGACAAAGCTCCAGACGCGTCCGTCTATTCCACTGCCATTTTCCTTCTATGTGTTTTTAAAGTCTTCTTATTTTACCTCTCATGTAGTCCACCTGTTACTGACTTTTGTGTATGGTGTAAAGTGGTAGTTCAAGTCCATATCAATTTTTCTATTTGACTGTCGAAATGATTCATTTATAGAAATGAATACCCTTTTCTGACTTCACTTTAGTATTACACTTGGCATAATTCAGGTGTCTGTGCAATAGAAGCTTCTGGACTATTCATTCTCTTGTATTGGTCAGTTCATCTATCCAGACTGATACTGTATTGTCCTAAGTACTACAGCATTAAAATAAGACTGTTATCAGTGGGTAAGTCTTCCTGCTTTATTTTCATCCAGATTGCCATAGATACCCATTGTATTTTATATTTCCATATGAATTTTAGAATCATCTGTCAATTTCTATAAAAATACCTAAAGTGATCGCATTGAATTTGAGAAAAATTGATTATTTGCAATATTGAGTCTTGCAATTACTGACCATGGTATATACCTCCACTTACTATATGTTCTCTTTAATTTTTCTTGGCACTTTTTTGGTGATTTTTCAGTGTAAACAACTTACATTTTTATTAGATTTGTTGTCAATTCAATCTTTAATGAGATTATACATTTGGTATTTTAAATATTTTATTTTATTCTTCGATAAAAATAAAATTGATTTTTATATTGACCTTTTATCTAATAATCTTGCTAAATTTACTTACAAATTCTATTACATTGCAGATGCTTTTGCACATTCTAAGTATAAAATTCCACTGGCACAGAATTCTTCATGGAGATCAGAACATGTTGTCCCACTGCTCTCGGCCCTGCATCTTCTCATGAGTGGTCGGTTTGTAATCAGGTTTCTGATCTCCTGGAGTGATACGTCATATCACCCTGGATAATTTCCAGTTCTTCTCTGTATTAGTAACTCTGATGTGCCTAGGTGTGGCTTTCCTCGTGTTTATTCCTCTTGAGTTGTTGAACTTGTTGAATCAATAAATATTTTTCACTCTATTTGAGAAGCTATTCACCATTATTTTTCTGAATAGTTTTCTACCCCTTTCCTCCTCCTCCCTGAAGTTTTAATTACACATATGTTAGCCACTTGAAATTATCTGAAGGGTCTCTAGGATTTTGTTCATTTTCCTATAATTTTTCCCCTCTATGTTCTTCCAATTGTGTAATTTCTGTTAACTTATTTTAAAATCCATGAATTCATTCTTATCATGCCACTAATCTGCTCTGGGGACACCTGAAAAAATGGAAAATTTCAGTTATTGTTCTTTTCATCCGTTTTTAAACTTTTCATAGCTTCTGCTTTCCATATCTTTATTCATAAATAAAGTTATTCATAAATAGTTATTCATAAATAAAATCATTTGAACACATCTTTCTTTATTTCTTTGAACCTGTTTACATAGTTGCTTACATTTCTTGTTATATCCCACTGCTGGAACTACTCTTGAAGAACATATTTGCAGAGTGTAAGATTTTAGTTTTGCAATTATTATCTTTTAACACTTTAAATATATTACTCTGTTGCCTTGTATTTTTCACACTTCCTAAAATAGCTGTACGTTTTCTTTTGAAGGTCATATATCTTTTTTGCTCTGGTAGCTTCTATGTTTTTGTTTTACTTTTTGGTTCTTGGTGCATCTAGTTATAGTTGTCTTTGGTTTATGCTTTCAAAATTTCTTTTATCATTTCCGTTTTCCTCTCTTCTTCACCACTGCCTACCATGAAAGCTTCTGGCCAGAGGAACCCAAATTCCTACAAAAGTTCTACTTTGAGGTACTTCAGTAATAAACCAGTCGATTAGTGCAAATATTATTTCCCCATTAACTTGGGGCTTGCTAAGTTCCATGGAATGCTGCTTCTCACTTGCTCTCTCTCTTCTAAGATTAATTACTTATATATTAGATTTTTGGAGTATGTCTCACATGCCTCCATGCTCTCTTTCCAGTATTTGTTTTTTTCTATTGAAGCACTAATTTAGATATTTTTTGTTAAATTATCTCCCAATTCACCAAGACTATGCTCTGTGGTGCTTAATCAGTTGTTAGCTCACAAATTGAATTTTTATTTCAATTATCATAGTTTTTAGTTTTACCATATATTGGATTACTTTTTGTAGAGTCTTTTTCTTTGTAGGTATTCTGTATCCTTTCAGTTACTTATTAGCTCATGCTTTCACAGTCCTCATCTGCTTGTCACAATTTCTCACAATAGCATTTGGCTTGTTCTAATGTCTGTGCTTTTCCTCATGATTATTGGTCATGCTTTCTTGCCTCTTCAGTATGTTTTTACTTTTGCCAGATGCTGTGCACAAGAGCTCCAGACATACTCAGATATGTCGCTATTCATCAACAAGTTTCTTTTCCCGTTAAGCAGGTGAAATGAGGTATTGGTGGAATCAATTCAAAAAGGACTCACACTTTTAGAAAGACACACATGGATGCTGGCCCACTGCTTTGTCATGGCTGAGGCTTTTCTGGGCTTTTCCTGGAGAGGCTTGGGGTAGCTTCCTTAGTCCTGGAAACTGTGAATGACCCAGACGCATTCTCAGGAGCCCAGCCTCACTGTCCAGGACTCCATCCAGACAGACATGAGGCTGGCAAATATCCTGGGGAAAACAGGCCTGTGTGTGAGGCAGGTCCCCCTACTGGAAGTTCACTTTGTAACTGCTTCAGGCTTTAGGACCTGACTCTGTAAAGGTGGAGTGCAGTAAGCTTCCATGTGAGTACATATGCACAGAGTTTACTCTAATGTTATTACTGACTAGAGTCCCAGTGCATGAAATTTGTGCACTGGAAGGGGGGTTAGTCCCTCAGCCCAGCCTGCACCCTCTCCAATCTGGGACCCCTCAGGGGATATCTGACAGGCAATTGGACATCCCTCTCACAATCCAGGACTGCTGGCTCCTAACTGCTCACCTGCCTGCCTGATTGCCCTTAACTGCTTCTACCTGCCAGCCTGATCACTCCCTAATTACTTCCCTGATGGCCTGATTAACACCTAACTGCTATCCTGCCAGCCTGATCACTCTCAACTGCCCTCCCTGGCCCGCCTGATCTCACCTCCAACTACCCTCCCCTGCTGGCCTGACGCCCCCCATCTGTCCTCTCCTGCCATCCTGGTTGCCCTCAACTGCCCTGCCCTGCAAGCCTGGTTTTCCCCAACTTCCAACCCCATGCTGGCCTGGTTGCCCCCAACTCTCCTCCCCTGCTGGCCTGATCTTGCCCTTAACTGCCTCTGCCTAACTGCCCTCCTCTGCTGTCCAGTTTGGTTCTGATTGGTCAGTTTCATGCCAATCAGTGTCAAAAGCTTCTCTTCCTAGTCAGCCTTTGGCTCCTCATAGTTCACCCAGATTAGGTTCTGATTGGTTGGTTTCTATGCCAGTCAAAGTTAAAAGCTCTGCCTCTTAGGTGTCCATTGGCTCCTCACCATTCATCAGATTTGGTTCTGATTGTCGGTTTCTATGCCAGTCAGCATCTTTGGGCCTATCAACAGAGCCTGATCAGAAAGGTGGGGTTGATCAGCAGCCCCTTTGGAGGTGCTGCTGCTGGCCAGGCCTGGAAAGCAAGAGAGAGGCAAGTGTTGATCAATAGTTTCCATAGAGGCAACGGATCAGATCCTACTTCTCTCTTCAGGCCTCTCTCTCAGGGCCTGATTCACAGCCTCCTCAGCAGTTGGTGCTAGGTAGCCACAGCAACCTAGCACTGACTACAGGACTGACTTCTGGTTGATTGAGCCTCCAGTCATGATGGACCCAGGGTTTTTATATATTAGTATTCTTTATTGTATCACTTTCTGCACAAACAACTGTGGACCTGCTTCTGCCCTACCTGCATTCACAAGGTCTCATGCCACCCTGGTGGCTTCCTGTCCTACCCAGGCCTTGCCCTGTGCCCAGGATGCCTGCTCACTGTCAGAGCACTGCTCCCAGCCACCAAGTTGGGCTGCTTTCTCTTCCCTCAAGGATCTCTGCCGGGCCAGGCTCAGCCCTTAGCTTACAGCACGATTGGTAAATGTCTTCAGAGAACAGTAGCTGTTCTAATGGCTCTCTTTTCTATGAAAAAGTCTTTCCTACTCTTCATTGCTTTTATAGCCCTCAGCTGCATTGATAACTGTTGCATTAGGTTGTATGCATCTTTCATTTAGGTGTAGCCTCCTCAGAAGCAGAAGTTCCCAGAAAGCTTATCTCGATTTTCATTTCCCAACTGATTATATGAATCCATGTGTCTTGGTTTTCCTTATGCCAACTTTTTTTTGGCCTTCCTTATTTATTTCCTTGTTAGTGAGTTAAATGACATTCTGGCCTGTACCAATAATATCATGACAATTCTATTTTGCAGACACATGTGAACTGGAGCACAGAGAAGCATTTGGCAGGCTGCACTCCTCCAGGGCTTCTTCTCCTCAGAGCTGGCTTTCCAGCTTAGCAGGGTGGATGGGAGGAGAGCAGGTGACCCTGAGGCAATGGAGGGGCTGGACGCCTAGCGTGAGGCCTTTTGACTCTATGACTTTTTGCAGGCAAAGAGGAGAGTATCTTGTTGGTGGGAATTTTTTCAAGATCATGTGAAATGTTGCTATTGTGGGGATTTTAGTTACTGTGGCCAAACTCCTCAAGCTAGTTAAGGGTGGCGAAGAAGGGGAGAAGCAGTAGAAGATCAAATGAGAAAAGAAAAAAAGATTAGTCATTTTAAGGGAATGCTACAAATCTTACTCATTGAGAAAGCTTCTCCAAGCATTGTAAACCTCTTGAAAAACAAACACAACTGAATAAAACAAACCAACGTGCTTGTGGAGGTCATGCCTGCTGTGTTCCCAGAGCATTGCTCAAGCCGCTCCTGTTTGCCTTGTTACCAAAAAAGGCTGACTTGGTCCTGCCAGAGTTTAGAAAGCTCCTTGCTATTGGACAATGAATCTAGAAAATAACTGCATGCAGATAAGAATATGTGACTGGGTAGATGAATGCAGGTCATGTGTACATATGTGAGGAGATGCAGCATTTGTACTGATCATGATGAGCGGGACATGATATTTATACTTGTTGATAAAACACACACATAAACTAGCATTAAGGCCAAGCAAAGCAGAAATGTAGAAAGACATTTTTTAGGAGAAATACTTTACTTATCAAAGTGATGGCAGTCAGTCAGTTCTCTCTCTCTCTCTCTCTCTCTCTCTCTCTCTCTCTCTCTCACACACACACACACACACACACACACACACACACACACACACACACGGAACAAAAAGCAGACTTTCCCAAGAATTTAACCTTTACCCTTTACTCCTGTCCCTGCAGCAAAACTTTTTCTTATTGCTATATCATGAACTGCTCAGTGCTAAGATTTGTTGTAAAGCTATAATAATCAATGCAGCATGGCAGAGATGTAAAGTGGATCAATGAAACAGAGAGAGAGCCCCCAAACAGAGAGCCCCCAAACACACTATGGACAACAGGTTTCTGACAACTTCAAATGGCAATTGCCCAGCCAGTGTGAGCATGACCCATGAACCAAGAGATCCCCAGGGCTCCATCCCCAGTGGGGGTCATGCAGGAGGCAGCAGATTGAAGTCTCTCTCTCATTATTGGTGTTTCTCTCCCTCTCTCCCTAAAACAAGTCAATAAAAACTTTTAAAAAAGACAATGAAGATAGCATGGTATTTTCAACAAATGGTCCTGAAATCTCTGGACATTCACATGCAAAATGAAAGAATACACACACAAAAAAAACCTTTGATCCATATTTCACACCAAAAATGATCTCAAAATGGATTGTAGAACTAATGCAAACCCTAACATGATAAAACTTCTGGAAGAAAATGTAAGAGATCTTGGGTTAGGCAAAGATATATATGACAAAAGCAAAATCCATAAAAGAAAATTTTAATAAATTGGGCTTTATCAGAAGACATTTGTAATTTTTATACCTAATAAAGTTGTATCCAGAATATGTAAATAACTCTTAAGATGCAATAATAAGAAAACAAAAAATCCAATTAAATATGGGCAACTAACTTAAATGTTTTATCAATGAAGACAAATGGACGGGAAATAAGCATATGAAAAGATGATCAATATCTTTAGTTCTTATGGAAATGACTTTTAGAATTACTAATATGTAAAAAAAGTCTAACCAAACCAATTATGGGTAAGTATGTGGAGCAGTGGAGAATGAAACTCAACTACTGCTGGCACAGGAGGAACAATTTGTTTTTTTTCCAAAAGTTCAAAATATACCTACTGTCTGAGTCAGACATTTCACTCCAAGTATTTATTCATGAGAAATGAAAGCCTACAAAGATTTGTAGACATGTTCATAGCAGTGTTACTTATAATAGCCCCACACTGGAAATCACCAAATGTCCATCCTCAATTAAGTGGATAAACAGTAGAATATCCATACATGATATTCACACTAAAAATGAACCAACTACTGAGACACACTGTAGTATAGATAAATCTTAAAATAACTTGGAGTGAAAAAACAAAAAGAGAAGAGGGTATACTGTATGGCTTCATTTGCAGAAAATGTGAGAAATTACAAACTAATCAGTAGTAACAGAAAGGCAGGTCAGCGGGGGACTGGGGAGGGACAGGATGGGTGAGAACATTTGAGGGATTATGGATAGATTCAGTATCTTGATGGTGGTGATTATGTCACAGATTCACATGTATGTCAAAACTGTAACAAAATTTTCACTTTGCAGCTATTTCCCAAGCACTTAATCTTTTAGCTTCACCCCTCCGCCCCGGTGTTACTTCTTGCCACATCATGACTCACATATTTCCTCTGAGAGTCACATACACACAGCCCTTTCCTGGCAGAAGTGGTGATGCCATTTTTTTGTAGTACTGATGGGGAGAAACACCTCACCCAATTTGTTTTGTGGTAAAAAGAGATGTTTGGAGTGATGATAAAAAATGCAGAAAGAGAAGCCAAACTATCTATTAGAAATAAAAATGCCACTCTTTTAAAAAATAAATTCTATTTTATCTGATCAAGATTCACTATAAAATGGTTTTCAATTTTTTTAAAAATGAAAGACGAGAGGAGGATTGATTATTTTTTAATATTTAGATTGCAAAATACTTCGTTTACAAAGAAATAAGGGTACTTTGTAAAGTATAAGGTTTGAAGTTAGCAAACCTGCACCGTGAATCCACCAAGTCCTCTGGGAAGAAGAACATATCAATATCTTATGGGTTGCTGCAGGCCTCTCTTGCCCTCTTGCTTCATCCCCAGAGATAATTACTCTTTTGATTTTATAATGTATGCAGTTTTATCATTTGTTTGCATATCAAAACAATAGATATGCGAACATCTATTGCCATGAGTTTACCTTTCCAAATGTGTGTGTCCTTGTCATTCTTTCTAACTTAATTGCATTGTAGTAGAAAATTAGGGTGTGTAACTAATACAGAACTTTGCTCTAAACTTATGGTCTGAGTTTTTAAAAAATCTGCTTGAGTATTTTTTTATGTTTTTTCCCCTTATTGTATTTTGAGTTACTTTCAAATTTTGAAACATATTTATATCTGTTTTGTAGTCTTTATTTAATCATGCAATACCTTAATTATTTTTTCCAGTCCTGTTTTCTTAGATTTCTTTCCCAGTGCATGCTTAATAGTTGATGTCCTTATGTGTTTTAAGAATGTTAATAGTGAAGTCGTGTTTGTTTAGAATTGATGGTGAACATCTTTGAGAGGGCTTCCTTCTGAGCTCATGTCTCCCTCAGACTGCTGCCTCAGTCTACTCTGCATGGGCTTGTGACTTCCCTGACACCCACACCCATGGAGGTGCCAGGACCACGCATTAGCACAGGAGACTGCTTCCTCAGTCTGAACCCAGACACAAGGTGGAGATAACATTTCTCTCCACTATTTGCCTCTGGGGAGTTCTTTTCCTATACACAATTGTAAGAGGTTTTAATCCTTCCCGAGTTCTACCTTTATGTGTGTGATGCTTTTAATCTCACACTTGATCCTGTGTGGCTTAGCTCTATCCTCAATCCATTAGCAGGTGGGTTTCCAAGTTCATCTGTTGGAAAGACTTGGTTATTGGCTTTTCATAGAAATCATGAAATACATCAATATTTGCATATATATGTATGTAATTTCAACCGTCCTTCATATAAAATGTTAATGATGACTGGACAAATAGTCTTTTACTTTCTATTTCTCAGTTGCCCAGCCCAGGGTTCCAGAGCTGGAAAGATTTTCTTGTAACTTTAGGCTGTAAAAACTAGCAGGGATTGTGGCTGAATGGCACAGAAGCTGCTGGAATCTTAGGCAGTTACTGTTAAAGGCCAGCACATGAACTTATATGGTCCCACTCCTTCTGAGCTCCAGTGCTGGGTGGCAGCAGGGACATACACAGATACTGGAGTGTCTGGAATTGGGGCAGGAACTCAGGGGTGCTTTCTTTCAGACAGTGGTCATTGTTCCTATGCTGAGACCTCCCCAGTCACAGAGTTCACTGGCAGCCATATAGGCATTTCTATCATTCTGGCTCACACTATTTGCTCTGCCCTAGTGATTCTCTGAGACCCCCTCCCATCCAATTTGCAGTCCCACCCAAGCTGTTTGCAGTGGCTTTCCCATATGAATGGCCTATCTTGGCTCAGGCTTCAAACTTTCCTAAAATCTCTAAAACAAGCTGCATCTTGAGTCAGCATGCCCAAAACCTATCAATAAGAGGCCTAAGACCTGGCACTGGCTACCAGCCTGACCTCGCTTGGACACTTCCAAGTCCAATACAAGTAGCAGCCATCTGAAGATCTCTGTATAGCTCCTTCTAGGTGGCCCCAAGTAGTGGCTGACTTTGCACTTCCCAGGAGGCCCTAGAACCGGTGCACCTGGTAGACAGCTTCAGAACATAGCACATCCACAAGCAACACGTTCAAGAGGCAGACTCAGTGAGCACCAAAGCTCCACTGAAGTAAGTCCTGCTCTATTGATGTGTCTCCTGCACAGCAGCTCTCTCACTGTAGTTGCAGCCAATCAGCCTAGAAGTCAATGCCTCCTAGTGATGCCAACAGTAATCAAGATTCAACTGCAATATGACTGTGCACAGAGCCCATACAGGGGTGCACCTAGAGTGCTCAGCTCAGGTGAGCCACTGGGCCCTAAAGGACACCCACTACACAAGGCCACTCTACCAATTCCAGGAAACATAGCAGCTCTACCTAATATATAGAAATAGCACAAGGAGGCAGCCAAAATACGAAGACAAAGAAACATATCACAAAAGAAAGAATAGAAGAAATCTCCAGAAAAAAAAGAAATAAATTAAATGAAAGCACACAAACTGCTAGATATAGAGGGGAAAAAAATTAAAAGGTTACTCAAGGATATTCATGAGAGCTTCAAGGGACTTAGTGAGACTTTTAAGAATCTTAATGAGAATTTCTGACATGAAAAAGAAGCAGTCAGAAATTAAGCATACACTAACTAAAATTAAAAATAACTTACAAGGACTCAACATTAGAGTAGAGAATTCTGAGAATCAAACCAATGATTTGGAATATGAGGAAGCAAAAAACAATCAGAAGACCAAAAAGAATCCAAAAATATGAAGATAGTGTAAGGAACCTCTGGGAAAACTTCAATTCTACCAACATTCTCATCATGGGGTGCCAGAAGAAAAGAGAGAGCAAGATATTGAAAACCTATTTGAAGAAATTATGACAGAAAACTCCCTCTTTCTGGTGGAAGAAATAGACTTACAAGTCCAAGCACAGAATTCCAAACAAGAAGAATCCAAAGTGTCCCACACCAAGACACATCATAATTAAAATGCCAAGGGTTAAAGACAAAGAGAGAATATTAAAAGCTGCAAAAGAAAAGCAGTTAGTTACTGATAGGGGAGCATCCATGCAACTGTCAGCTGATTTCTCAACAGAAACTTTGCAGGCCAGAAGGGAATGGCAAGAAATATTCAAAATGATGAGTAGTAAGAACCTACAACCAAGATTACTCTACCAGCAAAACTATCACTTAGAATTGAGGGTCAGATAAAGATTCTCACAGACAAGAAAAAGCTAAAGAAGTTCATCAACATCAAACCAGGATTATATGGAATGCTGAAAGGTACTATTTAAGAAGAGGAAGAAGAAGAAGAAGAAGAAGAAGAAGAAGAAGAAGAAGAAGAAGAAGAAGAAGAAGGAGGAGGAGGAGGAGGAGGAGGAGGAGGAGGAGGAGGAGGATGAGGAGGAGGAGGAGGAGGAGAACAACAAGAGGAAGAAGAAGGTAGAGGAGGAGGAGGAGGAGGAGGAGGAGGAGGAGATAAATACATATCTATCAACAATTGAATCTAAAAATCAAAGTAAATGAACAAGAAATCTAATGAACATAATAAACTGATGAATAAAATAGAATCAGAAGCATGGAAACATGGAACAGACTGACAAATCTCAGAGGAAAGGTGGGTCAGGAAGATTAACCAAAGATCTTACATGCATATATGCATTACCTATGGACAAGGACAATAGGGTGGTAAAGGCCTGAGGTGGGGTGGAAATGGATTAGTAATATATCATCTTACCTTATTAAAATCAGCAACTTTCTTATTCATAGGAAGAATTGCAAAGTATACCCAAAGTTCACAGAATGTACAGCCAGGTGTTGAAATAGAGTAAATGAGAAGGTGTTGAAATTTGTAGATCTTAATTCTGGTCTTGGTCCAGCCAGTATGGGTATGTGGTTGAGCTGGGAACCAGGAGGTCACGATTGGATTCCTGATCAGGATATATGCCCAGATTGTGGATTCCATCCCCAGTAGGAGACGTGCAGGAGGCAGCTGATCAATGATTCTCTGTCACCATTGATGTTTCTCTCTCTCCCTCTCTTCCTCTCCAAATTCAAGTTTTAATATCTTAAAACAAATTCTACTTTTGGATTTGTCCCAACTGTCTATTTCAAAATGTGAATAATGAGAAAATGTCCTGCCTAGCACATTGACTTTTCATGAGGGTAAAACAAGACAAAAGAACCCACAAACTGATCACAAAACAAAGGGCCATTGCCCACCTGTCCCTCTTGCATGGCAGCCACCTAGCCAGTTGGCCCTCTCCGGGGACAGACAAGCTTGGGCTTTGTGGACTCCTGGCCTGTGGCTGGCCCTGTGACACTGCCCTTGGAGCGCCTCCCCTACTGAGGTCACCGCCGAGGTCAGGCGGGAGGGCTCTGTCCAGCAGGCAATGGTTGGAGGGCACAGAAAGAGCAGAAGGCGCTGGGCTTGTGCAGCCTGTCCAAGTGGGAGGGAGGCAGTCACTTGCTTCCCTCACTCCACCCTACCCTACCCCCACCTAGCCAGAGGATGGGAGGATTGTCCCCCCCAGAAAGTGGTTTGGTACCCTCTGTCCTAAGTGAATCTCCTCCTTCCCAGCCCGTGCATTGGCCGAGGGTGGGCTGGGGGAGAGAGGGTGTCCCGTGGCTGGTGGGGTGACACACCAGGCTGAAGGGACCCCTAGGGGGGCAACTAGGAGACTCCCCGTGTGGGTGGAAGCCCCGAACACCGCCCCCTTGGCCTCCTCATCCCGCGCCTCCCCATTGAATGGCTGTGAAGGACACTGGCTCCAGTAAAGAGCAAGTGGGACTGAGGCTAATGCTCTCATCATGGGACAGCAGGAGCCACAGAGATCCTGTTAGCCTCCCGCCCACCATCACTGCGAGGGACAAGCGGGCACTTCTCTGCTCCTAGGAAGGCAAAGGGATCTGGGCGGATGAGCTGGCGGTGGCAGGGGTCAGGGCTGAATGCAGCCAGAATCCGGGCTGAATTCCTCCGTGACCGTGACGCGAGGGCAAGGCCCTGATGAAATTCCCTCTGGATTCCAGCCGCCCCTGACCAGGCTGCTGCGTGAGCACCAATTAATCACGCCTCAGGGCGCAAGCAGGGGCTCAAGTGGTTCTCAAAGGAAAGGAGACTGGAAAACTGCCCTCAATTGAAACGACATTGATAAACGAGAAAAAAACAGAGGGCCAAGGAGAAATAACAGGAGGACTCCCATCAGAGGCTTAGGCCACTCCAAGTGGCCTTGGTTTAGATACTTTGGGCCGGGGGAGGAGCAGGCAAGCACACCAACGTAGCATCGGGCCTCTTGATCGCTAAGAGCTCTGTGGTTACGAAAATCTTTCTTTACCTGCCACTGTCCTGGTTCCAAATCTGGGGAGGGGCCAGGGCCTGGCATGGCCTGGTGACTTCCAGGTGTGCAGACAGCATTTCCCGGCTGAGGGCTGAGGCTATGGAGAGGCCGGCTCACTTCTCTGGCCACAGGGATGAGGCCACTTTGAAAAACCCTGCTCTGGAGGCAGATCCCCAGAGCGATGGCACCTGCTTATGTTAGAAGCTGTGCTGCTGCCAGGCAGCCTGCTCACAGTCACACTTAGAGTTCACAGAGGATATCTTAGGCAAGAGACTTCAGCATCTGTTCCGTCGTGTTTTTTATCAATGCTTTTGCTTTTGGTGTGCCCTGCCTTGTACCTAAAACAGCAGGTCTGGGACTGAGAATAGGGTTTTAGCTTTATCTCTATTAAACTTCATGTTAGATTTGGCCTCTGATTTCATGCTAAGGGGATCTCTTGGATTCTTGGTTTGCTCGGCCAGTGAATTTGCAGCCCATATTAACCCTAGGTCTCCCCTCATGTGGAAGCTTGCAAGCTCTGCCCTTATGCTGTAGAAACCTGGTCTGAGCCCCCAGCTCCCTTCCCAACCTCTGGCTTGACTCCCTGACCCTGTCCCCTCCTGCAGTCATGGGCACTGGGAATGCTACCAGGATTCACCTCCACACTCCCTGGTCCTTTCTGCGAAAAGCTGTGTGGATGAGGTAGAACAGGCTCTTGCCCCAGATCATGGGGCCCAGGTTAGGACTTCTTTAATTACAAAATTGTTGGACTTAGTAAAACAGAGGTTTTACTACCCTTTCTTTTTTATTTTATTGAGAGAGGCAGGGAGGGAGATAGAAACATCCATGATAGAGAAGCATTGATCAGCTGCCTCCTGAATGCCCCCCACTGGGGAATCAAGCCCACATCCCAGGCAGGTGCCCTGACCAGGGATAGAACCAGCGACCTCTTGGAACATGGAACCATGCCCAACCACTGAGCCACACTGGCTAGGCCAGCACTCTCTTAAGGACCATAGTATGGGGAGGAAGAACTGAGGTTAGAGTTCAGGTATGTACATACTTGAACATAGACACACACACATGCACACACACATTGTATGTGCTTCTTCAGGTTCTCCTGTCTCATAGTTGTCATGTTTAGGTAACATGTATTATTTATGGATCACAGAGACACATGGATTCCAAGCACATTAAATATATTCTTAAATGCAAGGTGATTCTGAATGTGTAAACTTTTATGTAGAAATATTCCAGGAAAACGTGAATTTTTCTGACCACTTAAGTGTAAATACAGACATTCTGGAGTTCTGTAAAGACCATGCTGCTGATGAAACAGGTCATGGCTCTCTCCAATGCGCTAACCTAAACTCCGACCCTGCCAGTGGCCTCTGTGCTGTAACATTCATCAACGACCCTGGAGTGTGGGAAATTTTCCTTAACTTCCGGTATTGAATTTTTCTTGCCAGCTATAACTATTTCCCCCAAACTCTGTGGGGAGCTAAGCAACTGACAAATAGGTATGTGTGTTCATGTGTGTGTGTGTTCGTTCACACACGTTAATTGAACAGTACAGATTTCTGACATTTTTCTCCCTGCTGAGAAGCAGGAAGGAGAAATGGGGAAAGAAATTGTATCAAGTGGAAAGAGGATCAGAAAGATCCTTGAAATAAAATCTTTCCTTTTGCTAGAGGTTCAGTAAAGATAATAAGCAAAATTAATTTTAAATGGGGTCACAGTCCTGCCTGGGTGGCTCAGCTGGTTAGAAGTTCTCCCATACACCAAAAAGTTACATCTTCAATTCCCGATTGGGGCACATGCCCAGGTTGTGAGTTCAATTCCCTCGTCAGGAGGCAACTGACCAATGTTTCTCTCTCATATCAATGTTTCATGCTCTCTCTCTCGCTCTCTCCATTCCTCTCTCTAAAATCAATAAAAACACATCCTTGGGTGAAGATTTTTTTAAAATGGTGTCACAAGCACCTGTTTTGGGAGATGAACATATGTGGTGAGATAAGCCCATTAGGTCACATTCACAACCTACCTATGTACTGACTGTAAGCTTCTTGGGGCCTAGGCTGGTCTTCTGGTCTTTTTTGTTTAGTATTTTCTTCTAAAGAGCCCAGAGGAAAGTCTTGTACCCAGTGGGAGGCCAGAAGTATCTCTTGAATGAAACATCATGTGGCTTCCATGCCCAGAAGCCCTGGAGATGCTAGTGTGTTTCTAGTGTAATGACCAAGCCTAGGAACTCATCAGAGGCATTTATTTTACTAAAAGCTGCAAACCATGCTGACTGTGGCCTCTGCTCTCTCTGACTGGCTTCTCGTTCCCGTGGCTTTCTTTCTCTTTATTGGAAGATCAAAAGAGGGCAAAAGAAAAGCAGGAGGAGGGGTGGGCAGGAGGAGCAGCAGCTTGCCTTGACAAGGAAAGGATCTTAGTAAAACAGAGGTTTACTACAACCCTTTCTCCCAGGGTCTATCCCTCTGGCTCCCCAGCTGCCATGTGGGAGTCTGTGCAAGTCATTGAGAACTCAACTTTATGACCTGGCTGAAAAACACCCCAAAGGATACATTGGCTCGTCATTGAACACTTAATGTGGGTTGCATCCGTTTCTAGCACTTTCTCTGTTGTTATCTAGAAGCCCTCCCTTGTGTGTGGGCTTCATCTTCAGGTTTGTCTTAATAATTGTCCTCAGAAGGGTGCCCATGGCTGCTTCTTGAAGGTGCTTACTAGTACTGTGAGTAAGAGCATAGAGCCTCTCTCGGCCAGGAGCCCTGAGCTCTCCCTGTGGCCGAGGATGCCCTGTGCTGCCGGCCTTGCTCAGGTGGTGCGTCCTTGTGTGCTTGGGAAGGAAAGGGTGAGGTGGCCATGGCTGGCTCAGCCTGGTGATGTTAGGGGATGAGCTATAGTTATAACAATGTTAATTGTGCTCTGTAACTGTCATGGCCTTGTTCCCATTAAAGAAAAGATACTCTGACCTGACTGGGAGTTGTATGCCCCTGGGACCTAGGAATCAACTTTGGAATGTGGTCTATTCTCATTCAAGAGCTGCCCATTATCATGGAAAGATTGAGGGTCTTCTTGCCCAAACAACAGAGTCCCACCTCAGCCCCCATTGCCTACTTCCCCATGCCTGTGCTTCCCACTTTCCATGTAACCTTGTCCTTCTACCCCATATAAGTAGCTGGCTTATGGTGGGGGCAGAGCAGATTTGTGTGCATGACCTGCTGCTATCCCTGCTACTGGCAGGATTAGAATACAAGCAATCCTCGGGTTACGTGGAAGATCTGTGCCTACAGTGCCATGTATTGCAATTTTCGCCATTAGTCAGTGTTAGGTTTTTTATGCCGCCGCGAGGAAAAACCGTAAGTCCAAACAGAGACCAAATTAAGCAGGCTTTATTGGGAGCACACGGGCAGGTTCACCTGCTCGGAGAGGGGAGCAGGAGAAGCCGCGCCAAAACTAGGGCAGGGGTACATTTTTATACTTTTCAGAGGCTGCCGTAGTGATGTCCTGAGAATCCAATCTGCCCGGTTTACAAACCTGCCTCAGTTATGTGCAGCAGCTTTTGCATATAAATGGCCTGCCCTATAGCAGCTTAACCTAACAAACTGCAGCTCTGGTCAGACCAGGAGAAATTTGCAGACCTTGCTGTAGCTCCTGCTGGGTGGCTTTAGACAGTAGCTGACCTGCATGTCATTGGAGATCCAGAATCCAGTGTACCTAGTGGTCAGTGTGAGATGACACCAGATTTCAACTTCTCACATTCATAAGTGACACATTCAAGAGGGAGACTCAGTGAGCATCAAAGCCCCACTGAAGAAAGTCCTGCGCCATAAGGGAGTCTCCAGCATAGCAATTCTTCCATTATAAACACAGTGGGTCCTCACAGACAATTGGCCTGGAGGTAAATTCCTCCCAGTATACTGGCAGCAATCAAGGCTGTGCCCTCAACCTACTAAGGAGTGCACCAAGAGTATCCATCTCAGGTGATTGGGGAGGTTGAATCACTAGGACCACACAAAGTCACTCCATGAACACAGGGAAGCAGTCAGAAGTCAGAGACAAAGAAACATGTCATGAATGAAAGAAATGGAGGAAAGCAAACCACTAGACATAGAGTTCAAAACCACATTACAAGTTTACTTAAGAATCTGCTAAAAACCTCTGAGGAACTTAGTGAGACCTTTAAAGATCTTAATGAGAATGCCAAAGAAATGGAAAAGGACCAGTCAGAAATTAAGCATACACTGTCTAAAATATAGAATATATAGAAAGTCAACAGTAGATAAAAGGACTCCAAGAATCAAACCAAAGATTTGAAACATGAGGAAACAAGAAACACCCAACCAGAAAAACAAAAAGAAAAAAGAAACCAAAAATATGAAGATAGTGTAAGGAGCATCTCAGACAACTTTAAGCATATGAACATCCAATTTATTGAGGTGACAGAAGAAGAGAGAGGGCAAAATATTAAAAAACTATTAAAAGAAATAATGATGGAAAACTTTCCCTACCTGGTGAAAGAAAGACTTACAAGTCCAGGAAGCACAGAGAATCTCAAATAAGAAGAATCAAAAGAGGACCATACCAAGACACATCATAATTAAAATGCCAAGGGCAAAAAACAAAGAGAGAATCTTGAAAGCAGCAAGGGAAAAACAGTTAGTTACCTACAAGGAAGTACCCATATGACTGTCAGCTGATTTCTCAACAGAATCTATGCAGGCCAGACAGGAGTGGCTAGAAATATTCAAAGTGATGAACAGCAAGAAAATACAATCAAGATTACTCTACCCAGTAAAGTTATCATTTAGAATTGAAGGTCAGATAAAGAGCTTCACAGACAAGAAAAAGCTAAAGGAGTTCATCATCACCAAATCAGGATTATATGAAATGTTGAAGGGTATTCTTTAAGAAGAGGAAGAAGAAGAAAAAGATAAAGATAAAAATTATGAACAACAAAATGACATCAAATACATATCTATTAACAAGTGAATCTAAAAATCAAGTGAATAGGCAAAAAAATAAAAATAAAAAATGGCAGCAGAATAGATGGACATTCTCAAGCCTTGTCCCTGAGTAGATAGAAAGAACAGCTGAGGGACATACTAGGAGTGTTTGCTGGTGAGTTAAGGTACAGCTGTACTCCAGGAGAAGGTGGGGTACTGCTGGAAGGGGATCTCCTGACCGGGCAGCCCCACTGCTGCTGGGTTTTCTCCCAGATCCACCAGCTTGGATACAGAAACCATGCTATCTTGAAGGGGAAAGTGGGTGTTATCGAAAGCCTGAAAATTTACAAGTATGGCACCCACCAAACAACTGTGAACCCCAGAATACGAGTCCCCAATTGGCACAATCATGCAGATTCAGAGGAGCTCTACACTCCACATGAAAAGTTTGGATTTTGCCTGGGATAAGGAGAGAGAAAATTACATAATTAGACACTTGGAGAAGAGAGAACTGGGGGAGACAAAGAATCAATTTGCATATGAAAGAAAAGCAGGCATCACCAGAAAAGGAAGTAAATGAAATGGAGGCAAGCAATCTGTCAGAGAAAAAATTCAGAGAAATGATGATACAGTGGTGGAAAAGAATGGAAGACAAATTTAACAATATGAGTAAACTTCCTTTTGACCCAGTAATCCCACTCTTAGGAATATATCCTAAGAAACTAGAAACACCAATCAGAAAGGATATATGCACCCCTATGTTCATAGCAACACAAGTTACAATATCTAAGATTTGGAAACAGCCTAGGTGCCCGTCAGCACTTGAGTGGATCAGAAAACTATGGTACATCTACATAATGGAATAATATGCTACCATAAAAAAGAAGGAATTCTTACCTTTTGCAGCAACCTGGATGGAACTGGAGAGCATTATGCTAAGTGAAATAAGTCAGTCAATGAAAGAAAAATATCACATGACCTCACTCATTTATGGGTAATAAAGAACATTATAAACTGATGAACAAAAAGATAAATACAGAGGCAGTAAGGCATCAGACTGTCAAATTACAGTGGGAAGGTTTGGGAGAGGTGGAGTAGGTAAGAGATCAACTGAAGGACTTGTATGCATGCCTATAAGCATAACCAATGGATACAAAAAACTGGAGGGTGAGGGCATGCATGGGAGTGGGGGGGGCAATGGGAAGATATGTACACATGTAATACATTAATAAAAAAATGGAAAAAAATAAAATAAAAATCCAGTGAATTAAAAATATGACGAACAGAATAAACTGACTAATATAATAGAATCAGGGGCATACAAAGGGTGTGGACTGACAATTCTCGGGGGAAGGGGGTGTGAGGGGTGCGGAAAGAGATTGGACAAAAATCTTACACCTATGGATGAAGACAGTGGTGGAGGATAAGGTCATGGGGTGGGGTAGGGAATCAGGTGGAGGGGAACTATGGGGTTAAAAAAGAGGAACATATGTAATAATTTGAACCATAAAGATTTATTAAAAAAACATAAAGCACATATGTACATATGTAGAAGTGACAGAACTTTTTTTTTTATATAAATGCTGTAAATGTGAGACTACCACATAACCACAAAATGACGTAAGTCGAGTCCAACGTAACCCAAGGACTGCTTGCTAACTGCTCATATGATTCAACTCTGTTTCTTCTGTATTGGCTCAAGTAGTGACAGGCAACCTGGATTCCTTGGTTGTCCTGTTAGAAAGAAGGCAAACCCCAAAACCAGGGGTCCTGGCAGAACACAAAGGACACGCAAGAATGGGCAGTAAGGCAATATCTTTCCTCTTGCAGGAGGGTGCACACCTGGGAGGTCTGGGAGCACACCACTGAGCTGGCAGTCCACTTGGGCTTATCCTGGTCCATCACCCCTCACTCTTGATTGGTCAGAGTTTAGGCTCACATTCTTGCCTGATTGGTTAAAGGAAAAAGAGAGGGGTTGACTTTTGTGGTTTCAAAATGGCAACTGCCAAGTCATCTGGTCCAAAATAGCAGTTGCCTAAACTCCCTGCTTTGACAGAGAAGATGACTTGTTTATTCTCACAGTTGGTCTCAGTGGGATCCGCCACAGGGCTGCTCAGGGCTCTGGGGAGATGTCTCAGCAGTCCAATTGGTCTGTTGTCACCAGATGGCTCCGGTTCTGAGTGCCCCCCCCACCCCCTGCCCATGACCAGGTTCTGAGTACCCCCTGTGCCCAGTTATGAGCAGCACTGTGATACACTGGAGCCTGTATCAGTTGAGACTGGGACCCCAAGTGGGGACCTAGGAGAGCCATAGAGAGGAATATCAGTGGTCATGTCAGCACCATCTCTCCAGACAGGTCAGGCTGCTGTAGGGGGATAGGGCCAGGTGCTGGGCAAGTGAAGAGGCAGGGTCTGAGCTGGAGAACAGAATTCAGGGTCCTGGGCTCATGTCTGTGGGATTTGCTGCAGGAAAGACTGACAGGTCTGCAGGGACGGGAAGGCTCTGAGGCCCAGACTCCAGTGTGGGGAGCAGGCTACCTATGTGGCAAGCCTTGCCCAGTCCTCTGCAAAGTCCTCAGTAGAGAGCATGGCCTGCACAGGGCAGGCAGGGGATGCGCTGTTTCATAGGGTTGGCCCACTGAAAGGTCCTGGTGGTCCGCCCACTCCGGGCTTTCTCTTGCAGTTTCTCAGAGTCACAGCTCAGGGCTGGAGCCTCTTCTTTCTTTCAGCCTCAGTGCAGGTGGGTCTGACAAGCTGTGAGGCATCCCCCTCCTGCTGCACCACCAGGTTCTTAGTGCTTTATCTAGAAAGGAATGGGAATCAGCCACTGTCCAGGGCTGACTTCAAAATGCACATTTGTGTTTAATAACCAGTGTCAGCTCAGGCTCTTTGGGGGAGCGTCCTGGAGGCGCCCTTCCCAAAGCCCGGGGCTGGGCCAAGGAAGTAAGATGCCCTGCTCTGAGGTTGACTGTCTTCCTCCTCCTCCCTGCTCACCTGTACATGGATGACTACTTAGGATGTACAAAAGGAAGCTGATGAAACTGATCATTTTGTGCTGTTGTTGAGACAACATTTGAAGATTTCTCAGCTATGTGCCTGGGAGTCATATTAAAAGATCACCTCTGATTATGAATGTTTTATTCTATGGAAGATTAGCCTATACTATGTGGGAAATATATTTTATCACTATCTACTATTTATAACTATAAATGGTTATGTGGCCTTTTGGTATTGTGAGGTTTAATGGAAGGGTATTGTAATGAAGTCTTTATACTATGCTGCTTGTTGCTGATGTTAGAATTAAGATTTATTTATTTATTCCATTCAGATTCCCCAACTTAGAGGGGCATGGTCTGGCCAGGGTTTGACTGAAGGCACTGTGTTATTCTGAGCAAACAACTTAAATGGGTGCATTTAAAGTAAGAAGGTATGGTCTTGGGTTGTCCTGCTTCCTTCAGTGGGGTGTGAAATGGAACCTTAAAAGCAGGAGCCTGTTTTCTGGAGACATTGCAAATGTGACAACTGTGGCTGTCAGGAAGGCCTGCCCTCTCCTAGGCAAGGGCACTGCCCTGCATTCTCATTGGATACACCTGTCCTCCATAATTCCTATCAATACTGTTGTTGTGGGAAAGAATAAGAAAATGGGACAGAACGTGGCGGATTCAGGAAAGGAAATAAGAAAACAAAAGGGAGCACAAAATGAGGTTTATCTTTAAGTAACTGAAAACTCCTTGGTCTTATGCGAAATGCTAGTTTGCGCTGTGGCTTTGATAGAGGGTGGGTAATTAGTCATAAAGGATGTTTGAAAGATAGCTAGTGAAAGCTGTTTGGGGATCACAGATTTGCCTTCAGGTGACTGGGCTCATGGGTAGGTCGGAAGCCGAGTGTTCACTGTGGATGTGGGACCTGCTGGGCACAGGAGAACGTAGCTGCCAGGAGCAGAGCACACTTCTTGGACCTTTTGAGGATGTGACGAAGGAGATGCTAATGGGTTTTCTGAAAACAGTCCACAATGGTTGACCTTTTAACCACAAACCTCGGGCACCTGCTTCTTAGCTCACTTAGGGGAATTTGTGGCAGGTATGGCCAAGGGCTGACTGAAACCCACTTCTAAAACACTTCCTTAAAAACATACACCAACAGCACATACTCACTGTTCAAAGTAAAACTAAAAGAAAATGCATGTGGATAAACTAAAACGATGAAAACACCCCTATCCTTGCACAGCATGATGATCTGACATTTATACAACTTGCAAATGTCAACATAAAACATTGAAACCTGTAAATAATTTTTGTGAGTTTTTTTGAGCCCAACTGTCAACAATTGCAGGGAAGCAGAATCTCAAAGGATTAGGATTATGCTCCAGAGAAGGGCGATTTTGCATATATTTTTATGCATTGCAATCAAAGGAAGAGATGTTGGTGGGTTACATAAAATCCATTGGTGATGGATTAGAGAAGCAGAAAAAAGCAAAGTGCGGGCGGGGGGAATCTCTGGGATTGGATAAAAAGTCAAATGATAGACACCTATTTCTTTTACTTAGGTGGATGCAGGATAGTTAACAGCAATTAACAGGATAACAATAACAATGAAGGAAGTTGTGGTCTCTGTCCTGGTTGCCCAGGCACACTTGGTTGTGCCCGAAGGGGTCTAGAAAAAAGGGAAGTTACAAGTTCCCCTGACATTTCAAGGATACATTATCATGGATGCAAAAGAACAATAGGATCAGTTAAGGTAAAGGTTGACCTTGTCAGGGAAGATACCCACCTAGGAAATGACTACCCATCACAACTGCTTTTAGTAAAAGTTTAATTTCAGACCATCCTTTGTGGTTCCTTTAGGTCTCTGAGTTTGCAAGACCACCATGCAGGCCTTCCCTGAGCTTGTCAGGTCAGCATGTGGCCCCTTTGCTCCACACAAAGTAATCCCTGTGGTAAATCTAATGGCCCTTGGGCATTTGAAACTATCTATACTAATTCTATACTAATGAAAGAGTAATATGCTAATTAGACCAGGAGACCTTCAGGAGATCATCTAGATGTCCTTCTGGACAAAGCCCAGGGCTTGGCCGGCCTGCAAACTGCGCCCAAATGGTCCTCAGCCCCAGGCCAGCCACTGCCCTCACAAGGAACTTCACCAGTGGGGACCCCCACCCTGATGGAGGTGTGGCTGGCCTACAAACCGCCCCAGGCCTCTCATCCAGACCGGTCCCACCTCGCAAGAGGACTCCCACCCTGATTTGAGACCCCTTTCAGGGAAGACCAGCCAGCCCCCACCCATGCACCAGGTCTCAATCTATATTAATACAAGGGTAATATGCTAATTAGATTGGGAGACCTTCCCAGATGTCCTTCTGGACAAAGTCATGGTGGCAAGGCCAAGACAGAAGTGGTTAGGGGTGATTAGGCCAGGAGAGGAGGGCAGTTGGGGGTGATCAGGCTGGCAAAGGGGCAGTTGAGGGTGAGTAGGCTGGTAGGCAGAATGGTTAGGGTCAATCAGGCAGGCGAGCAGTTAGGAGCCAACAGTCCCGGATTGTGAGACGGATGTCCCGACTGCCAGTTAGGCCCGATCCCTGTGGGGTCTGTCGGGGAGGGCAGGGAGGCAGATGGGAATGAGCAGGCCAGTGGGTGGAGCAGTTGGGGGCAAGTAGACAAGCAGGGAGGCAGGGGGAGGTGGAGGGGGACAATCAGGCCAGCGGCAGGGGTGGGGGGAGAGTTGGGGCAAGCAGGCTGGTAGGGGGGGCAATTGGGGGTGATCAGACTAGGAGGGAGGCAGTTGGGGTGAACAGGTCAGCGGCAGGGGCAGTTGGGAGCAAGCAGGCCAGCAGGCAGAGTAGTTAGGGGCGATCAGGCAGGCAGCCAGGTGAGTGGTTAGAAGCCAGTTGTCCCAGATTGTGAGATGGATGTCCAACTGCCAGTTTAGGCCCAATTCCACAGGGTCAGCAAGGGAGGGCAGTTGGGGGCAACCTGGTGTGCAGGGGAGGGTGGTTGGAGGTGACCGGGCCTGCAGGGAGGACAATTAGGGGCAACCAGGCTGGCAGGGGAGGGCAGTTAGGAGTGAACAGGCTGGCAAGGGAGGGCAGTTCGGGGTGATCAGGCCGGCAGGGGAGGGCACTGTCACCATTTTGGTGGGTTCCGTTTTTCTCTCTGAGCACTTTGGCATTTGAGAAAACCTGCTGGGTGCCTGCTGGCTATAGCCCATGCTCCTGTCAGCAATGGTATCAGCATCTCACCATGCCAACAGGCTTCTTCCTGCAAAAGCTTTTAACTCCCATTACAAGAGAGTTACTCACGCTGTAGGTTTGTGTTTCATTGTTTTTTATTAGTGGCATTGCCAAGACTGACCATGTGGTAGGGAGATTGGCATCATGGGATTATTTCCTTAGGACTAGTTCCCAGAGGTGGGATCGTGGGGTCAAAGAGCACTGACATTTTGAAGCTCTTGATACTGGCTACTAATTTAATTTAGAAAAATGCTATTAATTATTCTTCCCACCCTGTATGAATATCGTTTCCCTAGCGTCACCAACATTGGATTGTAACATTAAAAAAGTCCTAACCTGACCCCTGGCAAGGCTACTTTGCTGCCTTAATTTGTTTTAAGGAAACCATTTGTAAAACCTCTGGCTTCTTGTTCTGCCCCTTTGAGCCATTTCTCATCTTTCTGGCTACTCATTAGCAAAGCAAGCATCTCTTACAGTAACTTATGTCAACCTAGTTTCTCAGTCCTTTGACCTCATTTGTTCTGCTGAGTATGAGGGAATCATATGCTTTCTATCTGACTTTCTACCATTTGAACAACTTGGGCAGTCTGTGTGGTTTTATCTCCTTTTTATCTTTAAAACTTAGAGATAATTGGATTTCCACCTCACCACATGGTCACATGATCACACTGGGAGCAGAAAGGGACACAATAGAGCAGCGGTTCTCAACCTGTGGGTCACGACCTCTTTGGGAGTCTAATAACCCTTTTACAGGGGTCGCCTAAGACATCCTGCATATCAGATATTTACATTATGATTAACAACAGTGGCAAAATTACAGTTATGAAGTAGCAACAAAAATAATTTTATGGTTGGGGGCCACCACAACATGAGGAACTGTACTAAAGGGTCGAGGCATTAGGAAGGTTGAGAACCACTGCAATAGAGAAGTTCTTCCAGTAGAAAGAAAGTAAACACTGTTCCTGTGGTTGTTATGTGAAGTTTATTATGTCTGACTTTATAGAGCACTCTACAGGCCTGGTGCATAAAATCAGTGCATGAAGTGGGGGGAAGGAGACCCTCAGCCCAGCCTACACTCTGCACTCTCTTGCAATCCAGGACCCTTTGGAGGATGTCTGATCCTGATTGGGCCTAAACCGACAGTCTTACATCCCTCTCACAATCTGCGACTGCTGGCTCCTAACCATTCTGTCTGCCTGCCTGATCACCTCTAATCCCTCTGCCTGCCTGCCTGATCACCCCTAACTGCTCACCTGCCTGCCTGATTGTCCCTAACCACCTCTGGATTTACCCCTGCCACTGTGGCTTCATCCAAAAGGATGTCCAGAAGGATGTCCGGAATGATGTCCAGAAAGTCGTTTGGCTGTCTGCTCTAATTAGCATATTATGCTTTTATTATCAGAGACTAGAGGCCTGGTGCATGAAATTCACCAGGGAGGGAGGGAGTCCCTCACCCCAGCCTGCACCCTCTCCAATCTGGGACCCCTTGAGGGATGTCCAATCACCCATTTAGGCCTGATCCCATTGGGGTCGGGCCTAAACTGGCAGATGGACATCCCACATCACTCCCAATCACATCGCTGCCTCTGCCTGATTGCCCCTAACCGCTTCTGTCTGCCAACCTGATGACCCCCTAACTACTTCACTGTCAGCCTGATCAATGCCTAACTGCTCTCTGGCAGGCCCAATTGCCCCTAACTGCCCTTCCCTGCAGTGCTGATCCCACTCAATTGTCCTTCCCTGCAGGCCTGGTCCCCCCAACTGCCCTCCACTGCAGGCCTGGGTCCCCCCCAACTGTCCTCCACTCCCGGCCTGGTCCCCCATCCCAATTACCCTACCCTGCTGTCCTAGTCCCCCACTAATTGCCCTCCCTGATGTCCTGGATTCCCCACAACTGCCCTCCTCTGCAGGCCTGGATTCCCTCTGCAACTGCCCTCCCCTGCCAATCATCTTGTAGCGGCCCTCATGTGTCCACATGGGAGCAGCCGTTTTTGACCACATGGGGGCTGCCATCTTGTGTCTTGGAGTGATGATCAATTTGCATATTACCCTTTTATTAGATGGGATGGTGTCTTGAGATCTGAATGTCTTTTAATTCTAGACTTGAAAGCAGGAGTATGCATGCTGCCATTGTTTTTGGCTTTGATCCAGTGGCAGCTCATGGGATGTCCTCGTGGGAGTGCATGAGGTGTCCCAGCAAGATCTCATGGGTGTCCCTGTGAGAGTGTGGGGTGTCCCAGCAGCAGTGTGTTTTAGATTAAGCATGGTTTGCATCTGGTTGCTTTTTATTTCACTGCACACAGGACAGGTGCATTGTCCTGTCCTTGGCTCTGCTCTGACCACAGGGAGAGCTTCTCAGAGGCAGGGAGGGCCTCCCCGTGTTTCTCTATAGGGCTGGCTTGGGGCCAACACACTGTGGGATCCAGAAATGTTTCCCAAGGGGGTCAATGGCAGGGTGCTGAGAATATTTTACCTAACTCCACACCGACAGCAGCATCTGAAAGGACATTTTCCTGGGGATACAGTGACTATCTTGTTTGTTTAGTAAGTTTGGGTTGCTTTCCTTTTCTACTGAGTGAACCTCTAAAGCTCTTAACAGATATTAGGCAAATGAATGCAATGCTGGGGGAGCCAGGAAAACAGCGTGGCTCTCATAGGTGCCAGTCTCTGGGTGTTGGATGCTAGTTTCTGGGTGTTGGGTGCCAGACTCTGGGTGGTAGGTGCCTGTCTCTGGATGTTGGATGCAGTATCTGGGTGTTAGGATCTAGTCTCTGGATACTAGATGCCAGTCTCTGGGTGTTGGGTACCTTTCTCTGGGTGTTGGGGGCCAGTCTCCGGCTATTGGGCACCAGTCTCCAGATGCTGGGTGCCAGTCTCTGGGTATTGGGTGCCAGTCTCTGGGTGTTGGGTGCTAGTCTATAGGTGTTGGGTGCCAGTCTCCAGGTGTTGGATGCCAGTTCCTGTCTATCTTTGGGTGGTGGTTGTCAGTCTCTGGGTGTTGGGTGCCTGTCTCTGGGTGTTGAGAGCCAGTCTCTGTGTGTTGGGTGCCAGTCTCTGGGTTTGGGTGCCAGTCTTTGGGTGTTAGGTGCCTTTCTCTGGGTGTTGGGTGCCTTTCTCTGGGTGTTGGGTGCCAGTCTCCCTGTGTTAGGTGCCTTTCTCTGGGTGTTGGGTGCCAATCCCTGGATGTTGGGGGCCTGTCTCTGGGCTGGATGAGAGTGTGAAGAGCTCAGCTGTGAGCACAGCTCCCCTCTGGTCTCAGCTCAGTACGTGGCTGAGTCGTGAGGACCAGGCTGGCTGTAGCAGTGATTTGAACTTGGCTCTGAATAAGGAGGAGGGTGCTCTCCCTGCCACGTGGGAGCTGCTCTCAGTGACCACCTTCTGGCATTGCTACCTGATTGGGCAGGTAGATCAGTGAGGCACAGAGTGGACTGGCCTGCCCCACTCATGGTTGGTGCCTGCTGGTCTTCGGAGCAGGCAGTCTCCCTGGAGCCAGGCACCAGTGAGGTGGGGTCGCGGGAACTAAGAGGTGGCAGCACACGGTGTGGGGATGATGGGTGTTTGTGCTGTTCGCTTGGGTACATGGGCACCATGTCTTCCATTTCCACCAAGAACCATGCCTTGTTCTGGGTTCTTTACACCCCTCATTTCCAACCTTTCTCACAAACTTGCAAGACTGGTATCATTATTCCAGGTTTAAGGTCAAACAAATTGAGACTCTAAGGGGCTGGATCAGGAACCCAAAAGTGGCAGTTAGGGATGAAGGACCACCCGTTCACAACCAGTCCACTTTGCTTCCCAGCTCTGTGCACACTGGGTAGGTGGCTGAGTACCGCTGTGCATGGCTCTTCACCCAAAGGTGCAGGCATCCTGGTCTGCTGCTTTCAGGGGTGTTGAGCCTGGACTCTCAGCCATGTGCCCGGTCCTTGGGGTAGAGGGAGGTCCCGAGCCCGGCTCCTTGCTTATAGGTGGGCCAGTGTGAAGTGGCGCCTGGAGCTGATTTCCTGGTGGATGCCCCCCTGGTAGGCCACCCTTCCATGTCACCCAGCACAGTGAGTGTTTACAACCCCGCGAACTTGTTAAGCTTCCCATGAGTACCTGGTTCTGCACCTGGGAAGTCCTGAGGGTGCCTGGTGGGCAGAGTGTGAGGGCGCTGGCAGGTGGGGCTGCTCCCCTTTCTCCTGACCACTTCCTGTCTCCTCGTGGCTTAGTTGTTCCAGTTATAAAACGGAGATAAAGATATCATTTTAAATTGTATTTTACTTTTTTTTTCTCATAAACTTTTCAGTAAGATTTTGCAATTAAAAGGTTTTAAATAAATAACACCTGGCTTATTTACCTTTGAGCTGATATCACACAATTTTTTTTTAAATTATATTTTATTGATTTTCTTACAGAGAGGAAGGGAGAAGGATAGAGAGTTAGAAACATCGATGAGAGAGAGACATCGATCAGCCGCCTCCTGCACATCCCCTACCTGGGATGTGCCTGCAACCAGGATACATGCCCTTGAGCGGAATCAAACCTGGGACCTTTCAGCCCGCAGGCCGACGCTCTATCCACTGAGCCAAACTGGTTTCAGCTGATATCACACAATTTAAAGGCTGTTCAGTGAAGTCTCTCTTCCTTTCTCCAGCATCTTCCCCTCTTTCTTTTAATAGGCAGCCATTGTTGTATTTCTCTCCCCCTCTTTCATGCTGTTAGCCAGGCTCCAGGGAAACAGGGCAAGTGGTGCCTGCACCTCACTAGGAAGGAGTTTGCAAGGAGGTATGGGCATGTGCTATGGGGATGAGAAGCCCACCCCTGGCAGCTGTGCCTGGACGGTCTGGGAGCTGGAGAACCAATGGGGACTTTGCAGTGTGGGTCTGTGGGCCTGGACGGGGCTCAGGAGGGAAGCAGTGTCTCAGCTCAGGTGGCTAGGCAGGGGGTTCACCTTCCTCTGCTTTTTCTCTACTACGGCCTCAGCAGCTTGGACGGTGCCCATGCACACTGGGGAGGTGATCCAGATGCCAGTCTCCCCTGGAAGCCCCCAGACAAGCAGCTTTTTGTCTCCGGCTGGCAGGCTCCTTGCCAGTGAGCCACCCAGGCCATGGCACCCTCTGCCCCTGCCTGTACCCAGGGAGCACATTTCTGGGTGCACTTGCTGCTTAGCCCCTGTCCTGTCACTTCACAGAAGGGCAGCATTTGCAGACTATTAGTGAACTCCCGCAAGGGGTCCGCCGGCACGAAGGCTGTGTGCACTCCTGATACTGGTAATTATTTCAGAATTGTCCACCTTCCTCCCATCAGGTTAAGCCCTTAACCCTTGCACCAGGAACATTGGAGAGAAGGCTCCCTGGTGTGCTGCCTTACAGGATGCCCCACTGGTTCTCATTAACCCTTGGTGATCATATAGGGGAAGAAATTCCTCAGTGTGTTTTTAAAATTTTTATCTCATTTTATGACTGAGGTTTTTTATTAACTTGTTGACAGCAGTTTCAGGTTCACAGCAAAATAGAGGGGAAGGTGAGAGAGTTCTGATGCTCACCCTGGCCCCACACCTCAGCCCCTTAGCGCCACGCTGCCTCATGAGCACACGTCCTGCTCTGTCCACCCGCTGGCCCTGCCTGACTCCTTGCTGCTGCCCATTATAGTGTCAGACAGAGCAGTCTCATCGCCCCAAAGATCGCTGGTGCTCCCCTATTCACCCCTCCTCGCCCCCCAGCTCCCAGCCGCTGTGATCTTTTACTGTCACTACAGGGTTATCTTCCAGAATAGCTTGCAGCAGGATGCACACAGTGTGCAGCCTGCAGACTGACCAGCTCACTTAGCTGTGCACGGAAGCCTCTTTCCTGCTCCTCATGGAGTCACATCCCCTTTCTTGTTGGCACTGAACAACACACTACTGCCGGGATGTGCCAGGTGTACTGTGCACCTACTGAAAGACACCTTGGTTGCTTCCAAGTTTTGAAAATTATGAATAAAACAGCTATAAATATCCACCTGCCAGTCTTTGTGTGGATATAAATTTTCAACTCCTTTGTGAAAACAGCATGCGGTGGCTGAGGGGGTGAGGTGCGGTGATGAGGGGGGTGAGGTGTGGGGATGAGGAGATTGGGCTATGGTGGCTGAGGGGGTTGGGCTGTGGTTGCTGAAGGGAGTAAGGTGTGGGGGCTGAGGGCTGAGGTGTGGTGGCTGAGGGGGATGAGGTGTGGAGGGTGAGGTGAGGTGCGGTGGCTGAGGTGTTGGGATGGGCTGTGGTGGCTGAGGTGGGTGAGGTGTAGGTGTTGAGGGGGGTGGGCAGATGGAGGCGTTCTCATGCATCAGTAATGGTTACCAACAGGACCGATCATCTGGACAAGTGAGGATGGGCATCCAGTCTGGGATGTAGGGGCATCAGGGCAGGAAGTGGGAAGGCTGGGAGGTCAGGAAGCCCCAGGGAGCTCTGCCTCTTGGTCCGGGACAGAGGGCAGGTGAATGGTCCCTGCTTACCACCTCCCCACACCCCCCTGCACCGAGAACACAGAAGGTGGTGATGGGCAATGAGCACAAAAGGAAAATGTTTACAGGATAAGTCCTGAGGCAATTGAGGTAAATGTTCTCAGACTCTGAGGCTTTGAGGCTTTCGGTTTTCCCATGTGGTTGTCTGTCTATCCGGGTGATGGAGTGACTGGCTCAGAGAGGAAAGTGCAGTGGGGGTTCCTGCAAGGCTGAGGCATGAGCCTTGGCATTTGGCATCCATCCGAGAGCATGAGCCAGGCCATGGCAGTCTTCTGTGGAAGTTTACCTCCTTTTTAATCTCTGGAGGGAAAGTATTGGGAGGGAACATGCTTATAAATGATGCTCGTTCTTCTAAATTGCTGACCTCAGGACAGGGAGTCTTCTGGCTGAGCTTGGCTGTATTACCTTTAGTGACTGTAGCTGCCCAGTCATTTATGTCAACAACATACTCCAACATGAGCCACAAAACCCACACACACCCAAGCCGCAGTCAGTCCACTTGAAGATGGATGTGGCTTTTCCCATTCTGCTTCCAGAGTTGGAGGGTAGGACTTGACTGGAAACCCCTTGGGGTTCCCTGATCTCCCATGGCAACTTTCCCTAGACCGCGACTCCATTTGCTGGCCCTGTGGCCTCCTCGCTTGCCCACCAAGGAGCAGCTGCCCCGCCCAGGGGGCCTGAATGCCACCAGCATCCCAGCTCCTCCTTCCATGTTCGCTGTTCCCCAGACAAGCCTGTTCCTCACTCAGATTTTATGATTTTCAAATTGTCCTGAAGGAAACTGAGGCCCAGAGGTGGTTTCGCAGAAAATAGGAAGAAACCAAGCAATGCTTAGAGAGTTCTGAGTCACAGTTTTAATATTCACTGGTGGGTTCAGAGAAAAGTGAATTCAAATTCTAAGCAGAGAGAAACCAAGATGGCAGCATAGGTAAACACCTAAACTGCTGCCTTACACAACAATTTCAAAATTACAACTAAAAGACAGAACAGAGACTATCCAGAACCATAGGAAAGCTGGCTGAATGAAAATTCTACAACTAGAAGTAAAGAGAGAAATTCACGAAGACTCAGAGGAGCTGTAAAAAGCTGAGGTATGAAGACATGTGCGTGCAGAGGACGAGCAGGGGAGGGTCTGGGTGGCTTCCTCTAGCAGGAGGGAGATAAAAAATCCCAACTGCACTGAACCCCACTTCTGACTGCACTGAACCCCAGTTCTGGGTGAGACTCATACAGGGGAGTCTGGACTGTCATGAAAAGGGAGGAGTGCATAGAAACTTGGGGGAACTGCGAATGGCAGAGGTCAGGAGGCATGCACAAAAAGGACTGACTGCTGATTGTGCTGCTGGCTTTCTCTAGCGGGAGGGAGACAGAACCCCCCAACTGCACTGAAATCCAGGTCTGACTGTACTGAACCCCAGTTTTGGATGAGAACCTGGGGACCCATACTCATATGGGTTCCTGGAGCTCACGGAAAGTCATGGGAGCTGGAAAGGCAGAGATCTGAAGGTGCACACACATGCACACAGAGAGGCCTGAAGCGATTTACCCAGGGGCACTGAGACCCAGGGGCTGCCATGTTGGACAGGGCTTATGGGAAGCCAAGGCTGTCTGCTCAGCCCTGAGACTCTGCCACATTCAAGCCCAGCACAGAGGCTGTTGCAATCCTGCAAGTCTTAAGGCTGAGTCCAGCACAGAAGCTCTCTGGGTGCAGACACAGCTGATCCTCACAACCAATTGGAGGTCAATTCCCCCCAGTGATACCAACAACAATAAAGAATTAACTACAACAAGACTGTACACACTGTGTACACAAAAGGGTGCACCAAGGGTGTCCACCTCGGGTAACTGAGGAGGCAGAGCTACTGGGCCATATAGGACACCTAGCACACAAAGCTACTCTACCAACTCAGGGAAGCAGCCAAAATGTGGAGACAAAGGAACAGATCACAAACAAAAGAAATGGAGGAAAATAAAAGATTGGATATAGAGTTCAAAACCATGGTTATAAGGTTTTTTAAAAATTTCCTATAAAAGATGGATAAATTTAGTGAGACCCAGAAGGAGATGAAAAAGGACCAACTAGGAATTAAACATACACTGACTGAAGTAAAAAATATTATACAGAGACCTAACAGCAGACTAGAGGAAAGCAAGAATCAAGTCAAAGATTTGAAATACAAAGAAGCAAAAAAGATTCCACTGGAAAAGCAAAAAAAAAAAAAAAAAATCCAAAAATGTGAAGACAATGTAAGGAGCCTCTGGGACAATTTCAAGCATACCAACATCAGAATTATGGGGGTGTCAGAAGAAGAGAGAGAGCAAGATACTGAAAACCTATTTGAAAAAATAATGACTGAAAATTCCTACACCTGGTGAAAGAAGTAGATTTATAAGTCCAAGAAGTGCACAGAACCCCAAATAAAAGGAATCCAAAGAGGACCATACCAAGACACATCATAATTAAAATACCAAGAGCAAAAGACAAAGAGAGAATATTAAAAGAAGCAAGAGGATAAAGGTTAATTACCTACAACAGCAGTTCTCAACCTTTTTTAATGCTGTGACCTTTTAATACAGTTCCTCATGTTGTGGTGACCACCAATCATAAAATTATTTTCGTTGCTACTCCATAACTGTAATTTTGCTACTGTTATGAATCATAATGTAAATATCTGTGTTTAGGCTCTACAGCAGTGGTTTTCAACCTGTGGGTCACTACCCACAGGTTGAAAACTGCTAGCAAGGTTGCCTAAGACCATCGGAAAACAAATATTTACATTATGATTCATTAACAGTAGCAAAATTATAGTTATGAAGTAGCAATGAAAATAATTTTATGATTGGGGGTCACCACAACATGAGGAACTGTATTAAAAGGTCACAGCATTAAAAAAGGTTGAGAACCACTGACCTACAAGATACAATTGTCAGCTGATTTCTCAACAGAAAATATGCAGGCAAATGGGAGTGGCAAGAAATATTCAAAGCGATGAATAGTAAGAACCTACAACCAAGAGTACTCTATCCAGCAAAACTATCATTCAGAATTGAAGGTCAGATAAAGAGCTTCACAGGTAAGAAAAAAACTAAAGGAGTTCATCAGCACCAACCCAGTATTATATAAAATGCTGAAAGGTATTCTTTAAGAAGAGGAAGAAGAAAAATACGGTAGAGATAAAAATTATGAACAACAAATACATATCTCTCAACAAGTGAATCTAAAAATCAAGTGAATTGAAAATCTGATGAACAGAATAAACGGTGAATATACAGTGGTACCTCGAGATACGAGTGCCCTAACATATGAGATTTTTGAGATACGAGCTGTTGAGCGAGCGATTTTTGCTTTGAAATATGAGCAATATTTGAGATACAAGTAATCGTGCGGATCGGCTGGCTGCACACGACCCACCAGTTTACCGCGACTTGAGCATCTCATAGTTTTCCATGCCTCAAGGTTACGGAACGAATTAAACTCATATCTTGAGGTACCACTGTAATAGAATTAGGGGCATAGAAAGAGAGTGGACTGATAATTCTCAGGGGGAAAGGGTTGGTGGCGGTGCAAGAAGAGACTGGACAAAAATCATACACCTATGGATGAGGACAATGTGGGGGAGGTAAGGGTAGAGGGAGGGGTAGGAGCTGGGTGGAGGGAAGCTATGGGGGGGGAAGAGGAACAATAGTAATAATCTGAACAATAAAGATTTATTTAAAAAATAAAACAAAAAAAATAAAACAAAACAACCAAAAAACAAATTCTAAGCAGAGCTTCAAGCAGAACTTTGCTTCTTATTAAATAGACAGCCCTCTGTGTGCTTAGTGGTTATATCACCTGTGGCCTTGAAAACAATACAGTTCTATGCAATTAAAATGGTATGAGAGCATGAGCGTATCTAGGCTCTGGCCTATAAGGTCGGATAGCTAAGTTTATCTTCCTCATTATTCAAGAAAGCTAAAGCAGGCTAAAAAGCAGTTATTTTTTCATAATAAGGTGCTGTTTAAGAAATAACAGAGTTGACTCTACAGAATAAAAAACTATCTAAACAACAGAGAATTTCAAGTAGTAGTTTTACAAAATAGGGGTTAGCCTTAGCAGCAGTTCTTCCTTAAGACGGCAGCAAATGAGTAAGAGCCAGACTTTGGAGGTGGGTCTACGGGACCCCAGACTCTACATCCTACTGGGCTGCAGCCATAGGATGGCAGTCACAGCGCAGCAGCCCCAGGGCCACAGCTTTGGGGCAGTTCTCCCTGAGGCACAGCTGGCACAGCCATACCTGCGTGGGTGGGCGTCAGTGCCCGTCCACATGGCAGTGCAGAATGCACCCCACACCCTGGGGCAGCATATGATCATTCAAAGTGGCACATTAGAAAAAGATGGCAGCTGGCAGGACAGAGGTGAGGGAGAGGAAGTGAGTAAGGGGACAAAAGGAGAATGTGTGAGTGTGTGTGGTGATGTGTGATTGAGTGAGGGACAGTTGAATCTCACAGGAGTAGTGGGGGCTGGCAGTCCAGGCTCTCTTGGACAAAGAGAAACTGCATTGCGGCTTTCACTCCCCAGACTGCAGGACTTGGTTGCAGAGCCCACACCATCTTGAAGAAAAATTCCCTTTCTTTGGGAACTCATCAACACCGCCAGCCAGACAGGCAGGCCTTGGAGCTGTCCTGGGAGAGTCCTGCAGACCCGTGGACCCTGCAGACCCACGGACCCAGGAACCTCCACCTCCAAAGCAGTGAGTGCAACCTCCCCCTCCTTAGGGACATCTGCACAACTGCAGCTGAGGCCACACACTGGTCAGGGCTTGGGAACTCCTGGGCTACTGAGTGTGAGCACACTGTGTGCATGCAACAAGGTTTCAGCTGCACCACGGTTTCAGCTGCAGTCACACACTGGTCCCCGCCTGCAGAACTCCAGGTCAACGCGTATCCACGCACCATGGTTTCCCAGTCTGCAGCATGCCTTCATGCCAGTTTGCTAAGCACCCTAGTCCCTGTGTTTGCGTTTCTGGGTCGCCCCATCTGTGGCATGCCCTCCTATCTGGTTTGTGGAACTCCCTGGTCACTGGTGTTTGCAGAAACAAGACAGAGCTGCCCACTCTCACTATTCCTATTTAACATAGTGCTGGAAGTATTAGCCATTGCTATCAGACAAGAAAAAGAAATAAAAGGCATCAAAATAGAAAAGAAGAAGTAAAACTGTCCTTATTTGCAAATGACATGATACTGTACATAGAAAACCCCAAAGACTCCATCAAAAAATTATTAGACATGATAAATGAATTCAGCAATGTAGCAGGATACAGAATTAACACCAAGAAATATATGGCATTTCTATATACCAATAATGAAGTTATAGAAAGAGAGACTAAAACAGCAATCCCATTTATCATCGCACCAAAAAAATTAAGATACCTAGGAATAAACTTAACTAAGGAGATGAAAGACCTATATGCAGAAAACTACACAACACTAAAAAAAGAGATAGAGGAAGACAAACAGATGGAAGAACATACCATGTTCATGGATTGGTAGAATCAATATCATCAAAATGTCCATTCTACCCAAAGCAATTTATAAATTCAATGCAATCCCCATGAAAATACCAAAGGCATACTTCACAGACCTAGAACGAACTTTCCAAAAATTCATCTGGAATAAAAAAAGACCCCGAATAGCTGCAGCAATCCTGAGAAAGAAGAAGAAAGTAGGTGGGATCTCAATGCCATATTTCAAGCTGTATTACAAAGCCACTGTTTTCAAAACTACCTGGTATTGGTGCAAGGACAGACACATAGATCAATGGAATAGGATAGAGAACCCAGAAATTGACCCAAACCACTATGCTCAATTAATATTTGACAAAGGAGGTATGAACATACAATGGAGTCAAGGCAGTCTCTTCAACAAATGTTGTTGGAAAAATTGGACAGAAACATGCAAAAAAATGAAACTAGACCACCAACTTAAACATACACAAAAATAAACTCAAAATGGATAAAGGACTTAAACATAAGATGGGAAATCATAAAAATACTAGAGGAATCCACAGGCAGCAAAATCTCTGACATATGCAGAAGGAACTTCTTCACCGACACAGCTCCTTGGGCAATGGAAACTAAAGAAAAAATAAACAAATTGGACTACTTCAAAATAAAAAGCTTTTGCACAGTAAAGGAAACCATCAACAAAACAATAAGAAAGCCCACTGCATGGGAGAACATATTTGCCAATGATATCAATGATAAGGGTTTAATCTCCAGCATTTACAGGGAACTCATACAATTTCACAAAAAGAAGATAAACAACCCAATAAAAAAATGGGCAACTGATCTTAATAGGCACTTCTAGAAAGAAGACAGAAGGAAGGCCAGGAGACATATGAAAACCTGCTCAAAGCCACTAATCATCAGAGAGATGCAAATCAAAACAACAATGCGGTACCATCACACACCTGACAGAATGGCTATCATCAACAAATCAACAAACAACAAGTGTTGGCAAGGATGCAGAGAAAAAGGAACCCTCGTGCACTGCTGGTGGGAATGCACACTGGTACAGCCACTGTGGAGAACAGTATGGAGTCTCCTCAAAAAACTAAGAATGGAACTCCCATTTGATCTCACTCTTAGGAATATACCCCAAGAAACTAGAAACTCCAATCAGAAAGGATATATGCAACCCTATGTTCATAGCAGCACAATTCACCATAGCTAAGATTTGGAAACAGCCTAAGTGCCCATCAGCAGATGATTGGATTAAACAATTGGTACATCTACACAATAGAATACTACGCTGTGGTAAAAAAGAAGGAGCTCTTACCATTTGCAACAACATGGATGGAGATGGAAAGCAATATGCTTAGTGAAATAAGCCAAGCAGAGAAAGACAAATATCACATGATCTTACTCATCTGTGAAATATAATGAATGACATAGGCTGATAATCAAGATCAGATCCAGAGAATGAGAAACATCGATCAAAACATCAAACCACGGGGAAGGTGGGGGTTGGTGGGAATAAGGGGGAGAGATCAACAGAGGGACTTTCATACATGCGTATGAGCATAATCATTGGGCACAGACAATGGGGAAGGTGTGGCACGAGAGGGAATCCATACAGTGGTCACCATAACCTTAAGAGAAATTGCTTCATGATACAAAGATTTTTAAATGAAACTCTGTAACATGAAAATCATTTTGGAAGGAAATAAAGAGAAGTTTCCTTTAAATGTCATAAGGATTGTAATTGAAAGTCAATATATTTGGGCTCTTGAGCTAAAGTAAGTAATCTGTGTTTTTGCCTCCTTGAAAAAGTTTATATAAAGTTACAAAAAGAAATTGACAGCCCATTTGAAATTGAATTGTCATAGCCTAGAGCAAAGAATATCCTTACATGATATTATTCTACAATATAATTTAATTTTTCATATTTCACAATAGCATATTGTACAATTATCCCAAACGAACTTACAAACTAATTTTTTGAATGTTTAGCAGCAATTTAAAAAAAAGGACATGAAAGGATTTAATCCCTTTCAGAAGGAATTAAGGCACTGGAAAGGCACTTGAGCATTCTATACTGGCCCTCTTTCCTCTTTTGCCAAGAGGGACCCTCTTCTCACAACCCAATGTCCCTCAGCTGTAGCCTGAGCTATCTATTCATGCTGAGGTTGAAGCCTCGAGGCGGCTGGTATAATGGATCTGTTTCTCGATAAATGGTGTGAGCTGGGCCCACCCTGGAGAAGGAACTTGAATTCCCAAGATAAGTGATCAGTTCCAGGGCCCCTGCCAGCAGGCGAGGGGAACCCCAAGGCAGGTGCTGGGCGTGGAGGCCATGGGGGCATAGGCTACCATGGAGACAGAACTGAACCTCACTACACCCTGCTTGGCCCCAGAGGATGACTGGTTAGCCAGAGACGGGTAAGATTCCTCAGGGAATGAACAACCTAAGACAGGCACAGTCACAGAGGGGCCATCAGGAGAGAACTTGGGGGTCAATAGAGGTAGGGCACAGACCCTCACCCCCCCAACCTTGCAGGGGTCTGAACCTTCACCCCTTCTGAGGGAGGTCTCCTGCCTCCATGGATACCACACTTCCCATGCTCAGCACAGATCAGGACCCAGGTAACAGACAGAGACATGGCCCAGCTCAGATCAGGACCCGGGTAACAGACAGAAACATGCCGACAGCAGCTGCCCTATATCTAAATTCAGCCTAGCACTAGGAACGCTCAGTGCCTACTCAATGCAAATAAACCTTTCCACTAATATATACAGGGAAATCTAAGATTGTTGGTAGAGTATTAAATTTGATGTAAAAGAGTTATCAAGCTTTTAGATTAATTTAAATTGGCGAAATGAAATAAGCAAACACCCAAGAAAATTTAAGTGTACTGGACAAAAAGCTGTTTCTAAAGTATTAATTAAAATTTCTATTGATAGCTCATCTCATGGTAAAATTGCTTAATATGCAATGAACATAAAACAGACATATTTGTGTGCAAAAAATTAAAATTTAAAGTTATCAAGGTTGCATTAAAAAACTTTATCAAATTCTCCATTAATAAAAAAAAAGGGGAGGGGGAAGAGTAGGATAATATCATGTAAGGAAAAATATCCGGTAAGTAAATTCCATTTAGAAAATTTTCACTTTAGAAAATTAATTTCCATTTGTAATACTAACAGCACGATTCCCATGAAAAACACACATGGTGCCAAAGGAAAAGCGGGTAGGCAAAAATAAAAAGGACCCCAAGTAAATTTTATAGAAAAGATTCCTTTATTAACTCTTGGTCGAGAATATGTTTATATACTTTCAGAAAACAACTCCAAGACGAAGTGGACTCCTGCAACAGAGAGGAACTGACAGGTCTGCGCCAAACACAAAGGCAAGAGGAGAAACAGTCCAGAGATGGAAGATGCGGACGACGCCTTGCCATGAGAGCAGTTAGTAGCTGTGCATCGCTACAGGATGCCTAGGACCAAACCAAAGAGGGTCGGACTTGCATTGCCACCATTTGTCCACTATCCAGATACCATTGATGACATGAACAAATAAGGAACTGTTTGACATTGAAACTGGGACTCAAAGCTATCGGACATTGAAATTGGGACTCAAAAATTTTTCTTTTGCTCTTGTGGGTTTATTTCTAGCCTAGAGGGGCAAGATGATTTTAAAGACAAGAATCAGGGGGTAGGGGGGAGTGGGGGAAGCAGATGCAGAGGCAAAGAAGCAATGAACAGACTGTCGTGCTACAGTGGGAAGGCAGGGGAGGTTGGAGGGGAGGGGCCTGTAGGAGATCAACTGAAGGACTTGTATGCATGTGTGTGTAGGCATAGCCAGTGGATACAGGGCAGTGTTGGGGGCTGGGGAGAGACAGATGAGGGCATGTACTGGGGGGTGGGAAGGGCAATAGGGAAAAAATAAAAATAAAATAAATTAAAAAAAATAACATTATCTGTTAGCGCAGGCATTTCAAACTCGCAACCTGTGGGCCACATGCAGCCTGCAATGACTATTTTTATGGCCCAGCCAATGTAACAGATGTAAGAAACATTTTAATAAAACTTTCATAACTTAATTTTTGTAATATCCTGTTATACATAATTATTAATAACAAACTACAAGGTTCGCTAATTACTATAACCATGTTGCATTCATTTCCCTTATGTGCCTTACACACAGGTGAACCATTTCTCTCTACTAATACCAGCAGCGAATATTTTACCAGCCGATTGCCATGTCATTAGTCTTGTACTGACCTGTTTGGTGTGGGCAACATGAAATATTTTGCTTTCAGAGGACAAGAAAAATAAGTTTATTTGCATTATGCTTAATTTGTGCAGTTATTCAGTGTCTGGTAAGTTAATGTTCAAGAAAAAATATTAATTTTTATTAAAATGTTCTATTATTTTATGTTCATGATTACTCATTTATTTCCGTCATTTGTAGTCAGGATGTCTCTATCAAAATAAACCTATGTTTCTATGAAAATTGAAGCTTTTTTTTTTTTTTACCACATAAAATTACACCTTGTTTATTTGGCCTGTGTTAGCCTTTAAGTTGGACATGCTTGTGTTAGCTGGTTTGTTTTTTTATATTCACTGAAGGATATGTTTATTGATTTTTAGAAAGAATAGAAGGGAGGGAGGGAGGGAGGGAAAGAAAAAGGAAAACATCAATGTTAGAGAGAAACATCAATATGAGAGAGAAACATATCGGGTTGCCTCCCAACCAGGGACTGAACCTGAATGCTAGGTATGGGCCCTGATGGTAATCAAACCCCCAACCTTTTGATGTGTGGGATGATCCTCTAACCAATGGAGGGACTGGTCAGGATTGTAAGATAGTTTTTTAAAAATGTATTATGTGTGAGAATAACTTTCCAGTCTCTGAAATGGCCAGGAGGTAGTATTTAGGCTAAAATCAATACAAGTGAAATATCTTCTACATATATAAAACCCTAATATGCAAATAGACCAAATTGCATAACAACCAAACAATCAGTCACTATGATGTACGCTGACCACCAAGGGATGTGCATCGAACCTGGCAGGCATTGGCAGCAGGTGGCAGAGCAGGGAACATGGTGGGTGTTGGCCACAGCAAGATGGTGGAGCAGATGAGCGGGGGCATCAGACCAAGGCAGGCAGGATGCTGGTCATTATCATCAGGGTGAGCCTCTGGTGGTTACTAAAAATTCTTTGCTCCTGTGTGCCATGGTCCTGCCTGGCACTCACACCTGCTGCCAGTTCTGGGCCTGCTCATACCCACTGCTGTCATCCAGCACCATCCCTGATCACTCAGTGCCTTCAGCAGGTACAAGTGGCAGCTGTTGTCCCCGATCGCCGCTCAGGGCTTCTCCACCTTCTCCTGCCTCTGAGGAGCAATTGGGGCCAGCAGCCACCTCTCACACCCACTGCTGGTGCTGGCCCACTTGTACCTGCAGCTGCCTCCACAGCCACTGCTCGCATTGCTGATGATGTGGAGCAATTGGGGCCGGCATCAGCAGTGGGTGCAAGCAGGGACTGGCACTGTCAATGCATGGAAGCAACAGTGGCAGCAGTGGGTGCGGGAGCCGGTAGACAAGGGACCAGGGGCCGTGGTGGGAGGGGACAGGTGGGGGCAGGGATGATGAGCCAAGACCTGCCCTTGTGCCCACAGTTCCTTTCAAGGTGCATGAATTCATGCCCTGGGCCCCTACTGTATAATAATAAAGTATAAATTCAAGTATAATAGGGACTTGATAAATATTTTTCTGGAATGACTAAGTGGACCTTGCCTGAAGTAGGTAGGAGAAACCTGACTTCACAGAATATTACCTGTCCATTAAAGAATAATCTATACATCAAAAATATAAGAGATAGTCCTTGCTGGTTTGGATCAGTGGATAGAGCATTGACCTGCACACTGAAGGTTCCTGGGTTTGATTCCAGTCAAGGGCACATGCCCGGGTTGCAGGCTTGATCCCCATTAGGGGGCTTGCAGGAGGCAGCCAATCAATGATTCTCTTTCATTATTGATGTTTCTACCTCTCTCTCCCTCTCCCTTCTCTGAAATCAATAAAAAATTTTTAAAGAGAATAGTCATTAAAAAAATATGAGAAATAAATGTTGGCAAAGGTGTTGAAAGAAGGAAACACTTATAACTATGGGTGAGCAGGTAAACTGGCCCAGCAACCATGGAAAGTAGTAAAGTTCCTCAAAAAATTAAAAGAACTACCTTGTGATCAGGCAACCCCACTTCTGGGCATTTGTCTGAAGGAGGTGAAAATAGGATTTCCAAGAGAGATTTGCACCCCAAGTTCATGGCAGCATAGTCACAATGGCCAAGGTTGGAAACTTGGCAGTGCCTATTAATGGATGAATAGAGATTTTATGTATTTATATATATGCACACTCAGACACACACACACACACACACACACACACACACACACACACGTAATTTAGTTATGAGGAAGAAGGAAATTGTGCTGTTTGTAGCAGCATGGATGGAACATGAAGGCATTAAGTTAAGTGAAATAAAAGCCAAAGAAAGACAAATAATGTCACTTACATGTGAATCTGAGGAGCTGAGCCCAAAGAAATGCAGCAGAGGGGTGTTACAAGGGGCTGAGAGAGGGGAAATGGGGAAATGCTGGTCAAAAGGTACAGACTTGCAGTTCTAAGATGAGCGCATGATAGCCATAGTCAGTAATATGGCATCATATACTTGAATGTTGCAAAGAGAGTGAGTCTTAACTGTTCTCACTGCAGAACCTAGTGGAGATCATGTGACAGGATGAGGAATTAGCCCTACTATCACACTGCAACACATACACGCATCACATCACAAAGCACACCTACGCTCTGCACTGCTACACATCAAGCATACTTTAAATAAAGCTGAAAACATGACAAATAAAAAGAGGATAAACTACTGTGGGAACCTCTTTCTACATCACACGTGGTTCAGGGTTCCCAGTTCAGGGTTTGGGTTCTGAAGGAGGCCGCACAGAAACGAAATGAGAGACTAGAAAACATTAATTTGGCGATATTGGGAGGGAGTGGGGGCAGGCGGAAGCCTCCCTCTAGTGGAAAGGACGGCCACTTGCTCTGGTCTTTTTCTCCCTTTTATTAAGGCTTTGGGACACACCCCTAGCCTTTACACAAAACAAAAATTAACATGAAACAAACATGTAGAGGCTGCTTCAGCTAACAATGTTTTCATCTAAACAGTGAGTAATTAGCTCTGACCTTTCAGAGCAGTTAAGGTTGATCAGCCTTCTGGCCTCCTGTTTATATCCATTTAGTGAGAACAATGTTTGGTTTCTGACATCTCCCCCGTTTTCTTTCCTCTAAAAAAAGTCTTGCATCTGCAGACTAGAAATATTAAGAACAAAAAATAAGACAAGCAACAATGGCTATGCTAAGAGGTAAATGAATAAGTCCTTTGAGTCCCAGTTTCAATGTCCAACAGTTTTTTGAGTGTACATGTTAGCAATGATATTTCAGTTATGGATGGTGGACAAAAATGGTGGCAATACAGGTCCGACCCTCTCTGGTTTGGTCCTGGGCAACCTGCATCAATGCACAGCTGCTGACTGTTAGGATGGCAAGGTGTCGTCAGCATCTTCCATCTCTACTGTTTCTCCTCTCATCTTCATAGCTGGAGCATTCTCTGTTGTAGGAATTCACATGGTCTTGGAGCTGTTTTTCTGAAATTATATAAACATTCTCGACCAAAAGTTAGTAAAGGAATTTTTTCTATAAATTTGACTTTGGATCCTTTTTATTTTTGCCCAGATGATTTTCGTTTGGCTTATTTTAATACTATATATTTTTTTCATGGATGTCTTACTGTTAAGTAAAAAAAAAATTTCTAGATGTAATTTGCTTACAGGATACTTTTCTTTACATAATATTACTGTACTATCTCCCCTTTTTTGATTTAATTATTAGGAGGCTTTTGGAAAATTTTTATAATGCAAATATGACTGCTTTATGTTTATTGCATGTTAAGTAATTTTACCATGGAATGAACTACCAATAGAAATTTTTGTTAATACTGTAGGAACAACTTTTTTCCAGTACAATTAAATTTTCTTGAATATTCACTTATTTCAATTAGCCAATTAAATTAATTTGAAAATTTATATTCTAACAACAATCTTAGTTTTATCCTGTAAATATTAGTGGAAAGGATTATTTGCATTCTTGAATAGGCCCTGAGCATTCCTGGTGTTAAGTTGGATTTAGAATATAGGGCAGCTGTCAGCCAAGTCTGTCTGTTGCTGGGTCCCCATCTGAGCTGCACCAAATCTTTGTCTGTCATCTGTGTCCCGAACGGAGCTGGGCCAAGTCTTTGTCTTGTCACTTGGGTCCTGATCGGAGCTGGGCGTGGGAAGTGAAGCAGCCATGGGGCAGGAGACCTCCCTCAGAAGGGGCGAAGGTTCAAGCCCGTGCAATGTTGGAGGGGGGGGTGAGGACCTGTGCCTCACCTCTGTTGATCCCCAAGTTTTCTCCTGATGGCCCGCCCCTCTGTGACTGTGCCTGTCTTAGGTTGTTCCTTCTCTGAGGAATCTTACCCGTCATTGGCTAACCAGCCATCCTCCAGGGCCAAGCAGGTTGATGTGAAGTTCAGTTCCATCTCCTTGGTAGCCGATGCCCTTGTGGCCTCCACGCCCAGTACCTGCCTTGGGATCCTCTCGCCTACTGGCAGGGTCCCAGCACTGATCACATATCTTGGGGAACCCAGGTTTCTTCTCCAGGGAGGGCCCAGCTCACACCACTGGGTGAGAGACAGATTCATGGTACCAGCCAACTCGAGGCTTCAACCTCAGCATGAACAGAAAGCTCAGGCAACAGCTGTGGGAGGATCCCTCTTGGCAAAAAGAGCAAGAAAAGCCAATATAGAATGCTCAAGTGCCTTCTCACTACCTTAATTCCTTTTATGTTATTTTTTAAAATTGCTACCAAATATTCAGAGAATTAGATTGTAAGTTTGTTTGGGATATTTGTCAAAAAAATTATAATGACATTGTAGAATAATATTATGTAAGGATATTCTTTTGTTCTAGGCCATGGCAATTCAATTTCAAACTGGCTATCAATTTCTTTTTGTACACACGAGGTCTTAGTTACTTTATTAGAATACTTAATCAAATTGCTTACAAAGACATTGGCTTTTTATTTAGCTGAAAACCTTGATTAATAACACAAAATCTTCTCCTTTTGGTTCCTTTCTGCCATTTTTCTTAAAAAATAAAGACCAGTTCTGGGTTTTTCTTTTTCTGAAGCTTTTGCGGAGAGATTCCAGCTTAAAACCCTGTCTAATATGTCCAGAAAGGTGGACAATTGCGCGCATTTCTTTTTAAGCCGGGCTTCTTTCCTCACAAATACAGAAATTCCAGACACATCTCTAAATTTTTAAAACTTTTGTCATGGTGAGAATGGAGACTTTATGAGAGTGGACTTTCATACTGGAAAGCATCAGTAACAGATCTGGCCGAATTTCTTTTCATGCTTAAAAGATAAAGACAGATCTTAAGTTGTTTTTTTGTTTTGTTTTGTTTTGTTTTTCGCTTTCCGAAGTAATAACTAGCACCTAATTTGGCCAAGATTAGCATTTCCCTGTGAGTTCTCCTATAATTTTTAAATGAAACCTTAAGTAATCTCATTGCAGGGGAGCAAAGAGCCTTGCCCTCTCCTGCCACCTTTGAATTTCTCCACACCAGAGGCGGTTTCAGCAGTGGAGTTTCACTTATTACAGATTTCAGATTCCAAATGCAAACTAAGATTTTAATTTGAACAAGAAACCACATTATTTAAGCATGCAAACCAAAAGTCTATAATAAAGTTTATTTTATATTTATAACCTAATTCTTCCCCATTAGCAGACTGCAAAGGACGTTCCCACCCTACTTACAGATCTCGACTCTGTAGTTAATCCGTGGGCTTTGATTACGTTGAATTCCCCTCACCTTTTCCTAGGTGAATCTTCCCTCACCATTTTCCTTGGTGAATTTTCCTTCTTTCGCTCTTAGGCAAATAATACCTTCTCCTCCAGACGTCCCGTGGTCAGGCACCAGATGTGGGAACCTCTTTCCATGTCGCGTGTGGTTCAGGGTTCGGGTTCTGAAGGAGGCCGCACACAAATGAAGAGAGAGACTTGAAAACATTAATTTGGCGATATTGGGGGGCCAGGCAGGAGCCTTCCTCTAGTGGAAAGGACTGCCACTTGCTCTGGCCTTTTTCTCCCTTTTATTAAGGCTTTGGGATACACCCCTAGCCTTTACACAGGAAATAACAAAACAGAAATTAACATGAAACAAACAGGTAGAGGCTGCTTCAGCTAACAATGTTTTCATCTAAACAGTGAGTAATTAGCTCTGACCTTTCAGAACAGTTAAAGTTGACCAGCCTTCTGGCCTCCTGTTTACATCCATTTAGTGAGAACAATGTTTGGTTTCCGACAAACTACTAGCAAAAATTCGCAGGGTTTCTTTCCTAGAGAGAAGCTGTCGGAGTTACAGTTGGTGTGAGTGAGGTGGACTTAGACATGGCTGACTTTAAAATGTCATGTGAACTTTCCATGACTACCTCTTTGAATAAATCTTCCCCAGGCTTAAGCATTTCTCCAGACAAATTTAGCAGTGATTGAGCTGACTCAGAGGGAGAGGGGAGGTTACATTTTACTCTCAGAATACGGGAAATTACCAGGATGAATGATCGTGCTTGAATGCTTACCATCAGCCTCCAATCCTGAGATGTGTTTAGCAGCGAGATCAGGGTTCCAACCACCTGTTTCCTGCTGAAAGGGTTAAGAAACTTTGCACAGTGATGTGACAGCATAGGAATCAGCTCCTGGCAAGGGAAAAGTGCAGATGCCTTTCCTAGGCAAAGCTGTGGCGTGTGGCAGGCCTTGGACGGCAGACCCCCTCGTGTCTGCCAAGTTATCATAGGAAAGGGGCGCTGCGCTCAGGTACACACAAATCTCAGCTACAAACACAACAGGAGGGAAGGGCAAGTGCACTTAGTCACATACAGACAGAACACCCTGCTGCTGTACCGAGAGAGAGCGGCTATCAGTCTGGCTGTATATTGGAATTACCTGAGGGGCCTTAAAAACATTGATTTCCCTGTCCCACCCCCAGCTTTAGATGGGATCGGTCTGGGACAGAGCCTGCACATAAGGATGTTAAAACAACCTCCCAGTGATCCTGGGCAGCTAGGTATCATGGGCAGCTAGGAGCACTGCTGGGGAAGTGGACAGCCATAAGTTCAGTGATAACCACTTACACAAGAAGCTGGCAGAGCGAGGCAGTCCGAGTGCCTGCCACACCCGCCTGCTGTGGGACGTGGGGCCATTTCCCAGAAACCTTGTCTCTGTCATCCATCACAGGCTGACTCCTCAGAAAGGTTTGGTTTCCTAAGGCTCCATGGGTATAAATATGGTGGACTCTGGAGCAGCGAGGGGTTGGGGGCACTGATCCTGGACAGCAAATTTGAGTTGTCAACATAAAAACATTGAAACCTGTAAGGAATTTTTGTGAGTTTATTTGAGTCAAACTGTCAACAATTGCTGGGAAGCAGAACCTCCACGGATTGGGATAGTGCTCAGGAGAATGGCAGGTTTTTCACCTATTTTTATACAATGCAATCAAAGGAGGAGACAAGACATAGGTGGGTTACATGAAATCCATTGGTGATGGATTAGAGAGGCCTGAAAAAGCAAAGCAGGGAAACCCCTGGGGCTGGATAAAAAGTAAAATGATATATGTAAGGTTGGAGTCGCAGGAAACGAAGTCAGAGACCAAGACATGTTAAAGAAGAGGTTTATTCTGCACTAAGGAGCGAGATTCATTATGGAGAAAAATAGAAAGACCACGATTAGAGGAGTAGGATAAGAAGGAGGGACTCAGCCGGATTGACTCACAGACTGGGAGACCAGCAATATGTGTAGCGGTGAACATGCCTTTGGAAGAAGGAACAGGAAGGGGTTGGGTCCAGGGCAGAACGGGAAGGAGTGGGACCCAGGACACTCAGCATGTGTTGATTGGTGGTTCAATGTCTTAGCATAGACACAAGTTATATCAGACTCCACCCACCAGTTGGGGGAAGGGAGGATCTATCATTCCAGGCTTTTGGTGATATTAAAAAAAAAAAATGAGAGTCCGGGCAAGGTCAGGGGGTGAAGGTCCCTTTTCCGTAGCCATTTCCTGCTGAGAAGGGGCGTCGTTGGGGGCGTCTATCTGGAGTCTCAAGGATTTTGATGAATTCAAGGCCAAATAGATCTCTCCCATCTTCTGGTTGGTGAATGCCTGCGTTCTGTTCTGCAAAAGACTAGTGAAACAGTGCATGATTCAGGGGCCAAAGAGAAAAATTAAAGGAATAGATCCCAGTGGGCCTAATGACGGGAGGAGTCAGGGGGTAAGTGAGTGAAGAACAGGGAGTGTTTTCTGTGAAGGATGAGGGGGAAAGCAGCGTGATTTCTCCAGGGACTGGTTGGTGAAGTCTCCAGAGCCACCCTGTTGAGCCATTTGGGAGGTAAAAGCTGGTCTTGAGGCTGCCATAGTGTCACTTGTCTGGTTTTGCTGCTTTTCTGGGCCTGGAGCTGAAATATAACCTGGGGTAAGGTTCTTGAAGAGGACTGAGTCCCCAGGTTGGAGGGCTGGTCCTCAGGAGTCTTGGTCTGCTGGTCCTGGCCTGGGCAGAAACCTGTCAGTGTGTTCCCAGAGCAGATGCCTGAGTAAGGGCAGGTATGGAAGATAAGTAGCCAGGAGAGGAGGGTCTGTAAGGAAATGATGGTTGAGCAAGAAGGGTCTCCCAGATAGGAGTTCAAAAGAGCTTAAGAAGGTAGGGCTCCTTGGTGTAGCCCAGATTTTGGTCAGGGTCATGGGCAGGAGGTCCGACCAGGACCTGCGAATTTCTAGAGAGAATTTAGTTAGATGGTCTTTAAGGAGGCCGTTGACCTTCTCGTTTTTACCCTGTGATTGTGGGTGGTAGGGTATGTGCAGTTTAGTTGTCGGAATTAGAGGGAGAAAAATCTGAGAGTCCCACCCAAGGTTGAGTGAGGGCCTCTGATGACCTCAGGGCAGAAATGTGGAGGTTGAGTGGAGGCAGTGGGAAGGAGAGTGGCCTGGTTCAGGTCTGGAGTCTGAATTAGGAAGATGTCAGGACTCTTGAGGAACAGGAGATGGAGTTCCTGCATGCCAGAGGGGGCAAGGAGAGATAAGGATCAGTGGGAGTCTATGAGTGGGAGAAGGCCTGTAAGGGTTGCTGGAGGCAGATCTTCTGGGCCTCCTTGGTGAGAATGGTGGCTGCAACCAGAGCCCGGAGGCAGGGCTGCCATCCCTGAACCATGGGGTCAAGCTGTCTGGACAGGTAGGCTATTGGGGTGAAGGCTGGCTCTAGGGGCTTGGTAAGGACCCCCATAGCTATTCCCTGTCTTTCATCAGTAAATAGTTGGAAAGGCCTAAAGATGTCCATGAGAGAGAGAAAGAGAGAGAGAGAGAGAGAGAGAGAGAGAGAGAGAGAGAGAGAGAGAAAGAGAGATTCCAGAAGGGTATCCTGGAGCTTTGAAAAGCCTGGATAATGAGGTAGGGTGAGGAGAGGGGACCTACTGGTGTTTCTTTAGTGGCCTGGTATAGTAAATCCTTTTATAATTCTTGTCAACATTAACTGTTGAACTTTAGAACTTCTTTCTTTCTTTTTTTAAAAATATTTTTTATTGATTTTTTACAGAGAGGAAGGGAGAAGGACAGAAAGCCAGAAACATTGATGAGAGAGAGGCATCGGTCAGCTGTCTCCTGCACGCCCCACAGTGGAGATGTGCCCACAAGCAAGGTACATGCCCCCGATCGGAATCGAACCTGGGACCTCTCAGTCCGCAAGCCGACACTCTATCCACTGAGCCACACCGGTCTCGGCTAGAACTTCTTTCTTTCTTTCAATACACCTTCCATTAAATATTTCTAAATATGTCTAACAATTAATGTTTCAGTATTGTATGCTATTTAAAATATTTAGAAAAGGCAGAGGGAGGAGGGAACAGTCCCAGAAGCCTGTTTTTAGGCCTCTAATCACATGAAATTTTAAAACTGACACTTTTTTTTCTAGAGATAAATATCTAAGTTTCTGATAAGCCTGTTCGAGCTAGGAAGTTGCTCTCTAGGAAGGGTGGAGTGGGGGAGAGGGGAGAGTGAGAAGGCACTGAGGCCAGAGCAATTTTCAGAGCGTTAAAGGGTGATTTGCCGTCAATACCAATGACTGAGATCATGGTAGGGAAGAGTGGCCCAGAAAAAGAGGGACAGGACAGAGAAGATAGCCTATGTATTGACCAGAAATGGAACCAGCTACCTTGAGCATTACCCTAGGCTCGGTGAGGGTGATGGGTATTGTCGAGTCCAGGCATCTTCAGTCTTCGGCCAGTCCTCAGTCATGGCCAGTGGCGGGTCATGACCTGGAAAGGCAGTCTTCTATGCTGAGATGCAGAGGGCCTGTTACTTTTCCAGGGGCAGTCACTTTTACTGCACACTGGGCAGAGCTTGGTTGGAGCCAGGGGCCAGGGAACTGCTTTGCCCAGTGGCCTTCATTTCCACATTTGAAGCATCATCTAGGTGGCGTTGGTCTTCTTGTTGCACCCCCACCATGCACACAGTCCTCTTTGGACCATATATGGCTGCCATCCGCCTCAGAGCTGCTGCCAAGGCTTGGGTCTGCAGATTCATCTTTTGTTGAAGATGGGTTTACTCTGCCTGCTCTTCACAGGCATTAAAAACCTCAAATGCAGTGTTCACTGGATCTTAGACCTGGGTCTGAGAAGGCGTTAGGGGAGTAGGTGGCAGAGCAGGTGGTGGGCTGTGGGCCGAAGAAGGAGGAGGAGCGCAGTGGCAGGTGGCCACACCAGGCTGAGCCTGCAGGGGCAGAACTTGCTGGTTCAAGATGGCGGCCCCCATGGAAATGGTAGGCCATGGTGGCTGCTCACAATACATAAGGCAAGAGCAAACCAAAACAGAAATCTCACTTAGCTGTTTGGAGGAGCTGGAGGGACAGCAGGTGGGTGGCTCTCTTGCTGCGCTGTGGCCTCTGGTTGGCTTGTGGCCTGAGGCAGTGATGGTGGCTCCTGCAGCAGTGGCCCTGGCTAAGAAGGAGGAAGAGGAAGAGAAGAAGCAGCAGGCAGGAGTGGGAGAGGGAGAGGTAAAGATGAAAGATCAGCTGGGTCAAAAGAGCCATAAGACAGAGAAAGAGGGCTGAGGACTAGTTTGAGGGGGTTTCTTCCGAGCTAGGAGTACCTGGGCTATGGAACAAAAGGAGCAGAGGGAGGGACAGAAGTGCAGATAACAAAAAACAAAACAAAACAAAACAAAAAACCTGGATGTATGGGACCTCAGATCACTTCCCCACTCATCAGCAGAAATTACTGAGGTCAGTGAGGATGTTAAATCCTGCGTTCAGGTAATTTGGACCCATTCCAATTCATACTGAGGCCATGCCATGTTACAGAAGTAGCCACATTGGTGAGGAGACACCCTAGAGGTGTGCTAGGATCCCAGGATCCGATTTAGATGTTTGATTACCCATACCAAGAGATACATCTACTGATGCCTCCTGCATGTGCCCCGACTGGGTACATGCTCTTGATGGGTAATAAAACTCCTTCTATGCATGATTTGATGTCTAATCAGTGGGCAACACTGGTCAGGGTGACACTGTTTTTCTTAAATATTTTATAACATTCTCTTTACTATCCTATAATGAAATTCATGGATCACATCCGTACCTGTCCAGGATAGAAAACATTTGGCTATGCTATACTACCCACATGTGAAGGAGAAGTGACGGTCCTCTCTCATTCATCCACTATGCATGGAAGTGGGTACAGCTGGCCTGGAAAAGACAGAGGAGCTGTTGGCACAGGACAGTCAGAGTATTTGAGTGAGGAGGCTGTGAGTGTGGATGGGAACAGTGGGCCTCTCTGGAGATTCAGATTATCATGAATGGCATTGCCTTGGGTGACGGGATTTTCTCCTGTGGTGAAACAGCTTTTCCAAAGCTCTGATATATATGTATATATGAAGTTCTACTTCCCCTCAATTTTCACAGTAGCTGCATTTCTAGAAAATTCAAATATACTAAAACTGTACACAAAGCATTTGGGACTCTATGAAGAGCAGTTACGCTCCCGACAGAGCTCTGCCTGTGTTCTGGTCTGGTGGGCTGCCTGAAAGTTCTGTAGGATGGGGGGTGACTATTGTGCAGCGCAGTGCTGAGTACCACAGCGCTTCTAGCAGCTTCTGCTTCCATCTGCTAACCAAAGGTCGCTCCCAGACAGGCAACAGGCAGCACTGCCACCTGCCTGAGGCCCCCCACTCTGCACCTTGCTCCCTCAATTGGAGACCCACTGCCACTCACACATGGGCTGGAAGAGACCTTAGGGGCTCTGTGTCTTGCTGGTTACCAAGTATGTGTCTAAGGAGCATTGACAGCTCTTTAAATACACAGATTCCCAGGGACTATTTAGGGTCTGTTCAGGATACAGAGCATTAGAAGATCCAGGAAAGTGTGAAGTGCAGCTGGGTATGAGTCCACTGAGCCAGCGTTGCTCCATTGGATTCATGAGGTAGCTTTTCCATAATGGGGGGCCAAGGACTACTCAGCCTGGCTGTAAGGGAGAGTTAGGGTCCCAGAGTCAGGTCTCTTCTCAACTTCTTCAGCACAGAAGGTTAGCCTGGCTGGCTGCTGCACTGAATACCTGTGTGAACCCTTTTTCTGGATCGGGTTAGGCAGCCTTGGAGACTGCTGGTTGGTGACTGGACTCAGCTCTCTCTGCTTGTCTTCTTTGCATGCTCAGGACCCCACCTTTTTAAGAATGAGAAACACTTTCTCCAGGTCCCCATCTTCTGATGTCACATCCGCTGAGTCTGCTTCCCACCGACCTTCAGGAGGACCTGGGACAGCAAAGCTGCCCTGAAGCTGATGGGCTGCATGTGTGCGTGCATGGACAGGGTACAGGAAAACACCCGGGCACTGTGTGCACAGACAGTGCCTATGAAAAGAGCTGGGGCAAAGAAGATAAACTCTTCTTAAACAGAAAGAATAAGACACACTGAAATCAAGTACAGGACTTTCACTGTATAGAGGTAAGTGTTTCATTCATTTGTTCGTTCATTCATTCAGTGCATAATTTTAATGCACACAGCACACTCAGGCTTTCTTCCAGGCAATGATAAGACAATACTGAATAAAACAAACCCAGGCCCTTCCCTCCTGGTGCTTACGTTTTAGTAGGGACAGAGGTTAGTAAACAAAATCACAGAGCAGTACAGAAAGTTGATGGTGACGTGCTATGAAGCACCATTGAGGACTTCAGATGGTAGGGGGGTGTGCACCTGCGTGGGAGTGCACAGGATTGAGATCTAAGAACTGAGGATGCCCATGTGGCAAGGTGGAGAGAAGCCTTGGGGATAGGGCCTGAAGTTGGCAGCACAGGGGGTGGGAAAGAGATGCCATAGCTGTCAGGACAGGAAGTGACTCGAGCCTGGACCAAACATTTTAGCAATGAGAGCCAGAGCCACAGCCATGCCGTCTGGTAATGATTAAAGTCGGCATTTACGCAAGGAAGGTTGAGAAACTGCTGGTTGCAAACTGACCTTTTGTTTCCTTCAAGTCCCTGTTTCCTGTGGGAGCTCAGAAGGCACATGAGCCGCCAGTCCTGGGGCCATGGCAGGCCCTTTCCATCCCCCGGGGTTCCTGGAGACTTGAGTGTTTGTGTAGAACCCTGGCTTCTCTGTGTGGTTTGGCTGTGTTTTCGAATGAGGAATTTATCAGCGGTGCTGACGAGTGTGACCTTAGCCAGAAATACCCACCACTCTTTACCAGAACACTCTGCCCCCAAGTGACATCACACAGGCGTGTGTGCCTCATGAAACTCTTGTCACACTTGCTTATTGCATAACATGGTGAGTTACAAACACTGTTGGTGCATTCATTGTCTGATTTTCCAGTGACTAGCCAGTGTAACTGGGCAGGGATTCTAATTCTCATTTCATAGGTTCAGAAAGCTTGAGTAAGTTGCCCAAGTAAAACAAACAGATGACAGAGAATGATCATCTCTGCCACTCACTACATCAGACAATGTTTAAATGTATTAACATATTAACTTATTCAGTCCTCATAACAATCCATAAAGACTATTGTGACATTGTTTTATTGCCAAGGACTTTAAGGCACAGACAGCTAAGTAGCTGTTTAGCACCTGAGCAAGTGCTGGTGGTGGAGGGGCGCAGCCTGCAGCCCCTCCTGCCTGTTTCAGGGTGCTCTTCCTTGGCAGACAAAAGCCACCATGCAAGGCGCAGTGTGCGTGGACAGACATGTAGCCTGGGAGCAAGGGAGTCCCTTGGGGGAGCAGCCTGGGAGCGAGGCAAGTTCTTCCAGCATTGGGGTCAGTCTGCCTGTATATGAAACAAGAGGTAGTGATGCTGCTGGTTCTGTGGGAGCACGACACCAGATGTCCTATTAAGATTGGCTCATTAGCAGGCATAGTAGGCTCCCTGCATTTAGGTGCTTCCTCCTGACATGGATGAGCAGTCAGCAGGCACTGGTGAGAAGAGTAGTTGGCAATGTTTTGGTGAAATAACTTGGTAGCGCCTGGTGGTTCTGTACAGCCTCTGAGGAAGCCGGGCAAGGTTGGGGCCTTGCCATCTGAAAGCAGCTAGCCACCTGGGTACCAGGCGAAGCCACTGGGTGGTGTCATTGGTTCTCCTGGAAGCTTCCTGATAGCTGTCTGTCCCTGCACCTCCTGGGGGCACACAGGGCTGCCCCAGTTTCCTGGAGAGCAGCAGGCTTAGACTCCTGCTCAGCACCCTCTACACTCTTAAAAGTGATGAGAGCTCTAAAGGGATTTGTTTTCATGGTTAATTCTACTGATATTCATTGTGTCAGAAATAAAAACAAATTTAAAAATGAATTTTTATTGATAATTTAAATAACAATAAATTCACTAGCTTTAACATAAATAAGATTCCTTTCATAAAATATGTATTTTGAAAACAAAAAGTTTAGAGAGTGCATTGTTTCACACTGAATGGAAATCTCTTTCCCACTTCTCTCCGGAAGATGGAGGAAGACCTAGGTCTGCCTCTGTAGCCAGCCTTTGAGGGGTGTCCAACCCGGTGGGGAACATGTGTGGACAAGGCACACATTGTCTGAATTGTTGTTAAAATAGTTTTTAAAATATATATTTTTTTATTGATTTCAGAGAGGAAGGGAGAGGGAGAAAGAGAAACATCAATGTAGAGAGAGAATCATTGATCGGCTGCTTCTTGCATGCCCCTTACTGGGGATTGAGCCCCAATGCAGCCATGTGCCCTTGACCAGAATCAAACCTGGGACCCTTCAGTCTGCAGGCTGATGCTTTATCCACTGAACTAAACCAGTGAGGGTATTAAAGTAGTTTTGACTTGTGGATCCTTAAAAGGGTCTCAGGGACTTTTGAGAGACCCTGGTGCAGAATGTCACTTCTTCTTTCACATGGGGTACAAGAGGGCACTCTGCAATGTTGCCACCACTGGGCATCTCCTGTGTTGAGTGTCTACCCCTTGGTGGTCAGTGCGCATCATAGCTACCAGCTGGCTGGCCAGTCAGCTAGTTGGCCGGTTGCTTAGGCTTTTATATATATAGATTTACTTTTTATTTTTTTATTTTAATGCCCTTGACCAGAATCGAAACTGGGACCCTTCAGTCTGCAGGCTGACACTCTATCCACTAGCCAAACTGGCTAGGGCTGTCTTTCTCACATTGATCTCTCTCTCTCTCTCTCTCTCTCTCTCTCTCTCTTCTCCCCCCTCCCTCTTTTTCTCTCCCTTCTTTCTTCCTTCCACTCCTAAAAATCAATGGAAAAAAATATCTTTGGGTAAGGATAAACAACAAAAAATACCACATATGCAAAGAATAGAAAAATGAGAAAAATCAATCAAAACCAACTAAAAACACTCACATATTAAAATTAACAGGTGAGGACATTAGAATAGTGATTATAATTGTATTCTATATGTTCAAAGACCTGTATAGAAAAATAAAAGGTCCCAAAACAAAAAAGAACCACTTCTAACTTTTAGAGATTAAAACTACAATATTTGAGATAAAAAAAATATACTGGATGAGATTAACAACAGTTTAGACATTGCAAAAGAAGAGATGAATGAATTTAGAGACAGAGCAATAAAAACTATCCAAATGAAACACAGAGGAGAAAAACAAACAAGCAAACCCAGCACCAGCGAACTGCAGGACAACTTTAAGCAGACAAGTACACGTGTACTCGAAGTTCCCAAGGGGAAGGAAGGAAAGGTGATGGAACAAAGATTAGAAATCAATAGCCCACACTCTTTCCAGTTGGATGAAAATTATAAATCCACAGATCCAGGGAATTCAATGACCCCTAAGAAACACAAAGAAAATTATGTTTTCTCACAATTTTGAAACTATGTTTCATTATAATAAATTACTTAAAGTGATAAAAGAAAAAAAATCTTAAAAGCAGCTAGAGGGAAAACATCCCGCAATGAATTCTGATGAGAAAACGGGCACTTTGCTGTGGAAGCAATGCAGTTAGAAGACTTTGGGGCCTTATTTCTAAGGTCCCAAAGAAAAAACCTGTCAACCTAGAAATCTATACTCAGTAAAAATATCCTTTAAAAATATGGCAAAACTGTTTCAAACATGAAAAGCTGAATTCCTCCCCTGCAGACTGCACTACAGAAATATTAAACGAAACCCTTTGGCAGAAGGAAAATGAAAAAAAATCTCTGGATATATCCAGAAGGATAAAAGGCACTGGGAATGGCAATAAAATTATTATTTCAATTTCTTCAAAAGAAAATTAACTATCTAAATGGAACTCATAATAGTATAGTGTTAGGTTGGTAACATGTAAAAGTGAAATGAGTGACAAAAACAGCATACAGGCCCACAGGAGAAATTGAAGCACAGTGCGGTAAGTTGGTGCATGTGAACTGATATGTCACCATGGAGAAGTGTTCAGCACTAAATGCCTAATTTAAAAGGCAAAAAAGTGTCAAATCAGTGCTACAGCCTCCACCTTAAGTAACTATAAAAGAAGAATAAATTATACCCAAAAGCAAACAGAGTATAAGAGAAAATAAAGAGCAAAGCAGAATAAAAGTAAATAGAAACATAACAGAAATACTTAGTGACACCAAAGGCTGCTTCCTTGAAAAGACAATAAAATGGACAAATATCTGACAAGAATGATTAAGAATTATCAGGAATTAAGTGATATACTACCCTACAAGTATTAAAACAATAATAACAGAGTATGGGAAAATTATGCAAAAAAACATTGAAATTGAGGTGAAATGGACAATTTTTTGCTTATTTATTTAATTACTAAAGGCCCAGCGCATGAATTCATGCACCAGGGGGTCCCTTCAGCCTGGCCTGTGGGATCGGGCTGAAATCGACTCTCCAACATCCCCTGAGGGGTCCCAGATTGTGAGAGGGTGCAGGCCAGCCTGAGGAACCCCAATGGTGCATGATCAGGCTGGAGAAGGACACCGGAGGTTGGCCAGCCAGGAAGGGACTGTGGGAAGAGCATGTAGGCCCATTTCCTTCAGTCTTGATCAGGTGGACTCCAGCAGCAAGTTAATCTACCAGTAGGAGCGTCTGCCCCCTGGTGGTCAGTGCACATCATAGTTAGCGGTTGAGTGTTTTTAGCATATCATTAGTATATTATGCTTTGATTAGTTGAACAGCTGACTGATTGACCAGGCACTTAGCATATTAGACTTTTGTTATATAGGATATTTTTCTTTTCCATCACTATTTATCATCTGATGCCCTCTTCCACCTCTCCTCCCCCCTCCTCACTGCAATCATCACACTGTTGGCCATAATCATGAGTTTTTTTTCTTTTTTGCTCAATCCCTACACCCTTCAACACTTTTCCCCACCAGAACTGTCAGCCTGTTCTCTATCTGTGAGTCTGTTTCTATTTTGTGTGATAGTTCAGTCTGTTCATTAAATTCCACACATGAGTCAAATCACACCTGTTAACACCTTCTCTCATGAGGAATCTTGGTCTTCAGTCTTCTTGCTTGTCAGCCGCTGTTTAGTTTTGCTTTCTGAGCAATGCTAGCCTCATGGAGTTGGGAAGATCATATGAGTTGGAAAGTATTCATTTCTTTGTGCAGAATTAATATTACTTCTTCCTTAAGTGTTTGGTAGAATTCATCAAGGAAGTTATTTGGGCTTGAAGTTTCTTTGCAAGAAAATTTTAAACTACAAATTCAATTTCTTTAATAGATAAAGGGTTCTTCAAGTTACTATTTCTTCTTGAATTAGGTGTCTTTTAGACAATTTGTCTACAGTAAACACTTCCCAACCACTGAGTCCTTCCCAACTCCATGAGTCTAGAATTGCCCAGATATTAAAACCAAACAGGAGCCCAGCCAGCATAGCTCCTGAGCATTGACCTATGAACCAGGAGATCACAGTTCCATTCCTGGTCAGGGCACATGCCCGGGTTGTGGGCTTGATCAGCACTTGGAGGCAGCTGGTCAATGATTCTCACTCATCAATGATATTTCTATTCCCCTCTCCTTCTCCCTTCTTCTGTGTGAAGTAATAATCTACACTAATAAAAGAGAAACATACAAATTGACCATCACTCCACTACATCCACCAGCCAATCAGGAGCCAGCATGCAAATTAGCCCAACAAAGATGGTGACAGCCATGCAGCTGGAGCAAGCAGGAGGCTTGGGTTTCCCCTTGCAATGGAGGAAGCCAAGCTTCCCGCCTGTGCTGGCCAGCCCTGGCCTCCACTCAAGGTTACAAAGTTTCAATTAGAAAAGATAAATAAACCCCAGATATCTGCATCCAGCTGGCCCTGACCTCCACTCAAGGAGGCACAAAAACAAAACAAAACAAAAAAAAAAACAGGAGGAGCTGGGAGCCTGGATCACCAGAGGGCGTGGCCAACCTGTAAACAGCCATCAGTCTCTCACCTAGGCTGGCCATGCCCTCCCAGTGGGGACCCTCACCCCATTGGGACATGGATGGCCTGCAAATCACCACAGGCTCTTCACCCAGGCCACCCCACACTCCAAGGGAACCCCCACCCTGATCCAGGACATCCTTCAGGGAAAACCAGTTGGGTGATGAGCTTGTCCTGGAAACTTCCTTATAGAGCTTCTCAGAAGCTGCTTTGTCAAACAAGACCACTCATTCTTTTTTGACTTTGCCCCCCAACTTGCTCATGGGGTCTATGCTGTTCTTGGCCAGCTTTCCAGCATCATTTTTCCTGTCATCCTTGGGATATTGTGGGCTCAGAGAGCAGGGTGCCACTGCTGCTGCACCCAGGGGTGGGCCCAAGAGCCAGCACACACGCTTCTCAGTGTGATGGTTTAGGGACAGAGCCTGTGCTCCCAGGGAACCAGACGTCGGTGCCTCCTTGTGAACACTTTCGAGCCAGCAGTGCTCCCGAGTTCCCGGCCACACAGGCCACACACAGCATACAAGGCAAGAGGTCACACAAGCCACACAGGGCACACAGGGCACACAGGCCTCACAGGGCACACAGAGCACACAGGACACACAGGGCACATAGGACACATAGGGCACACAGGGCACACAGGCCACAGAGGGCACACAAGCCACACAGGGCACATAGGACACATAGGGCACACAGGCCACACAGGCCACACAGGGCACATAGGGCACAGACAACACACAGGACACATAGGGCACACAGGCCACACAGGCCACACAGGCCACACAGGGCACACAGGACGCAAAGGCCTCACGGGACACAGGGCACACAGGGCACACAGGGCACACAGGCCTCACAGGGCACACAGGGCACACAGGACACACAGGGCACATAGGGCACAGACAACACACAGGACACATAGGGCATACAGGCCACACAGGCCACACAGGACACACAGGGCACACAGGACACAAAGGCCTCACGGGACACAGGGCACACAGGGCACACAGGCCTCACAGGGCACACAGGGCACACAGGCCACACAGGCCACACAGGCCACACAGGGCACACAGGGCACAAAGGGCACACAGGGCACACAGGCCTCACAGGGCACACAGGCCACACAGGACACACAGGGCACACAGGCCACACAGGGCACACAGGCCTCACAGGACACACAGGGCAAACATGCCACACAGAGCACACAGGCCTCACAGGGCACACAGAGCACACAGGACACACAGGGCACATAGGCCTCACAGACACAGGCCACACAGGCCACACAGGCCACACAGGGCACACAGGACACAAAGGCCTCACAGGACACAGGGCACACAGGGCACACAGGGCACACAGAG
>JAAGEH010000041.1:1062718-1143249 GCA_011751065.1 Lasiurus cinereus | reverse complement strand
CAGGACACACAGGCCTCACAGGACACAGGGCACACAGGGCACACAGGACACACAGGACACACAGGACACACAGGGCACACACAGCACATAGGGCACACAGGGCATACAGGACACTGAGTGGATGTTTCTCAGATCACTGGTTTGGCTGCCCAGGTCACTGTGGCTTTTTGTGGGCATTACCAGGTTTTCCTCCTCAAACGGTCCCATTTTCTGAGCAGCTTGACAGGTGAGAGAGACTGAACACCTGCAGGGGGCATGGCCACTCTCCAGGATGGTGCCAGAGCTGGCAGACCATCCAGTCTTCCAAATGGTGCATCCTGGGAAGAGGGCAACAAGGAATATGCACTCCACCAGCAGTCCCAAGGCTTTGAAGGTGCTTTCTGCTCCCTCATGTCTGTGTCAGATGCATCTGCCACTGTCTTCCTGAGGGGTGCATCTGACACTGAAGCACACTCTGGCATTCAGAGCATCTGTGTGGTTCTGAGATCGAGCAGAGAATGATGTAGCAGGAACAGCTGCCAGTAGGCAGCCTCCACGCAGTGGGCGAGCAAGGTAGCTGGACCCCGAGGTGTTCAGAAAAGGGGGAGAGTGGTCTGTACCCTGAGGTGGGGGAGGAAGCCCAGGACTTCCGAGAGGAGGTAGTTATAGGTGAGACGGGAAGGTCTGCCAGCCTCATCCTCACTCACGCTTATGTTTAGCAGGGACCTTGGGGTAGGAGTGGGTGGGAGATGCTAGAATGTAAAGGAAAATAAAAGGAAAGTATAACTTCATTTCCACATCATTGCACAAGTCAATTTTTCTCTCTACTTGCAAACTATTAAACAACCTTCACTACATAAGTGGTGAGACCCATTTATGCTCCCCAGCATGCAGCGCCCAGCTTGGGGCTGCAGTGTGGAGCCACCACCCATTTTGGACACAGTGCTGAAGGAACTCAGGTAGAAGGGCTCTGCTGGGGGCTTGTGAGAACAGCTGCCCACTGCCTGGCTGCGCAGTGGAACCACCCAGGATCTCCCCAAATGCTGAGGTTCATGCCTCAGCCCCAGGATTCAGATATGGCTGATCTGGGCCTCCGAGGTCAGGTCTCCCGGGGCTTTCAGTGTCTAGACAGGTTGGGACAACCAGCACTCTAAAGAGGGATACGAAGAGAGGAACTTCTGCTGAATTCTCATAGTATTATGTTACTGGCTTTCCTCTTGAGAGCTTGTCCTCCTGAGAAAGAGGACTCATGTAAGCTCTGGAACCAGATAAAAACAAATGGGAAATTGTCATTAAGCCAGGCCCCAAAGCATAGTAGGCTCGCAGATTATTACAGCTTGCTCCTTTATGCAGGTGATAGGGATATGGAAGGATGGGGCAGGGAGACAGCCTGGAGGGTCACACGCAGGTAAGGCTGATGAGCTGTGGCAGGAAGGAAGCAATCCTTTACTCTGTGCCTCCTGGGAAGAGGGCCCAGGAGCCCTCAAAGCAGGCTGGACTGAAGCTGCTTGCTGGTGCTGGCAGGAGGAGGCCGTGGGGAGAGCAGGCCAAGCTCCTGGCTGTTGGCCTTGGCCTGCTGCAGGGTGCAGGTCTTCCCCACCTGCATGGGGTTTGAGGTGTGCCCCCAGCCATTCATTGTATCTCTTTAGTAAGAACTCATTTACAAAATCAGTCTCTGGACTAAGTGGGTTTTAAGCTTAAAAGAATAGCCCATCTGGCCAAGAAGCCCAGCATCAAGACTGTGGCGTCTGTAGAGTTATCAGGGCTCCAGAGTCAGATCTGCTGCGCGCTGGTTTGCAGTAATTGCTCATTGAATCTCTCCAGTCACTCTGAGATGGGAGCTGTCATCCCTTTTCATGGAAGAGGAAACCGGGGTGCAAAAACATTAGCGAGTTCACAGTCAGCCAGAGAGGGCTGAGGCCAGCAGTGTCTGCCTCTTCGAACTCAAGCCCAGGGGCCTGGCAGTTGGGAGGCAGCCCATTCTCAAGGTCAGGGTGAGGAGTCCCCGCGCCCTTCGGGCGGTACCACCGGCAGCCCTGGCCAGCAGCCTCTCGGCGTTCTGGCGCCCAAGGGCCGCGGAGGACAGCGGGTGGCGGCCGGAAGGGGGGTGAGGCTGGGAGGCCCGGCCAGCTTCCTTGCGTCTGTCGCCAGGCCTCGCAGTCTCCGCCCTCCGCGGGCTGGAGCCGGAGCCACGCTCGCAGTCCCGCCTTCTCGTCCGCGATCACCGCCCGCGCTGCTTGCACTCGGCCCAGAGGCCGGCAACCAGGCGGCGGAGGAGGGATCGTGCCCGCCCCCCCTCACCTCTCACCCCGGAGAAGGGCGCCGGCGGCGCGGGGGAATGTGACTGCCGTGAGCCGCCCCGAGCGCCTCCCGGGGAGCCCAGCGGGCGGGCCGCAACCCCGCAGGTCCCGCGGAGTCACCCTGGTAGGAGAGGTGGGGGCGGGCAAGCCGGTGGGGCGGTGTGAGGCGGACATCTGCGCGGAGTCCTCAGCGTCCTTTCTCAGCTACCCTGGTCTCAGCGAGTGTGGGGTTGGGGCGGTTAATCTGTGGGGTGCCTGCTTGTTTCTATCCTTATTTGGAGCAGGATAAAGGTTGTTGGGATCCCTTGAAGGCGTGACTTGCCGGTGGTTCTGGATAGCTGCGCTTGTATGTATAAATCGCTTCCAGGCCTTGAAATCCGGCCAAGTTCAACTGGTTTAGGAGTGTCCCTCTTAGGGGTTCAGGAGTGTCCCTCTTAGGGGTTCAGGAGTTTACCTCGTAAGGATTTAGGCTCCGAAGGCCAGGCTTCCTGATAGGCTAAGGATGAAGGGCCTGAGCACAGTGGGGGCGGGCCACTGTGGAGCCTCCAGGTCAAGGGTGACCCCGTGGGTAGCTACAGACTCCAAGAGGACACTCCTTCGCAACAGGCGTGCCCAACACTTTACAGTTTGTACGTCCCTTTCTGCTGACGCTGATGCTCATACTCTCCCAGCAGTCACAGAGCTGCTGATATCAACCCCCTCTCATCAGCAGCTTGGCCAAGTGCTGGCTGCAGAGCCAGAGCCTGAGCCTGAGTGGGCGCCCACAAGCAGAGCAGGTACCCTGGGCCTGGGCCCCAAGCCGGGAGCCTTCTCTCAGGGTATGCTCCCAGGGCATGCGTGAGGGCTGCAGGTCCCTCCCAGCTGGGAGGGAGGAATGTTGCTGAGCCAGTGCCAATTCCAGTTCCTGCCCAGCTGTCCCCAGTGCTTCCAGGGGACAGGGCGCCCCTCTGATGGTTTAAGCTCTAGGGCTTAGACAGAGCAAGGGCCATGACATGCGTAGGAAAGGTCAGTTGGGCTGGTCCAGCATGGGGCTGGCTTCTGGAAGGCGGCCTTGCCTGTGATGAACTTGAAGAGGCAGGCGTGCTCCAGAGTTGGGGCACTCTTTTTCCACTCTACGTTCCTATGCGGCTATGGGAATTATTTTCTTCATTGACTCCTTTAATTTCTTACTTATTTAATATCCTATTTATTTTCACTTACTATTCTATATGCATAGCTTATATTATGGTGTGTGCTAGACGAAGTGGGGCCTTTGAGAGGGGATCTGGTGGGAGGAGGTGCGGACCCCTGGCTTATGTCCAGTTTCATTGGCTGGCTGATGTGCTGTTGCTCATGGAATAGCCCCTGTCCTCTTCTGCTGTTGGGGGGCCTCCCTGTGTCCTCAGAAAGAGTAATTGACCTGGATTATCACATGACCAAACCCCTCATTCCTTTTTTTTAACTAATTTATTCTCTGTTTATTTATTTATTTTTAATTTATTTTTATTTTTTATTAATTTTTATTAATTTTTTATACATATCTCCCGATTGCCCCCCCTCCCTCCCAGGCATACCCCGACCTCCCAGTGTCTGTGATCATTGGTTATGCTTATATGCATGCATACAAGTCCTTTGATTGATCACTTATCTACCTCACCTAACTTTAATCTTACTGTGTAATTTCACAGTCTGTTTGATGCTTTATGATTTTTGTCCTCCTTAGAATTATCAGTCTACTCCCTTTCTGTGCTCCTGATTCTATTATATTCACCAGTTTATTCTGTTGATCAAATTTTTAATTCACTTAATTTTTTAGATTCACTTGTTGATAGATATGTATTTGTTGTTCATAATTTTTTGTCTTTTACCTTTTTCTTCTTCCTCTTCTAAAAGAGTACCTTTCAGCATTTCATATAATACTGGTTTGGAGTTGATGAACTCCTTTAGCTTTTTCTTCTCTGTGAAGCTCTTTATCTGCCCTTCAATTCTGAATGATAGCTTTGCTGGATAGATTATTCTTGGTTGTAGGTTCTTGCTATTCATCACGTTGAATATTTCTTGCCACTCCCGTCTGGCCTGCATCGTTTCTATTGAGAAATCAGCTGACAGTCGTATGGGTGCTCCCTTGTAGGTAATGAACTGTTTTTCTCTTGCTGCTTTTAATATTCTCTCTTTGTCTTTTGCTCTTGGTATTTTAATTATGATGTGTCTTGGTGTGGTCCTTTTTGGATTCCTTTTATTTGGGGTTCTGTGTGCTTCCTGGACTTGTAAGTCTATTTCTTTTACCAGATGTGGGAAGTTTTCAGTCATTATTTCTTTAAATAGGTTTTCAGTATCTTGCTCTCTCTCTTCTTCTGGCACCCCCACAATTCTGATGTTGGTACGCTTGAAGCTGTCCCAGAGGCTCCTTACATTATCTTCACATTTTTGGATTATTTTCTCTTCTTGCTTTTCCAGTTGAATGTTTTCTGCTTCTTTATATTTCAAATTTTTGACTTGATCCTTGCCTTTCTCTAGTCTGCTGTTAGGACTCTGTATAATAGTTTTTATTTCAGTGTATGTTTAATTTCTAGTTGGTCTTTTTTTATCTTTAGTTGGACCTTTTCCATGTCCTCTTGGGTCTCACTAAATTTATCCATCTTTTCTAGCATATTCTTGAAAAACCTTATAAGCGTGGTTTTGAACTCTATATCCACTCATTTTTTTTCCTCCATTTCTTTTGTTTGTAATTCCTTCCCTTGTCTCGGCATTTTCACTATGCCGGGGGAAAACTTCTGTGTTGAATTCAGCTTTATGATACCAGACACCTATTTTTAATTTCTTTATTGATTCAGGTATTACATATGTGTCCTTATTCCTCCATTACCCCCACCTCCCATTCATGCCCTCACCCCCCTGTTGTCTGTGTCCATTGATTAGGCCCATATGCATGCATATAAGTCCTCTGGTTGATTTCCCACCTTTACCCACATCATCCCCTACCTTTCTGAAGTTTGACATTCTGATCGATGCTTCACTGTCTCTGGATCCATTTCTATTCATAAGTTTATGCTGCTTATCATATTCCACAAATGAGATCATGTGATATCCCCTCCGCCTGGCCTATTTCACCTAGCACAATGCTCCCCATCTCCATCCACGCTGCTGCAAATGCCAAGAACCCCCTCCCCCTTACCACAGCGTAGCATTCCATTGTGAAATGCACCACAGTTCTCTAATCCACCCATCTGCTGATGGGTACCCAGGCTGCCTCCAGATCCCAACCATGGCAAATTGAACTGCCATGAACATAGGGGTGCACACATCCTTCCTGATCCGTGTCTCCAGTGCCCTACAAATCCCTTATTTCTAACAGGCTCTACTGAGCCTGGTGTGGCATGCTGTGGCACTAGGCTTTCTTTATGGCTTTGAAGCAAGTAGTATGTTCTGTGTCATTCCTTTACTCGTGGTGAAACATTTTGATAGTATATTCACTTATTTACCTAACAAGTGCTATTGACTATCTACCATGTGCCAGGTGCTGTTTGAAGTGCTGAGGTTAGCACGGTGACTCAAGTAAACCGTGCCCTCTGATGGCCACAGGTGTTCTGGGAGTCTCAGGGCCACTGTGAGCCCCCAGCACGAGGAGGGCGGTAGTGGGCCTAGCTATAGACATGGAGAAGCTAAGCATGTATGAAATGTGTCCCTGTGAACAGGATGGGGCCCCCTGGCTGCTCACAGTCGGACACTGCTCCACTCCTGCAGTGGAGAGATAGGAGGGCGTTGGGCAGGGACACAGCGCTAGGTTCCCTAAAGAATGGCAGGGTGTTGAGCTAGAGTTGGAGGCTTGGACCAGGCAGATGGGAAACCTGGAATGCAGCAGCGGGAGGTGGATGCCTGCCTGGAGGCAGATGGATGTGCCCGGTTCTCAAAGTGGCAAAGCTAGACAATTGCAGTGAAACGATACAACCTTGGGGGTAGGGAGGTGCAGAGATTATGATAATGATGCTACATGACAGACATGCCTCGAATGTGCCACTTTCAAGGACAAAGTCATGGGGCACTGCGATTCCCTGGCAGGGCCAGCCCTCGGTCCATTGGCTGCTGTCCTCAGGCATCGGTTCGTCTTCCTCTCTTGAGGAAGTGGGAAGTGGCCTGAGAAGTCTGCCCTGATGGCCCAAAGGCCCAAAAGTGTGGCTGCAACCTCCTGGCCAAGGCACCTGGGAGCGCAGAGGGCCCTGGCACCAGTGATCCCACCACATGTCAAAGGGGCCTGGAATCCCTCCCACCCCTGGTCGCCTCACGCCTTCTGATGCTACACTGTCTCTTCTTTTCATGCATGTGGCAAAATAATGGAGGCAATTTTTTCGTTCCTATCTATTCTGGAAAGGACATATAAGATGTCATAAGTTAAAAATAGGATACAATAAAAACTAGAGCAGAGACAACGTGGAGCCAAGTACAGAAATGAATCAGTCGTCCCCCACCCACAGCCTTACTCTCCACGGTTTCAGTTACCGACGATCAACCGCAGTCTGGAAATATTAAATGAAAAGTTCCGGAAATAAGTTGTGAATTGTGCGCTGCTCTGAGAAATGTGATGAAATCACGCACCATCCCACTTGTCCTGCCCTGGCGTGAATCACACCTTAGTCCAGCGTTTCCGTGCTGTGATCTTCCTGTCCGTCAGTCACTTCGCAGTGACACAGTGCATGGGCTCAGGTCACCCCAGTTCACTTAATGATGAGTGTGGTGCTGGCAATCAGATATGCCAAAGGGAAGCCCTACATAAGTGCTCCCCTCTAGGGAAAAGGTATGTATTAATAGAAAAATACTTAATCTATAAAAGGTTTGCTGCTATCCCAGGATTCAGGCACCCACTGGGTTCTTAGAAGGTACCCCCGTGGGTAAGGAAGAACTAATGTAAAATGTAAACCTCACTGTACTGAACATTTATAAAGTCCACATGGTGCTACATATGTGGAGGTGAGCCTGGTACCCCTACCTGGCCTGCACCTTGGAACTCAGATATACCCGGACTGGACCTGGAGAAATAGCTCTGCAATAATTCTAGCATGATGCCTGGGCTGGTAGCACTGATGCTCACTCATAAAGGTAGTGGAGAAGATACCTGGCGGGCATGGCTGTCCGTGTTTTCCAGGGGGAAGAGCAGTGCTGGGAAGTGAGAGCATTCCTGGCACAGAGAAGCAGGGAATTCCCGAGGGTCCCTCTGATGAGCAAGTTGGAGGCTGTCTCTTGCAGTGACAGCCGGTGAAGTGGGGTTTGGTGACCGAATCCCAGCTGGATCAGGCACTGGAGTCAGTGGGTGGAGGTCCAGGCACCTGTGCTCTACCCACCAGGCTTTCCAGACTGGGACCTCACGGAGCCCTGCAGTGCAGCAGGGCTGCCTGCCGAGACCCAGGTCAGCGCCGTGCACCTCGTTTACAGCCCAGTACCCCTTAATGCAAATAATTTAAAACACTCTTTATAAATTCTGAAGTAATATAATAAATCTTACCTACAACATAATTTCCAAATAACCAATATAGTAGCTAGATGTAAAGGTAACCTGTATTAAAATTGTATATTTTGGTGTGTGGATGTTTGGGCAGAGCCAGCCAGTGCCTCTGGGGACTGACCAGGCCACTGTGTCTGAGCCGATGAGGACTGAGATCCAGGGGCTGCAGAGCAATGGGCGACTCTCGGTCAAGGTCTCACTGGTAATCAAAGGCCAGTCTCTCAATGGTCACAGTGGCTGCACTGTTGGAAAATTGAGTATGTATAACATGTGTGCCAACAATATATATATATATATATATATATATGTTTTACATTAGTTAGGTCCTGGGCTCAGAAATGAAAAGTGACACTTTTCATTGGCAGGAATGGCTGTGTGATGCCTGGCAGTCATGCAGAGTGAGGGGCAAGTCTTTCTTGGGCAGAACTGCCTTCCATTGTTCTGGAAATCTAGCACCCTTGGCTCCCAGTGCTGCAGGCATTATTGTGAGCATCCCAAACAATGAGCACCCCAAACAAAGTGCTTCCCCATGGCTCCACATGCTCCCTCCACACTGCCCTTGAGAACCACTGCTGGGCTGGGAGGTGGGAGGGAGTGCGGCAGAGTGCACCTGCCCAGGAAGTGGGCACTGGGTGTGCCCAGGCTCACACATGCTAACTATCCATGCAGCTGGAAAATGCCGATACAAACCAACGCTGTGGCCGTGTGCAGTGGTCACACTGAGGAACACAGGGGACTTGGCAGGAAGAAGTGTTTTATATCCTAAAAGAATATTCCTGGTTTCTGCAGTTGTCCTAGTTCCTAGCATTGCACACTTAAGATTTGTTGTGTGTTTACTATATGCATATTTTATCTCAATAAAAAATCCACAGAAATGAAAGCGATGACATTGTTTTGGAGAAAGCTGATCCCTGAGACTCTACCTGCAGACCCTGTCCCCACCTGATGGAGGCCGTGCTCACGGTCAGCTTTGTGACAAGTCCACTGCAGGACTGTCCCAGCCTTTGCCAGCGAGGGCCTGGAGCTGCACTGGAGGCTGGGAGAAGCTTGAGGCAGAGCATCTACAAAGGGCAGGAGAAACTACACCAGAACCATCTCGTCTCAGGTCTGGTTCCTGTTGTCCAGGAGCCCTAGGAAGTTTAAAGGGGCAAAATGGGGAGCTTGTTGAACTGCAGCCCAGGGCCAGGAGGCTGGGACAAACCCACTCCTGTTGCAGCCTCCTGTGACCATGGCCACCTTCCTTGTGCTTACTTTCCCCTGTGCCCTTCAAACCCATGGGAAGCACCAGTTTGGTGGGTGGGCTTCATCATAGCTGCACACTTAGGTCTAGCAACCCCCCAAAACCGCCTCTGCTTTGTCTTCACATCCTTGAGCACATGGTCCTGTGATGATTAAAGAGCGTCCTCGGCCTCATTTGTCCAGGTAAATAATCGCATAAATCTACTGAGCTAGGCTTTGGCCTCACCTGCTGATTGGAGGATTGCAAGCTTTCAGTGTTTCTTGGGATTTCCAGGTTTCTGAGATGTGTGTGTTTCTGTGGCCCCAGTGGTGGGGTGGTTTTGTTCACTTATAGCTCTCGGGGGGACATCCGTGAGAGCTGTGCTGGCCACACAGCTGTTGATTAGGGTGTCTGTGTGTGAAGGAGTGTATGTCGCTCATATGTGTAAGCGGAAACGGACATGGCACAGTTGGAGACTCCTCTGGGGTCATTGCCATATTCTCCTTCATCCTGGAGCCTCCAGTGGTTAGGGAAGGTGCTCTGCCTGCCTGGCCCCTGGGAGGGAGAATGTGGGACCTGGCGGTCCTGAGGAGAGACAGGACTGTGGATGTTGACAGGGGCAGCGCCACCAGACTTTCCTGCCAAAGGACTCTTCCTGGGAAAGAAAGGGCGGTGCTCAGCTGAGCAGTGAAAGCCTCACTGTCAGAGCTGTTGTTTTGCTGCCTCGTGTTTATGTCCTGGAGATTTTTCTTCCCACATCATGATACAGCCAGATTACATAAAATGTGAAAAGGATGTCACTCCATCCCTGAAATTTTTAGGGGAAGATTAGTAGCTCAGGAAGACAGAGACCCCGGTGCCTGGCCACCTGTAATGCCTCCTTGGGGTAATTACAGAGTTCTCAAGTGTTTTCTTTAATTGTGTGTTTCTTTGGCTGTTTGGCGTTTTTTTTTTTTTTGTTGTTTGTTTGTTTGTTTGTTTGTTTTTGTTTTAATTTAAATTCTTTATTGTTTAAAGTATTACATGAGTGTCCTTTTCCCTCCCATTGACCTCTCCTTGGCAGTCCCCAACCCCAGCACAAGCCCTCACCCGCCCCCACACCACTATCTGTGTCCATTGGTTTTGCTCATATGCATGCATACAGGTCCTTTGGTTGATCTCTTACCCCTCATCCCCTCCTTCCCTCAGAGGTTGTACAGTCTGTTCGATACTTTTATGTCTCTGGCTTTATTTTTGTTCAACGTTTTGTGTTGATCATTATATTCTACAAATAAGTGAGATCATGTGATATTTATCTTCCTCTGACTGGCTTATTTCACTTAGCATAATGCTCTCCAGGTCTATTCAGGCTGCTGCAAATGGTAAGAATTCCTTCTTTTTTCCCTGCATCATAATATTCCATTGTGTAGATGTACCATAGTTTTTAATCCACTCATCTGCTGATGGGCACTTAGGCTGTTTCCAAATTTTAGCTATGGTAAATTGCGTTGCTATGAACATAGAGGTGCATATAACCTTTCTGATTGGTGTTTCTGTTTTCTTGGGATATAGTCCTAGAAGTGAGATGACTGGGTTAAATGGAAATTCCATTTTTAATCTTTTGAGGAAACGCCATACTGTTCTCCACAGTCTGCATTTCCACCAGTAGTACAAGAGGGTTCCTTTTTCTCTGCATCCTTGCCAACACTTGTCATTTGTTGATTTGTTGATGATAGCCATTCTGACAGGTGTGAGATGGTACCTCATTGTCATTTTGATTTGCATCTCTCAGATGATTAGTGACTTTCAACAAGTTTGCTTATGTCTCTTGGCCTTCTGTATGTCCTCTTTGGAAAAGCTCTTTTGCCTGTTTTGTGATTGGATTATCTTTTTTCTGTTAAGTTGTATGAGTTCCCTGTAAATGTTGAAGATTAAACCCTTATTGGCAATAACATTGGAAAATATGTTTTCCCATGCAGTGGGCTTTCTTGTTTTGTTGATGTTTTTGTTTTGTTTTTTTTGCTGTGCAGAAGCTTTTTATTTTGATGTAGTCCTATTTTCCTATTTGTTTATTTTCTTTTCAGGTTCCATTGTCCTAGGAGCTGTATTGGTAAAGATATTGCTATGACATATATCTGATATTTTGCTGCCTATGGCTTCTTCTAAGCTTTTTATGGTTTCCTGTCTTACATTTAATTCCTTTATCCATTTTGAGTTTATTTTTGTATATGGTGTTAAGTTGGTGGTCTAGTTTCATTTTTTTGCATGTATCTGCCCGTTTCCCCAACACTATTTTTTGCAGAGACTGACTTGAATCTATTGTGTGCTCTTGCCTCCTTTGTCAAATATTAATTGAGCATAATGACTTGGATCGAATTCTGGGTTCTCTGTTCTATTCCATTGGTCTATATTTCTGTTCTTGGGCCAGTACCAGGCAGTTTTGAGAATCATGGCTTTGTAATATAGCTTGATATCTGGTATTGTGATCCCTCCAATCTTGTTCTTCTTTCTCAAAATTGCTGCAGCTATTCAGAGTATTTTTTCAGTCTAGATAAATTTTTGGAGAGTTTGTTGTAGGTCTTTGAAATATGCCATTGGTATTTTAATGGGGGTTGCATTAAATCTATAAATTGCTTTGGGTAATATGAACATCCATGAACACAGTATATACTTTCATTTGTTTACATCTTCCTCTATCTCTTTTTTCAGTGTCCTGTAGTTTTTGAGTCAGATCTTTTACCTCCTTAGTTAAATTTATTCCTAGGTATCTTAATTTTTTGTTTCAATTATATGTATATCTTCTCTTTCTGTGAGTTCATTATTGCTGTATAAAAAAACCATAGATTGAGAAACCAAGATGGCGGCATAGGTGAACACTTAAGCTGCTGCCTCGCACAAAAATTTCAAAATTACAACTAAAAGACAGAACGGACACCATCCAGAACCACAGGAAAGCTGGCTGAGTGAAAATTCTACAACTAGAAGTAAAGAGAGGGACTCACAAAGACTCAGAGGACCTGTAAAAAGCTGAGGTACAGAGACACGCTCTTGAAGAGGGCAGGCAGAGGAGGGTCTGGCTGGCTTCCTCTAGCGAGAGGGAGACCAAAAATCTTGACTGCACTGAACCCCAGCTCCAGGCGAGACTCATACGGGGAGTCTGGACTATTCTGAAAAGGAAGGAGTGCATGGAAACCTAGGAGAGCCATGAAAGACAGAGGTCTGGGGGTGTGCGAAAATATGCACACAGAGCTCTAACTGCTGATTGTGCTGCTGGCTTTCTCTAGCGGGAGGAAAACAGAACCTCACAACAGCACTGAAATCCAGGTCCAGCTGCACTGAACTCTAGTTTTGGGTGAGACCCTGGGCACCCAGATTCATATGGGTCCCTAGAGCACATGGAAACTCAGGGGAATCAGAAAGGTAGAGGTCTGGAGGCAAGCACACATGAGCAGACACAGCTGATCCTCACAACCAATTGGCTTGGAGGTCAATTGCCCCAATGATACCAACAACAATCAAGAATTAACTACAATAAGACTGTACACATATTTCACAAAGGAGTGCACCAAGAGTGTTCACCTCAGGTAACTGGGGAAGCAGAGCTACTGGGCCACATAGGACATCTAGCACACAAAGCTACTCTACCAACTCAGGGAAGCAGCAAAATAATGCAGAGACAAAAGAACAGATCACAAATGAAAGAAATAGAGGAAAACAAACGACTGGATATTGAGTTCAAAACCACGGTTATAAGGTTTTTTAAGAATTTCCTAGAAAAAAAAATGGATACATTTAGCAAGACCCAAGAGGAGATGAAAAAGGACCAACTAGAAATTAAACATACAGTGACTGAAATAAAAAATATTATACAGAAACCTAACAGCAAACTAGAGGATTGCAAGAATCAAGTGAAAGATTTGAAATACAAAGAAGCAAAAACACTCCACTGGAAAAGAAAAAAGAAAAAAGAATCCAAAAATGTGAAGATAGTGTAAGGAGCTTCTGGGACAACTTCAAGCATACCAACATCAGAATTATGGGGGTGCAAGAAGAAGAGAGAGAGCAAGATACTGAAAACCTATTTGAAGGAATAATGACTGAAAACTTCCTCCACCTGGTGAAAGAAATAGACTTACAAGTCCAGAAAGCATACAGAACCCCGAATAAAAGGAATCCAAAGAGGACCACACCAAGACACATCATAATTAAAATACCAAGAGCAAAAGACAAAGAGAGAATATTAAAAGCAGCAAGAGAAAAACAGTTAATTACCTACAAGTGGGTACCCATATAATTGTCAGCTAATTTCTCAACAGAAACTATGCAGATCAAATGGGAAGTGGCAAGAAATATTCAATGTGATGAATAACAAGAACCTACAACCAAGATTACTCTACTCAGCAAATCTATCATTCAGAATTGAAGGGCAGATAAAGAGCTTCACAGATAAGAAAAAACTAAAGGAGTTCATCAACACCAAACCAGTATTATATGAAATGCTGAAAGATATTCTTTAAGAAGAGGAAGAAGAAAATGGTAAAGGTAAAAATTATGAACAACCAATACATATCTATCAACAAGTGAATCTAAAAATCAAGTGAATTGAAATCTGATGAACAGAATAAACTGGTGAATATAATAGAATTAGGGGCATAGAAAGGGAGTGGGCTGATAATTCTCAGGGGGAAAGGAGTGTGGAGGGGTGCAGGGAGAGACTGGACAAAAATCATACACCTATGGATGAGGACATTGCAGGGGAGATAAAGGCAGAGGATGGGGTGGGAGCTAGGTGGAGGGGAAATATGGGGGTAAAAAGAGGAACAATTGTAATAATCTGAACAATAAATATTTATTTAAAAAAACATAGATTTCTGGGTATTAATTTTATATCCTGCTACATTGCTGAATTCATTAATTAAGTCTAGTAGTTTTTTTATGGACTCTTTAGGGTTTTGATGTCCAATATCATGTCATCTGCCAATAATGACAATTTTACTTCTTTTCCAATTTGGATGCCTTTTATTTCTTCCTCTTGTCTAATCACTATGGCTCATACTTCCAGTACTATGTCAAACAGGAGTGGTGAAAGTGAGCATCCCTGTCTTATTCCTGTTCTTAGGGGAGAGGGTTTTATTTTTTGTCCATTGAATATGATGTTGGCTGTATGTTTGGCATATAAGGCTTCTATTATGTTGAGGAATGATCCCTCCATTCCCAGTTTGCTAAGAGTTTTTATAGAAAAGGGTGTTGGATTTTGTCAAATGCCTTTTCTGTATCAATTGATATAATTATGTGATTTTTGTCTTTTAATTTGTTTATGTGATATATATCATTTATTGATTTGCCAATATTTTACAAGACTTGCATCCCCAGAATAAATCTCACTTGGTCAGGGTGTATGCTCTTTCTAATGTACTGCTGGATGCGATTTACTAGAATTTTTTGAGGATTTTGGCATCTATTTTCATGAGGGATTTCGGCCTGTAATTCTCTTTCTTTGTAGTGTCTTTTTCTGGTTTGGGGATTGGGGTAATGCTGGCTTCATAGAAAGAGTTTGGAAGTATGCCTTCCTCTTGAATTTTTTGGAATAGTCTGAGAAGAATAGGTTTTAGTTCTTCTTTGAATGTGAAGCCATCCGGTCCAGGGCTTTTGTTTGCTGGAAGTATTTTGATTACTGTTTCAATTTCATCAGTAGTTATCAGCCTATTCAGTTTTTTTATTCTTTCTGATTGAGTTTTGGAAGCTTATATTTTTCTAGGAATATGTTAATTTCATCCAGGTTGTCCAGTTTGTTGGAGTAGAGTTATTCATAGTATTTTTTTATTTTACAGTCTTTGTATGTTTGTGGGGTAGATTCTTCTTCTTTTTTATTTCTGATTTTGTTTATTTGGGTCCTCTCTCTTGGTGAGCCTGGCTAGAGGTTCATCAATCTTGTTTATCCTTTCAGAGAACCAGCACTTGGTTTCATTAATCTTTCTTTCTTTCCTTCCTTCCTTCCTTCCCTCCTTCTTTCCTTCCTTCCGTCTCTGGGTCATTTATTTCTACTATGATATTAATTATTATTTTCCTTCTGGTTATTCTGGTTTTTTCTTGTTGCTCTCTTTCTAATTCTTTAGGTTGTGGTGTTAGATAATTTCTTATCATTTTTTCTTGTTTTTTTGAGGTAGACCTGTAGAGCCATGAACTTCCCTCTCAGGACTACTTTCACTGTGTTCCATAGGTTTTGGGTTGTTGTGTTTTCATTGTCATTTGTTTCCAGGATGCTTTTTATTTCTTCTTTGACCTATTTGGTAACCCAATCATTGTTTAATAGCATGGTATTTAGTCTCCAAGTATTTGATTTTTTAAATTGTTTTTTATTGTAGATGATTTCTAATTTTTTTGCCATTGTGATTTGAGAAGATGTTTGGTATAATTTCTATCTTCTTGAATTTGAAGAGACTTTGCCTATGTCCTAATATGAAGTCTATTTTTGAAAATGTACTGTGTGCACTTTTGAAGAATGTATATTCCATAGTTTGGGGATGAAATGTTCTGAAGATGTAAATTAAGTCCATTTGATTTAGTGAGTTATTTAGGATTGCTGTTTCTTTGCTGATTTTTTGTTTAGAGGATTTATCCAGTGGTGTCAATGGGTCATTAAAGTCCCCTACTATGATTGTATTACTGTTAATGTCTCCCTTGATAGCCTCCAGAAGTTTTTTTTTTAATGTATTTGAGTGCTCCTGTATTGGGTGCATATATGTTTACCAGCGTTACTAGTATATCCTCTTGTTGAATTGCTCCCATTAGAATTATGAAGTGGCCCTCTTTATTTCTTGTTATGGCCTTTACTTTGAGGTCTAGTTTGTCAGATATGTTTTACTACCCCAGCTTTTTTTCTCATTTGCTTTTGCCTAAAAGATATTTCCCTATCTCTTTACTGTCAGTCTGTGTGAATCCTGTGTTCTGATGTGGGTGTCTTATAGACAGTAAATATATGGGTCATGTTTTCTTATTCATTCTTATCCATAGCTACTCTATGTCATTTTATTGGAACATTTAATCCATTTATGTTTAATGTTATAATGGATAAGTACTTGCTTGTTGCCATTTTTATTCTTTATGCCTGTGTTCCTTCTTGCCTTTCTACTTCTTTTTTTTACAGCAGCCCCTTTAGCATTTCTTGCATTTCTAGCTTGGTTGTAATAAACTCTCATAACCTTTTATTTGTCTGTGTAGCTCCTGATTCCACTTTCAATTTTGAATGATAACCTTGCTGAATATAATATTCTTGGGTTCAGTCCCTTGCTTTGCAACACTTTGTATAGTTCATTTCATTCACCTCTGGCCTGATGTTTTTGTGTTGAGAAATCAGTTGATATTTTAATGGGAGATCCCTTGTAGGTAACTTTCTGTCTCTCTCTGGCAACCTTTACAATTCTTACTTTGTCATTGATTTTTGCCAGTTTAATTATGATGTCTCTTGGTGTCAGTTTTTTTTTTATTTATTTATCTTGTTTGGTATTGTTTGTGCTTCTTGGAGTTGAGTGGTTTTTTTCTTTCCAATGTCAGGGAAGTTTTCTGTCATTATTTCTTTAAACAGGTTTTCTATTCCTTGCTCCTCTTCTCTTCTGGCACCCCTAATATGCAGATGTTGTTTCTTTTTGTGTTGTCCTAAAGCTCCCTTAGGCTCTCCTTCTGCTTTTAAAGTTTTTTTTCCCAGTTTGTGTTTGTGTATGCTTTTTTCCCAGTTTGCTGTGTTTGTGTGTGTTTTTCTACCTTGTCTTCTAATTCACTGATGCAGTCCTCAGCCTCTTCTAGTCTACTGTTGAAGTCTTCCATTGTATTCTTTATTGCAGCTATCATTCTTCATTTCCTCCTGGTTCCTTTTCATGTTGATGACATTCTCATTCAGCTCCTTATAATCTCATTGAGCTGTTTCTATTTATCATCCAGAGTTTTGAGCATTCTTATAACCATTACTCTGAATTCTTTCTCTGACAAGTTTCTTGCCTCGATTTCTTTTAATTCCCTTTTTTTTTCCTTTGGGGATTGTTGTTTATTTAAAAAATATATTTTGTTGATGTTTTACAGAGAGGAAGGGGGAGTGATAGAGAATTAGAAACATTGATGAGAAAGAAACATCTATCAGTTGCCTCTTGCATGCCTCCCACTGGGGATGTGCCCACAACCAAGGTACATGACCTTGACCGGAATAGAACCTGGGACCTTTCATTCCATAGGCTGATGCTCTATCCACTAAGCCAAACCAGTTTTGGCGGGAACTTTTTATTTTGTCTCCCTATTTTTTGCTGAAACGTTTTAGTTGTTTCTATGTCTTAAATCAAAGTGCTTTGCTACTTAGTTTCTTTTGGGGGTGATGATATGTAGTTTGGTGATTTTTGGGGACCCAGTAGTACAGTCTCTCAGATCTCCTGGGCTTGGTGAACTAGCAGAGCCCATACCTGAGCTATTTGGGTTCTCTTGATGTAATTGGATCTTGAATGGTAGTTTATTTTTTTATTTAATAAATCTTTATTGTTCAGGTTATTACATTTATTCCTCCTTCCCCCCCCCCATAGCTCCCCTCCACCTGGCTCCCACCCCACCTTCTGCCCTTACCTCTCCCCACATTGTGCTCATCCATAGATGTATGATTTTTGTCCAATCTCTCCCTGCACCCCCTTCCCACTTCCCCCCTGAGAATTATCTCTGATTCTGTTGTATTCATCAGTTTATTGTTCATCAGATTTTTAATTCACTTGATTTTTATATTCACTTGTTGATAGATATGTACGTATTTGTTGTTCATAATTTTATCTTTACCTTTTTCTTCTTCTTTCTCTTCTTAAAGAGTACCTTTCAGCATTTCATATAATACTGGTTTGATGTTGATGAACTCCTTTAGCTTTTTCTTATCTGTGAAGCTCTTTATCTGCCCTTCAATTCTGAATGATAGCTTTGCTGGGTAAAGTAATCTTGGTTGTAGGTTCTCATTATTCATCGCATTGAGTATTTCTTGCCACTCCCCATCTGACCTGCATAGTTTCTGTTGAGAAATCAGCTACAATCATATGGGTACCCACTTGTAGGTAATTAACTGTTTTTCTCTTGCTGCTTTTAATATTCTCTCTTTGTCTTTTGCTCTTGGTATTTTAATTATGATGTGTCTTGGTGTGGTCCTCTTTGGATTCCTTTTATTTGGCTTTCTGTATGCTTCCTGGACTTGAAGGTCTATTTCTTTCACCAGGTGTGGGAAGTTTCAGTCATTATACCTTCAAATAGGTTTTCAGTATCTTTCTCTTCTTCTGGCACCCCCATAATTCTGATGTTGGTACGCCTGAAGTTGTCCCAGAGGCTCCTTACACTATCTTCACATATTTTTACTCTTTTTTCTTTTCCAGTTCAGTGTTTTCTGCTTATTTGTATTTCAAATCTTTGACTTGATTATTGCATTCCTCTAGTCTGTTGTTAGGTCTCTGTATAATATTTTTTATTTCAGACAGTGTATGTTTAATTTCTAGTTGATCCTTTTTCATCTCTAGTTTGTCCTTTTTCATCTCTAGTTGGTCCTTTTTCATTTCCTCTTGTGTCTCACTAAATTTATCCATCTTTTCTAGGAAATTGTTGAAAACCTTATAACTGTGGTTTTGAACTCTATATCCAGCCATTTGATTTTCTCCATTTCTTTCATTTGTGATCTATTCTTTTGTCTCTGCATTTTCACTACACTGGGAGAACTTCTGTGCTGGAGTCAGCCTTATGATACAAAACATGCAAAATTGCAAAAGCCTCTGTGTTCAGCTTGGATGGGGTGGAGTATCAGGGCTGAGCATATACAGCCTTGGCTTCCAGTCAGCCCTGCCCTACACAGCTCCTGGGTCTCAGCATCCCTCGGTAATTGCTGAAGCCCTATCTGTGTGCAAGTGCACACCTCCAGACCTTTCCAGTTCCCGTGAGCTCCAGGAACCCGTATGAGTCTGGGTTCCCAGGGTCTTGCCCAAAACTGGGGTTCAGTGCAGTTGGAAGTGGATTTCAGCACAGTTAGGAGGTTCTGTCTCCCTCCCACTAAAGAAAGCCAGTGTCACAATCAGCAGTCCATCCTTTCTGTGTACTGTGGTGTACATGCCTCCACACCTCTGCCTTTTCATGACTCCCTTAAGTTTCCATGCACTCCTCCCTTTTCAAAACAGTCCATACTCCTCCCATATAAGTCTTGCCTGAAGCTGGGGTTCAGTGCAGTCAGGAGTTTCCGTCTCCCTCCTGCTAGAGCAAGCCAGCTAGGCTCTCCGCCACCCGTCCTCTCCGTGTGTATCTTCATACCTCAGTTTTTGTAGCTCCTCTGAGTCTCTGTGAGCCCCTCTCCTTCTAGTTGTAGAATTCCCACTCAGCCAGCTTTCCTGTGGTTCTGGATGATGACTGTTCTGTCTTTTAGTTGTAGTTTTGAAATTGTGCGAGACAGCAGTTTAGGTGTTCACCTATGGCGTGGTTTCTCCTAGAACTCATTGAATGTTAGTTTCTAATTCGTGGATGAAGTCTCATCACAGATTGGCAGTGTGACTCAGCCCCAGATTTGTTGTATAAGCTGCTGTGGATGTGATCATGATTCCAGTTCTTGTGGAAAAGGTTGTCTGAGGTCTCACTTGTATGTGCTCACTGTGAATTCCCAGAGTCCATGGCCTAGGAGGAAGTTGTCTTGGGGCCTGAGGCTCAGGTACTGTGACTTTGGCTGGTATCATGTGACACTTGCTGAGGTAGCATCACTTTGCAACTCATTATGAGGGTCCTGGAATCTGTGATGGTGGGGGGTAGCTGTCCCGTAGTCTGCAGTTGAGGCAGTGGGACTCTGACCAAAGTGATTTCCCTCTCTGAATCACAAGGCTATTCAGGAGCCAGCAGCTGGGGATGTGGGAATCTTAAAGTCTGTGGCTGAAGCAACATGAGCTTGTCCAGTGAGGTGAGCCCTCAGTAATTCACCAAGGTGTCCAGAGGTAGGCAGCTGGGAGGGGGATGTTGTACACCCTTGATTGGAGAGGCACATGCCCAGTGGCAGCTCACAGAAGGGCCCAGGAGCTCTCTGCTGGAGCTGTGTGCTTTTGAGGCCCGCATGCTGGAGTGGTATAATCATGGGGTGCAGTCGTGGTGTCCAGACGCCAGTCCGTGGAGGAAGAAGTTCCAGTTTTTGCTTTAGGAGCTGTGAGTCCTTGGTTGAATACTTGTGCCCTATAGTGGCTTACAGAGACTCCTAGGAGCTTTCTTCTGGGGCGGTGGGTTCAGGGGGCCCACGTGCTGGAGTGGTGCTACTGTGGGGACTGGATGCTGGCACCTGGGGTTGCTCTTTGTGATGGTTCAGGTATCCAGGAGCCACCAGATAGGGCAGTGGACTCAGGGGGCCTGCTCGCTGGATCAATGCAACTGCAGTGTCTGGAGGTCAACAGCCTAGGAGGAGGAAGTTTGAGTTGCTGCTGGGGCTTTGCGCCCTTGGTTGGTTATGAGCAGAGGCTCACCAAGACACCCAGGAGTTGCCTGCCTGGGTGGTGGTCTCAGGGAGACCATGCTGAAGTACCAGGGTGTCTGGGAGCAGGTAGGCAGGGAGGGGGAAATCCCAGTTTCTGCTGCAGGGGCTGTGTGCCCTTTTTTGGATATGTGAGTGCCTAATGGGGGCTCACAGAGGCACCCGAGAGTCACCTGTTGGGACAGCGGGCTTAGGGGGGCCTGTGCGCTGGATCGGTGCAACTGCAGTGTCCAGAGGTCAGCAGCCGGGGAGGGGGAAGTCCCAGTTTTTACTGCCAGGGCTTTGTGCCCTGGGTTGGATTTGTGTGCACCCAGAAGTGGCTCAAAGAGGCACCCAGGAGTCATCTGCTGGGGCAGAGGTCTCAGGGATTCCATGCACTGGATTGGCATGACCGCGATGTCCAGAGTCAGCAGCTGGGCAGCGGAAAGTTGCACTTACTGCTGCGGGACCCCTGTGCCCTTGGACGTGGAGGTCCTAGGGTCTACAGATCTGCTGGCAAGGCAGTAGGACTTTGGCTGTGTGGCTGCGGGTCTCAGGCAGTGTGCAAGGCCAGTCTGGATAGTAGTGCTGATGAGACTGCTCTCCCCTTCAAACTGGCATTGGGCTCTGTGCCTGAGCCCCGCAGCCCGGGGAATGCCCGTAGCAGTGATAGGGGATCCCTGTTCAGGAGATCCTGGTCTGCCAGCCCCTGACACTCCTACCGGATTTAACTGTCCCTCACTCACACACATACCACAGACGTCCATACATCTCTTCCACCCCTCACTTACTCACACCCTCTCCCTCACCTCCATCCCCCCAACTGCCATCTCCCCCTGCTGATTCTTTGGCTTTATAAGTACGTTTTCTTATGCCTTGTCTTTAGAGCTGACCTTTCTGGTCTTAAGAATATTGGAGAGTTCTTACTAGCTCTTTGACTCTTTCTAAAAGGTGAAGATCATCGCTTTGTGTTTTGTTTCAATTCCGTAACCTATTCCCCTATGTGTCTTCTGGTTCTCAGTGGGACAAGAGGCTGTGATATTTCATGAACTTTCACTAAAGAACCGCTTTGTCCTTGCTTGTCCCAGGACTCATCCTCAGCCACCTCTCAACTGCAGTCAATGAGTTGGAGCCTCATTCTCTGACTATCTCTTCACCTTGCCAAGTAATATATATACATAGGATTCGAGTGACTGCCCTGTGCTGTGTTGTTCTGAGGCCCCAAGGGAGGGGGAGCTGACAGGAGGAGGATCCTGGGAAGTGCCGCCGAATGCCCTTTCAGTTGCAGGAGTGGGCTCGGCACTGCTGGTTCCTGGGAGAAGGAGCAGCCACCTGCTGCTGTCTCATCTCTGCTTGGATTCTACGGAGGTGTGGCTGCTGCAGAACTTCCCTTAGACTCAGCAAGAGAGCTCCACCCAGGCACATGGTCCTGTTCTGCTCCTCAGCCAGCCACATGCCTTGGCCCAGCCAGGTCTGCAGGGCCAAGCGGATGTGCCCACTTGACCATGACCATGTACCCAGTGGGAGGGCTGGGATTCCCGCAGGCAACCTGCACTCGCACTGCAGCCTCCAGGCTCCTTCCCGTCGTCCCGTGGACCCCACTGTCTGTGTTCCTTTCTGACATGCAGAGTGGCCAGCGCCTCCATGGGTGATGGATGTGGACACGTGGATTGGACTGACTACCTTGGCATGCTCAGGGTTCTCACTGTATGGGATGGAGCTGGAGGCTGGCTGTGGAGTCAGCCTTGGAGGGTGATGTAGATGGAAACAGCACCCCCAGTGCCAGGGCCTCTGCTGCCTTGGCCCCACAAGTAGAATTATACCCTTTGTGCATCCTTGGGGCCTGGGGGTCCGATATGTGTGACCTAGCTGCCTTCTTAGAAGACAAGATTCCCATTGTGGGGGTTTCTCAGGAATAGGAAGGCAATAATAGGTGCCATGTAGTCATAAATAGGAACAATCCCCCCTTTCCACCCCCCCCCATTGAGTGTGGAGGGAGCTGCCTGTTCTTGTTCCCCATGCGTGCACCAGGGTGGGGTTCCTGCAGACTGACCAATGGTTCCTGGAAGGAGGGCTTCTGCTGGGATCAATATGGCATTGTTGATTTTTACACCTAATCTCTGCTTTTGTAATTTAGTTCACGTTGACATTTCTCATTTTTGGTCTAGTAGGAAATTGCTTCATGTCGCAAATGAACATTTCATTTTACCTTTAATAGAGAAGTGGCTTTCCATGTAAGTTCTGTGTACCACCTACCCATGTTTCAAAATATGGACAGTCACCAAAAAGTAACGGGAGCTACACTTGGAGTCCCCAGCCACCGTTCCCCTGCGATTGCCACAGGACACCCACTTCTAGACTTCAGCCTGCTACCTGCAGTGACTATACCAGCTTCTGGGAGGTGCCTGCCCGGATGACATCACACTTGGGTGCACCCACCTCTACCTCTCAGCAGAGGCTGCTCTGGAGAGGGTGTTGAGGAGTCAGGACAACTCCTAGGGAACAGAGGTACCACTGCATCTCAGGAAGGACCAGGGAGCAGTGTGCTAGGCTGGTTAGCTTAGAGGGGAGTTAATATTTTGTCCTTTAATCATTTTATTTTATGTTGAAGATTCATCTGAAATAAATCCGTGGCTTTTTATTATTATCTATATTTTTTGAAATTATATTTTGAATTTTACTATAAACCAATTTCAAAAATCACGATGGCCTTTTCCAAGTTGCCTCCGAAAAAAAAGGAAGGTTTTCTCACTGGTGTTCCTTCTGGCAGGCCCTTTCCTAGGCCCACGTTCCTCTTCCAGCCTCTGTTCTGAGCCTTCTGACTTCCTTGTCTTCTACCTGCTCCTGTAGGATTCCTGACCTCTCTAGACACCAGTGATGGGTCCCTTGCATTTCTGTTCTCTGACTCTGACACTTGGTACCCATGTTTCATCTTTTGTCCCTTGATTCTAGGTCAGGTTTTTATCCCTATGTAGTCTATGCAAAGATAGTGGGTGGATGGGTCCCTCCCACTCACCCCCTTTTCCTCCCCTCTCCTTCCCCACCTTTTCCTCTCTCTCCCTTTCCCCCTCCCTCCCTCCTTCCATCCCTCTCTCCCTCCCTTTCTAACTCCCTCTTTCTCTTGTTCTTACCCACTCTCTCTCCATTCCATCCTTCTTCCCTCTCTTTTGCCCCTCCCTCTCTTCCGCTCCTGCTCTCTCCCTCCCGGTCCCTGTCCCCTTTCCTTCAAAGCTATGTAGGTATTTATTGAGCTTTGAGCTCTTACCAAATGCAAGATGCATAGGGTGGGCTATCCTCCAGGTGTGGGAAGGAGAGGGGCTGCCCTGTGCCTTTCTTCCTGGCCTAGGTGGTGAAGGCCAGCAACGGAGAGCCATCATTGATGCCCAAGGCCGAACCTCTGTGATTGGCATGCCTGGCCTCCGGGAGAGGCCCCTGGGAGAGGCTTCTGATCCAAATCTGTCAGAGCTGGGCAGGGGCAGAACAAGTGGCCCTGAGGATGAGCAGGAAGGAACAGCATCCTGGGAACCAAGCAGACACAGGTGGGTAGGCAGAATAGCCCAGAGTAGCAGTGAGAGGGAAGGCAAAGGTAGAATAGCAGGGAGGGGCTACACCACAGGGGTTGGGTAGAAAGTGGGGAGGCCCCACACTAGGGGTCAGGTAGGAGGTGGAGAGCTCCCACATCAGGCATCAGATAGGAGATGGAGTGACCCCACCCCAAAAGTCAGGTAGGACGTGAGGAGGCCCCATGCCAGGAGTCTTGTAGGATGTGGGGAGGCCGCCTCCCAGGGGTCAGGTAGGAGATGGAGAGCTCCCACACCAGGGGTCAAATAGGAGGTGAAAAGACCCCACCCCAGGGGTCAGATAGGAGGTGCGGCCTCACCTCAGGGGCAGGTAGGAGGTTTGGGCCTTGCCCCAGGGGTCATGTAGGAGGTGGGGGGACTCTACCCCAGAGGTCAGGTAGAAGGTGGAGAGACCTCATCCTAAGTTTCCAGTTGGAGGTAGAGAGACCCACCTCAGGGGTCAGGTAAGAGGTGGGGGCCTCACACTAGAGGTCAGGTAGAAGGTGGAGAGAACCCACCCCAGGGGTCAGGTAGCATTAGGTGGAGAGACCTCAACCCAGGGTCAGGTAGAAGTTAGAGAGACCTCACCCCAGGGGTAAGGTAGGAGGTGGAGAGGCCTCACCCTTGGGGTCAGGTAGGAGGTGGGTTCCTCAGTCAAGAGGTCAAGCAGGATGTGGGTGCCTCACCTTAGGGGTCAGGTAGGAGGTGGGGAAACCTCCCCCAGGGGTCGGGTCGGAGGTACGGGAAACCCTCCCCTCCACAGAGGTCAGGTAGGGGTTGGGAATACTCCACTCCAGGGGTCAGGTAGAAGCTGGAAAGACCTCACCCCAGGGGTCAGGTCGGAGGTGCGGGAAACCCTCCCCCTCTAGGGGTCAAGAAGGAGATAGGGAAACTGCCCCCTGGGGTCACGTAGGAGATGGGGGCCTTACCCCATGGGTTAGATAGACAGTGGAGAGATCCCATCCTAGGGGTCAGGTAGGAGGTGGGATCCTCATCCCAGGGTTCAGGTAGGAGGTCGGAGGCTCTACCCCAAGGGTCAGGTAGGAGGTAGTGATACCCCACCATAGGAGTCAGGTAGGAGATTGGGAGACCCCATCCCAGGGGTCAGATGGAGGTGGGGAGTCCCCACCCCAGCGGTCAGGAAAGAGAGGAGGCCTCGATCTAAGTGTCAGTAGGAGATGAGGCCTCCACCCCAGGGGTCAGGTAGGAGGAGGGAGGCTGGGTGTTCTGAACTGTTTAGTAAGATGGAGAGGAAGGCTTTTGGTGTGAAGGGACCAAGCTGGTGGCATCCTGGTTTGTGGTTCCAGAGCACAGGGGCAGAGGAGGTAGTGGACAAAGCGTGAGCAGTGACTACAAGGTGGAGGAGGTAGATGCATCATTTCTTTCAGAGGAGGTGGGAAAGTGCAGTGTCCAGGGACAGGGGTGCCGTCTCCTCTGGCAAGGCTCCTGGGCCTTCCTAGCTCACCAGGCCCTCGAATCTCAGTGCATCAGCTTAGGCCTTTCCAGGACTATGGGGGCGGGGGAGGGAGGGAGCCTGGGTGGGAAGTGAGCCGAGGAGAGGGCCTTCTCTGATCTTCTCTGACCTTCTCTGACTTGGTAGTTCCTGAGTCCAGTAGATGAGCCACTGCACCTCTGGCCTGGGATGCTGTGCTGTGCCTATCTCCTGGCGAGTACTGAGGTTCCCTTCACCATGTCTGAGTGCAGGGAGCGTCAGGTGGCTGTTCTCTGGGTGGGCAGTCAAGACAGCATTTAGGCCCTCGATAGGAGACCCCAGGTGCTTCCTGTCATCGAAAGGCAGAGGGTGATGGCAGGGTGTCTGCAGAATACACGGTGGGGGGAGGGCACGCCAGCCCTCTCTGGGGGTTTTCTAGTGACTAATGTGCAGTGCAGGTGCCTCTGTGCCGTGAGGAGGCGGGCTGAGAGGCCTCTCCCAAGGGGCCAGTGCAGTTTGTGGGTCTGAGGGCCCGGTGGTGGCTGCCTTTCTGCACCCCTAGGAAGTACCAGGTGTGTGTTTAATCAGAAAATGCTCTTACCCGTCGCCTGGCTTCTGCATCCTCTCACCATATCCTGCCCTCAACCTAGACTCTCCCTGTTTAGGGCATGTTCTACACTCTAGCTTTGCTGGTGGCGCCCGACCTTCGGCTTATGATCCAAACAGGATCTCCTCCACGCCCTCCCTGGCTCCAGCCCCTCTCCAGCAGACCTCCAGATGGGGGAGGCCTGCCTCCTCATGCTCTGGGTGTTTCTGTGCCACGGCCGCTCCCCATGACCATGTCATTCTCTGTGGAAGTGCCCAGTCCCTGCTGGTGGACGAGCTCCCTGAGCCTGGCCCTGGGTCATTATTTCTGTTTTGCTCCCAGAGCTGAGTGAGATGTGGGCCTGTGATAGACGTACAGAAAGCTGGTCTAGTTTGGCAGTGAGGGAACAAAAGCATGAGGGTACATTACCAAAGCCTTTGTCATCAGAGCATGAAGGTGATGGACGATGGCTAACATTTGCTTTTGACCACTGCCGGGCAATTTTCTCAGCCCTTAAATGAGGACTACTTGTGTAATCCTCACAGCAGAGGATTGGGTGCATTTTTCCCTTTTCCCTTCCCACTGCCCTTATTCTCTTTGATCATGTGACCCTAACCAGTTCTTATAGCCTGGAGCGATGCCTGCCCAGCCTAGGGTTCTGGGACTAAGGTGGATTCAGAAAGCCCCCTGTGCGGAGGGGCCCCCCAGCCTGCTTTTTCCCAGAACAGTTCTGGGCCAGCTGAGTAAGCCTGCCCCGTCCCTCCCTCCTCCCAATCCCCCCATCTCCTCTCTGGTTCCAAGTTTACAAGCTCTTGGAACAGGAAAAGTCTGAGGTTGTCTGACTCATCACCCACCTCGTTCACCTAAAGCAGGGAGGCCAGAGGGTCATGGCCGAGGCCAGGCACCCTGCACTCCAGCTGCTGGCTTTGGACTTACAGCTGCTGAATGCTCTGTGCTCAGAGTTCATTTGAAACGTGTCTGAGATGTGCTGTCTGAATGCAGCCAGGCCTGCTCAAGCTGGTGCACAAGCCAGGTGCCTGGGTGCCCACTAGGTTTACAGTGCTTTTGTTTTGTTGTTGATACACTAACGTGAGTCATTGATAGGCCTGGAACTGGGAGCCATTTGCAGCTTTTATTTCCTTCTCTGGCAGAGGGAAGCACACTTCCTTATAGGGTGGAGAGCCAGTAGCCAGGCTGTAGGGTGTAGCACCTCCAAACTTGTTTCAATAATCTGACAGAGTTTAGAGGAACATGACAATACTATGGATGCAATTCTAGGCTAAGTTGGGAGAAGGCTGTTATGTGAATAGAAGTCAGAGTTCAGGACATTTCAGGAACGCAGTCTTTCTGCTGCAGGTAAGTTTCCAGGCTTGAGGCAGGCACAAGGATCATTTCCCACCATTTATTGAACAAGCACAGTGTAGCATTCTCATTCCTGTTAATACCACTACTCAATAGAGCATTTTGTGGGTATTGTTCAGATGGTTGCATGTCATTAGAGTCTGAGTGAGTGATATCTTGGGTAAAATATTGTGTGTTTGCAATTAACTGAGAACTACAGATAAGAACACAGGCCAGTGTAATCTCCCCTTAAACCAAAGGGCAGCTTTCACAGCACAACATCATCCAAAGCATCCTCTTCTCTGGACATGCCGCTGAAGTGGGAAGAAAACCGTACCTTTTACTCACTTTTCTTTCATTCTGTGAGGCCTTGTTAAGGCTTCTGAGTTCCATGCCCAGTACTAGGGGCTGGGGGGCCCTCACGGTGGGGGATTCAGTGCAGTGCTAGGGGTTGGGGGTGCACTCACAGTGTGGATTGCAGGGCAGAGCTGGGGGCTGTGGGTGCCCTCACAGTGTGGAGTGCAGGGCAGTGCTGGGGGCTGTGGGTGCCCTCATTGTGGAGAGTGCAGGGCAGTGCTGCACCTGTCACTGGGGTGGGGAGCAGTTGTGGCAGAGCTTGGTTTGGGGCCTTTTGAGTTTGAGATCCTCGGAGTCCTCAAATAGATCTGTATGAAGTTCCCCTGGAGTTCTGAGACTGGAATTTACTGCACGTGAAGGTCCCCATTCAGGAGCAGGTGATGGTCATGTGACCTAATCTCTGGAGCAGGAACTCAGAAAGGAAAAAGGTTCTGCTGAGCATTGACTTAATCTGGGCTCGAGAAGTTTAGAAAGGTCGGCAGGAGTGAGTTCTTCCTTTCCGCATTCAGTTGCTGTATTTTAGTGGCGTTGCTTTTGTAGATAAGTCAGTGGTGGTGTCCTTCCAGTGTGAAACCAGGGCTGAAGGTGATTGCCCTGTGTGCTGTGGACAAAGCATTATATAAAAATGCATCACTGGGACCTCGCTTAATACGTGATCACATGACTGACCTGTACTTGCTCTAGCTGATGCTGGGTTGGTAGGCTGTCTCAGTCACCAGGGGTTATGAAGGTTTTGCTTTTGTTTTTTACTTTCTAATACAATTAATACATGCTCATTATAGGGATTTTAGATAGGAAGCTACAGAGAAGGGAAAACCACCCAACCGCAGGAACCAACCTGATGTTAATATGTTGTTATATTTTTAGTCTTTTTTGGTGCATTTTTATATAGCTATATAATTTTATACAAATAATTTAGTGTCTTACCTTGTAAGATGAAAGTGTGAGCTTTGAGGTGGACCTGGGAATTTAGGGAGACATTTGCAAGTGGGTCCTACTAGTGGACTGCAATCTAGGTAGGGAACAAATCTACATAAGTAGCCGCAGGTTGGTTTTATCAGATATAAGTATTACTACCCCAGCTTTTCCCCTTTCCATTTGCATGAAATATTTCTTTCCACTCCTTTACTTTTAGTCTGTGTGTATCTTTCCTTCTGAAGACAACATATACATGAGTCTTGTTTTCTTACCCACTCTGCTACCCTATGCCTTTTAATTAGAACATCTAGGCCATTTACATTCCAAGTGATTATTGTTAGGTACATGTTTATTGCCATTTTATTTAATTTAAAAAATATTTTTTTATTGATTTTTGAGAAGAAGGGAGAGGGAGAGAGAGATAGAAACATCAATGATCAGAGAGAATCATTGATCAGCTGCCTCCTGCATGTCCCCTCCGGGAGATTGACCCCACAACCCCAGCCATTTGCCCTTGGCCAGAACTGAACCTGGGACCCTTCAGTCCACAGATCGACGCTCTATCCACTGAGCCAAACTAGCTAGGGCACCATTTTATTTTTTAACTATGTTCTTTTTCCCCCTTTTTCTTCTACTTCTTAAAGCAAGCCCTTTAACTTTTCACATAAATTTTTTGTTGTCTGGGAATCGCTGTATTTTTCCTTCAGTTTTAATTGATAGCCTTAGTGGGTGAAGTAGCCTTGGGTGTAAGTGCTTGTTTTCCATCCTTTTGAGTATTTCATGCCTCTCCCTTCTGGCCTGAAATGTTTCTCTTGTCAAATCAGCTGACAGTCTATGGGAGCTCCTTTGTAAGTAATGGACTGCCTTTCTCTTTCTGCTTTCAAGATTCTCTCTTTGTCTTTAACCTTTGCCATTTTAGTTATGAAGTGGGCCTCATAACTAAAAGTGTTTAATTGGTGTGGGCCTTTTTGGGTTCATCTTGTTCTCACTTTCTGTGCTTCTTGAACTTGTATGTCATTTCCTTCACCAGAGTGAAATTTTTTGGTCATTATTCCTTCAAATAGGTCCTTGATCCTTTGCTCTTTCTTTCCTCCTTCTAATACCTCTATGCTGTGGATATTGTTATGCTTCATGTCCCAAAGTTCTCTTAAGCTATCCTAATTTTTTAAAAGTCTTTTTCTTCTTTGTGATTGTCTTTTTTTCTATCTTGTCTTCCAAATCACGATTCAGTCCTCTGCTTCATTGAGCCTACTTTTTATTCCTTTTAGGGTATTCTTGTTGTCAGATATGGTATTCTTTCCCGACTGGTTCCTTTTCGTGGTCTTTATGTTCTGTTTTATGTTGTTGTAGTTCTCATTAAGTACCTTAACGGTCCTTATTACCATGACTTTGAACTCCTATCTCTGATGGATTGCTTGCTTTCATTCATTGAACTCTTTTTCTGGAGATTCCTCTGTTCTTTCACTTGGGGCTTGTTTCTTTGTCTCCCCATTTTGCTGTCTCTTTGTGTTTGTTTCTATGTCTTAGGTAGAGGTGTTATGACTCTTGGTCTTTGTAGGTTGGCCTTAGGTAGTAAGTGTCCTGTGGGATCCAGTGGTGCAGCGTCCTTGCTCTCTGAGCTGGATATACTAGGAATGTTGTGTGGGTTATGTGGGCCCTTATGTTGCAGTGGAGTTTTGATTCTGTGGGCCTGTTCATGCATGGGATCAACCCTCAGGCTGTCTAATTGTGATGCTCAATCCCCCAACCATGGTATGTGAGTTGCTGTACAGATGCTGACCAAAAATAAAAAATAAATTAAAAAAATAACATAAAAAAGGAATAAAAAGAATATGAAAAGAAAGAATAAAAAGGATAAGAAAAATCATAAGATAAGAAAAAACAATAAGAAAAATAAAATAAAGAAATAGAAAGGAGAAAGAAAAAAAATGGAAAAGAAAAAAGTGGCATTCATCTCATCAGAGTTTTTTAGTGCCTGCTGCAACCTGCTGTTTGTGGAGTTTTCTGAATCCTGCTACAGTGCTGCCTGAAGCTGGATGCTTGGTATGTTGCTTTTGGTCATTTTGGGAAGGACTGTGGTGCAGGCCAGTGTCAGACGCCTGGTGCACAATATGGCTGCCTCTGCTGGGCTTGGTTGCACACAGGAAGGACAAAGCTGTGCTCCAAGGCCAGCTGTTACTAGTAGTGGGCCCTGGGGCAGCTCAGCACATGTACCTAGGCACCCTGCAAACTGCCTCTGCCTTCCTTGTTGGCCGGCTGCCTGTTAGGCTCATTCACCGAAAAAGACTCTGGCTAGTGGGTCTTCATGAGGGCAGGTGCCATTCAGACTTCAGGGAAGGTGGTGGATATGATCCCCATCCCAAAAACATGTGACTGAGTCTGTTCTGGATTTTGCCCTCACCTCAGCAGAACGGATCCTCTAGTGCTCAGGCACGTGGGCCTCTGAAGCCCAGAGGTCAGGCCTACCAAGAGCTGGACCCCCTATGATGGGGAAGTACCATTCTGGTTCACAGAAAAAGTGGGCATAAAGCCTCACCTCAGACCCAGTCACTGACACCCAAAGTCTGCTCAGACTTCTATTCCTTGTTCTATGCTGCTGACTCCTTGCAGGGTGGGGTGCGAGGGTCTCCTGAGGATGGAGTAATTGCTTTCCCCCAGGCTGATGCTCTTGGAGGGGATTGCCCTGCCCAGAAAGATGGCTGCTGCGGTCTCTGAGAATGACTGGCAGCTGTCCCCCCACATTTCTCCCTAGAACCACAAACCCCAAACTCTGCTCAGGCGACTGCAGGCAGCACCATCCTCCCTCCTTAAAGTTTGCTCTTGAAGAGGAAGCGGGTGTTTCCAATAGACTCTCCTCTCCTTGGTGAACAGAAACCTTGCTGCTTTCATACCTGGTTGCTATGTGGGCACCTCTTCCCAGCTCTGGTGCTCCGGGCTGGGGAGCCTCTGGGCTGTGGAGCCTGGTTTAGGGCTAGGCCTCACACTTCCCAGGGGAAAGCCCCCATAGCTAAGATATCTCTCCAGCACCTCAGCTGTTATCTGTGGGAGTGTGGCAGTCCCTCTTGCATCCCCACTCTTCCTACCAGTCTCAATGTACCTTCTGCTGCAAATCCTTGATTACTAGTATAAGACTCCTCTTCAGGTAGTTCTCAGTTGATTATTCAGGGTGATTGTTCCCCAATTTACTTGTATTTCCAGTTTGGTTTAGCGAGGAAGTGAGTTCAAGATTCACCTACTCTACCGCCACCTTGAAAATCTCTGGAATAGTAACAATTCTAATTTTTGTTTTTCTTTCACTCCTGTTTCTCTAGGAGAATATGAAAGTGTTACTCAGGCTTGTTTGTTTCATAGCTCTACTGATTTCTTCTCTGGAAGCTGGTAAGTTAAGCATTTCCATGTGTTATTATCTGCTAAGAGAATCTATTATTTGGAGTACATGAAGTACTTTATCAAACAAAATCATTTTTCTTATCTTTTCTGTTGAATCCCAATACACAGAGCCTCCTGGTCACAATCTTTTCAGCATCTTCTCATTCTCTTGTTTACATATTTGGAAACAGACCCAGTGAGATTAAGAGCCCAAGGCCATATCTCTAGTTTCAAAGCAAGAGTTAAAATCCAGCTCTCCAGTGTCTAGTCCAGGCCTCTTCCCACTGAATTGCTGGTCAAAGAATATAATACAGGAAATCCTGGCTTTCATTAGGAAGAGGTGTTAAATGTAGTCTTAATGAACCCTCTGAAAACCATTAAGAAACAGTTCTTTCTTTTCTCTGTTTATTCATTTTCACTCTGTCCCTCCTCCTCCTTTTACTACCCTGCATTAACCCCTACCCTGTGCCAGGCACTAGGTGTTGAGGATACAGAAGTGAATAATCAAGACAGAAAATCTGACTGCAAGTGGTTTACATTCCAGTAGATTTAGAAAAGTAAACCTGTATTATGTCATTGGTGATAAGTGTAGAGAGGTAAAAACAGCAGGAAATGGAGATATAAAGTTTTGGGCCTGGTCGATGTGGCTCAGTGCTTCAGCATTGAGCTGTGAACCATGAGGTCATGATTTGATTCCCAGTCAGGGGGCATACAGGAGACAGCTGATCAGTGATTCTCTCTCATCATTGATGTTTCTATCTTCCTCTCCCTTCCTTTTGAAATCAATAAAAATATATTTAAAAAAATAAAGTTTTAGGTATGTGTGGGTGGCAGAAAGTTAAACTTTTTGATAGTGTGACCAGCGAACACTTACTGAGAAGTTGACTTTTGAGTCAACCCTGAAGTTGGGGATGGGGAAATAGTCCAGGCAGATGTACTAAGGCTCTAAGGAACTGGCATGTTTCAGGTATTAATACCATCATGGTTGGAGCCAAGTGAGAAATGAGAGAGTGATAAGGGATAAGGTCATTTGGTTAATAATATATGTTAACTGTAGATATGCTAACTAAGATGATGTTTGAAGTTGTTTATTTAATTTAGCAACTTAAAAGTCACAGGTGACATTAATCAGAACAATTTTGGTGAATGGGTGGGGCAAACCCCAGATAAATAGAAGTGTATGTCTAGCTAAGACCTTACTTTATTTTATTCTTCTTATTACTATTACTAGAGGCCCAGTGCATGAAATTCATGCATGGGTAGCATTCCTAGGCCTGGCCAGTGATCAGGGCCAATCTGTAGGGTCACCAGTGTGGTGATTGGGGCCCCCACTTGCACCCGCCTTGGCACTGCCCACTCACCAGCCCTGCCCCCTGCCACTGCCACCAGTCGCCTCCCTCTGTGGGGTGACTAGTGGGGTGATGGGGGACCCTGCTCTCACCTGCCTTTGCTGGCCTGGCACTGCTCACTCGCCAGCCCTGTCCCCCTTTTCTCCACTGGTCACTTCCCTCTGTGGGGCGACTGGCGGGGGGATGGGGGGAGCACTCGCACTGCCTTGGCTGGCCTAGTGCCACCCACTTGCTGGCCCTGCCCCCCCACTGCTGCTGATCGGGACCTGTGGACTGGAGGCAGCTCCTGCATTGAGCATCTGTCCCCTTGTTGTCAGTGCACATCATAGTGACTGGTCATTCAGCCAGTGGTTGGCCATTTGGTTGATTTGCATATTAGGGTTTTATATAGAGAGATTTCTATTGCTTTTGCTACTGCTACTTCCGTTATCTAAATACTTAGAGGTCCTTGCTCTGCACAGGTTCTATATTAAGTGCCTAGCCCCTTTTATTTCAATTCTGTTTCTTTTAGCAACTTGAGTTAATAACTGACATATAATAAAACACACATGTTTAAAGAATACAATTTGGTGTGTTAACATACATTTCCACTCTTGAAATCATCACAATCAAGATAATGAATATATAGTCATCACTTTCTGAAGTTTCCTGTTGATCTGTGTTTCCTGTAATATATGGCTACTTAAGTCTCTTCTTGGTCATCTAATGATTGGTCAGAAATTTCCTTAGACTATTTGACCCAATAAGCCTTCTACCCTTTGCTGAGGGGGCCATGTGTGTGTTTGAGGTATGCCTTCAACACTTAGGCTGCTCACAACTCTTAGTCTTTACTTCCTGCTGTGCTTGACTTTAAGATCATCCATATTTAAGAGACTGGTGCTATCTGTGGTCTTCCCTGGGCATGTACACAGCCCTGCATACATAGATACTTTTCTGGATTACCCAGGAATATATTAGAGTTTTTCCAATTTCTTTATGGTCATTTAGTTCCCCAGATTTTATTTTTCCTTTTGGCCAGACTCTTGTTTGTGTCAATGGTATCATGGCTGCAAGCAGCTTCAGAATTAAACAGTTGCTACTGATTGATTTTTTTAAATAAACACTCTTGGATAGCACTTCTTGTGGAGCTCTGAGTCAGGGCAATAATACCATTCTGTGAAGGTGACTTTCCCACAGAGTTGCTAATCAGGTCAAATTGTGGCAATCTCAGGAATGGTACTTTTTAAGGAGCTCCAAACCTGGTTCACTCTTTCAAGCTTGCTGGTTTTCATAACTGTTGTGTTTGTAAGGCTGCTGGTTTTTGAGTTTGTAGTGAAGCTTGAAAGAGAGAGGCGGATGAGAGTAGTTTAAATTACAAAGATACAAATCTCGCTATTCTGAGATCAGCTGCCACTGCTTTTTTTGTTTGTTTGTTTGCTTTGTTTGTTGTATCCTATCTAATAAAAGAGTAATATGCAAATTAACCACTCCATGAGAAAGATGGCCACACCCATAGCAGTTGGGGTGGGATGATGGTGGCGTTGCCCTGGCAATGTGAGCCCAGCAGGCAAGCACAGCTTGCAGGCAGCACCCAGTGACGGGTGAGCAGGCAAGCGCACCTGCAGACAGCACCCAGCAGGACCTGCTTGCCCATTGCCATGGTGTGGAGCAGGCAGGCCCCACAGAGAGCAGAGAACCTCGGGGAGCAGGGCTAAGCCATCAGTAGGACATCCTTAAGGACTCATGGATTGGAGAGGGTGCAGGTTGGGCTGAGGACCTTCCGCCCCCTGTGCACAAATTTGGTGCAACAGGCCTCTAGTTTTAAAATAAATATTCTGATTGTTGCATCCCTTTGATTTTGAAAATTGTTCAATTTCTTTATTGATTGTGGTATTACATATGTGTCCTTATTCTCTCATTACCCCCAACCCTCCCATTCATGCCCTTCCCCCCTGTTGTCTATGTCCATGGTTTAGACTTATATGCATGCATATAGGTCCTTTGGTTGATCTCTCCCCACTTACCTCCATTTTCCCCTCCTTTCCCTGAGGCTTGACATTCTGATCAATGCTTCTCTGTCTCTGGATTTGTTTTTGATCATCAGTTTATGTTGTTCATTATATTCCATAAATGAGTGAGATCTAAACTAAAAATAGAACTCCTATTTGACCCAGTGATTCCACTTCAAGGAATATATCCCAAGAAACTAGAAACACCAATCATAAAGGATATATGTACTCCTATGTTCATAGCAGCACAATTCACCATAGCTAAGATTTGGAAACAGCCTAAATGCCCATCAGCAGATGAATGGATTAAAAACTGTGGTACATATACACAATGGAATACTACACTTACCATTTGTAAAAACATGGATGGACCTGGAGAGCATTATGTTAAGTGAAATAAGCCAGGCACAGAAAGGTTTTAGTTTTTGCCCATTGAGTATGATGTTAGCTGTGGGTTTATCATATACAGATTTTATTATATTGAGATATGATCCTTCTATTCCCACCTTGTTGAGAGTTTTTATCAAAAAAGGGTGTTGGATTTTGTCAAATGATTTTTCTGCATCAATTGATATGATTATGTGATTTTTATCTCTCAATTTGTTTATGTAATGTATCATGTTTATTGATTTGCGGATATTGTACCATCCTTGTATCCCTGGGATAAATCTTACTTGATCATGGTGTATGATCTTTCTGATGTACTGCTGGATCCTATTTGCTAGAATTTTGTTGAGGATTTTGACATCTATGTTCATGAGTGATATTGGCCTATAATTCTCTTTCATTGTTATCTTTATCTGGTTTTGGTATTTGGGTAATGCTGGCTTCATAAAAGGAGCTTGGAAGTGTTTCTTCCTCTTGAATTTTCTGGAATAATCTGAGGAGGATAGGTTTTAGTTCTTCCTTGAATGTTTGGTAAAACTCCCCTATGAAGCCATCTGGCCCAGGGCTTTTGTTTGCTGGAAGCTTTTTAATAACCACTTCAATTTCTTCCATAGTTATCAGCTATTGAGATTTTTATAACCCTCTTGAGTGAGTTTTGGAAGCCTAAGATTGTATCCATTTCCTCCAAGTTGTCTAGTTTGTTAGAATAGAGTTGTTCATAGTCTTTTTTTTTTAATTAAATCTTTATTATTCAGATTATTACATTTGTTTCTCTTTTTTCCCCTCCATAGCACCCCTCTACCCAGCTCCCATCCCTCCCTCTGCCCTTAGCTCCCTCCCATTGATCTCATCCATAGGTGTATGATTTTTGTCCAGTCTCTCCCTGTACACCCCTCACCCCTTCCCCCCTGAGAATTATCAGTCGACTCCCTTTCTGTGCTCCTGATTCTATTATATTCACCAGTTTATTCTGTTGATCAAAATTTTAATTCACTTAATTTTTAGATTCACTTGTTGATAGATACGTATTTGTTATTCATAATTTTTTGGCTTTTACCTTTTTCTTCTTCCTCTTCTAAGAGTACCTTTCAGCATTTCATATAATACTGGTTTGGAGTTGCTGAACTCCTTTAGCTTTTTCTTATCTGTGAAGCTCTTTATCTGCCCTTCAATTCTGAATGTTAGCTTTGCTGGATAGATTATTCTTGGTTGTAGGTTCTTGCTATTCACCACGTTGAATATTTCTTGCCACTCCCATCTGACCTGCATCGTTTCTGTTGATAAATCAGTTGACAGTCGTATGGGTTCTCCCTTGTAGGTAATAAACTGTTTTTCTCTTGCTGCTTTCAATATTCTCTCTTTCTCTTTTGCTCTTGGCATTTTAATTATGATGTGTCTTGGTGTGGTCCTCTTTGGATTCCTTTTATATGGGGTTCTGTGTGCTTCCTGGACTTGTAAGTCTATTTCTTTTACCAGATGTGGGAAGTTTTCAGTCATTATTTCTTTAAGTAGGTTTTCAGTATCTTGCTCTCTCTCTTCTTCTGGCACCCCCACAATTCTGATGTTGGTATGCTTAAAGCTGTCCCAGAGTCTCCTTACATTATGTTCACATTTTTGGATTCTTTTCTCTTCTTGCTTTTCCAGTTGAATGTTGTCTGCTTCTTTATATTTCAAATTTTTGACTTGATTCTTGCCTTTCTCTAGTCTGCTGTTAGGACTCTGTATAATATTTTTTATTTCAGTCAGTGTATGTTTAATTTCTATTTGGTCCTTTATCATCTTTAGTTGGACCTTTTCCATCTCTAGTTGGTCCTTTTTCATCTCCTCTTGGGTCTCACTAAATTTATCCAACTTTCCTAGCATATTCTTGAAAAACCTTATAAGTGTGGTTTTGAACTCTATATCCAGTCATTTTTTTTCCTCCATTTCTTTTGTTTGTGATCCCTTCCCTTGTCTCAGCATTTTCACTCTGCCGCGGAAACTTCTGTGTTGAATTCAGCCTTATGATACCAGACGCAAAACCACAGAAGCCTCTGTTGAGCTTGGGAGGGGTGGAGTCTCAGGGCTTAAGGGACCGCCTTGCCTTCCAGTTGGCCCCGCTGTCCACGGCCGCTGAGTCTCACGTGACTGGGTAATCGCTGGAGTGGTCCTTGTGCGTGTGCGCCCTCAGTACCTCTAGACTGCTGCCCCTCCAGCTCCCCTGCGCACTAGGACCACAGGAGTCTAGGTCCCCAGAGTTTCACCCGAAACAGGGGCCTAGTGGACTCAGAAGTGGCACAGTTTGGAGAGTCTGTCTCCCGCCCACTCGTGAAAGCCAGCGGCACAATCAGCAATCTGTCCTCCGAGCAGTACCGTGCGCTTGCGAGACCGGACCTGATCTTCTGCGACTCCCCTAAATTTCCGTGCACCTCTCCCTTTTCACAGTCCAAACTCCCCCCGTATGAGTTTCGGCTGGATCTGGGGTTTAGTGTCGTAAGATAAGGGGTTCAATGCCGTTGGGAGTCTCTGTTTCCCTCCCGCCAGGGAAAGCCAGCCAGGTACTCCGGCACCCGCTCTCTCAGCGCGCGTGTCTCCGTACCTCGGCTTTTTGCAGCTCCTCTGGGTTTCTGTGAGCCCCTCTCTTTCCCTCTAGTTGTAGAACTTACACTCGGCCAGCTTTCCTGTGGTTCTGGATGATGTCCGTTCTGTCTTTCAGTTGTAGTTTTGAAATTGTTGTGCGAGGCAGCAGTGTAGGTGTTTACCTATGCCGCCATCTTGGATTCTCCTGTTCATAGTCTTTTTTAACAATACTTTGTATTTGGTGAGGTCTGTTGTTATTTCACCTCTTTCATATCTGATTTTGCTAAGTTGCATCTGATCTCTTTTCTTGTTGGTGAGCCTGGCTAGAGGTTCATCAATCTTGTTTATCCTTTCAAAAAACCAACTCTTGGTTTCATTGACCTTTTGTATTGCTTTTTTTTTTAATCTCTATGTCATTCATTTCTACTCTGATCTTTATAATTTTTCTTTTTTCTGCTCACTGTGGGCTTTTCTTGTTGCTTTCTTTCTAATTCTTTGAGTTGTAGAGTTAGATGATTTACTACCATTTTTTTCTTGTTTTTTTTTGAGATAGGCCTGCAGAGTTATAAACTTCCCTCTCAGGACTGCTTTCATTGTGTCCTATAGCATTTGCATTGTTGTGTTTTATTGTCATTAGATTCCAGGATATTTTTAATTTCTTCTTTGATCTCATTGGTAATCCAATCATTGTTTAATAACATGCTTTTCAGCTTCCAAGTGTTTGAACTTTTTGGAATGTTTTTATTGTAGTTTATTTCTAATATTATGCCATTGTGGTCTGAGAAAATGCTGGATATGATTTCAGTCTCCTTGAATTTGGAGAGACTTTGGTTGTGACCCAATATGTGGTCTATTTTTGAAAATGTCCCATGTGCACTTGAGAAGAATGTATATTCTTTGGCTTTGGGGTGAAATGCTCTGAGGATGTCAATTAGATCCATCTGAACTAGTGGGTCATTTAGGATTGCTGTTTCTTTGCTGATTTTTTTGTCTAGAGGATTTATCCAGTGCTGTCAGTGGTGTATTAAAGTCCGCTTCTATGATTGTATTGTTGTCGATCTCTCCCTTGATATCTTCCAGGAAATTTTTTAGGTATTTGAGTGCTCCTGCATTTTTTAGGTATTTGAGTGCATATATATTTATCAGTGTTATATCCTCTTGTATTGATTCCTTTAATATTATGAAGTGGCCTTCCTTATCTCTTGTTATGGCCTTTGCTTTGAGATCTATTTTGTCAGATATAAGTACTGCTACCCCAGCTTCCGTAAATATTCCAGTGACACTATCTAGACCCAACATTTTCTTTGTTGGAAGGTTTTAGCTGCAAATTCATTTTTTTTTAATATCTATAGGGCTATTCAGATTATTTATTTCTTTTTGAGGGAGCGCTTATGGTCTGTGCCTTTCAAGGAATTTTATTGTTTCACATAAGTTACTGAATTTATGGGCATAAATTTGTTATTAATATTTCCTTATTACTCCTTGAGAGATAACACCTCTCTTTTTTCTTGGTCATTCTGAATGGCGATTTTATCAATCGTATTTTCTGAAAGAACTAGCTTTTTTTAAAAAATTAAATCTTTATTATTCAGATAATTACATTTGTTTATCTTTTTTCCCCTCCATAGCTCCCCTCCATCTGGCTCCCAACCTTCCCTCTACCCTTGCCTCCCTCCCGTTGACCTCATCCATAGGTGTTTGATTTTTGTCCAATCTTTCCCTGTATACCCCTCACCCCTTCCCCCCTGAAAATTATCAGTCTATTCCCTTTCTGTGCTCCTGATTCTATTATATTCACCAGTTTATTCTGTTGATCAACTTTTTAATTCACTTAATTTTTAGATTCACTTGTTGATAGATATGTATTTGTTGTTCATAATTTTTTATCTTTTACCTTTTTCTTCTTCCTCCTCTAAAAGAGTACTTTTCAGCATTTCATATAATACTGGTTTGGAGTTGATGAACTCCTTTAGCTTTTTCTTATCTGTGAAGCTCTTTATCTGCCCTTCAATTCTGAATGATAGCTTTGCTGGATAGAGTATTCTTAGTTGTAGGTTTTTGCTATTCATCATATTAAATATTTTTTGCCAATTCCATAGGGCCCACATCGTTTCTGTTGAGAAATCAGCTGACAGTCGTATAGGTGCTCCCTTGTAGATAATGAACTGTTTTTCTCTTGCTGCTTTTAATAATCACTTTGTCTTTTGCTCTTACTATTTTAATTATGATGTGTTTTGGTGTAGTCCTCTTTAGATTCCTTTTATATGGGGTTCTGTGTGCTTCCTGGACTTGTAAGTCTATTTCTTTTACCAGATGTGGGAAGTTTTCAGTCATTATTTCTTTAAGTAGGTTTTCAGTATCTTGCTCTCTCTCTTCTTCTGGCACCCCCACAATTCTGATGTTGGTACACTTGAAACTGTCCCAGAGGCTCCTTACATTATCTTCACATTTGTGGATTCTTTTTTCTTCTTGCTTTTTCAGTTGAGTGTTTTCTGATTCTTTATATTTCAAATTTTTGACTTGATTCTTGCCTTCCTCTAGTCTGCTGTTAAGTCTCTGTATAATACTTTTTATTTCAGTCAGTGTATGTTTAATTTCTAATTGGTCCTTTTTCATCTCTAATTGGTTCTTTTTCATCTCCTCTTGGGTCTTGCTAACTTTATCCAACTTTTTTAGGATATTCTTGAAAAACCTTATAAGCATGGTTTTGAACTCTATATCCAGTCATTTGTTTTCCTCTATTTCCTTTGTTTGTGATCTCTTCCCTTGTTCCCGCATTTTAACTATGCCGGGAGAACTTCTGTGTTGGATTCAGCCTTATGATATCAGACTTGCATGACTACAAAAGCCTCTCTGTTGAGCTTAGGATGGGTGGAGTCTCAGGGCTTAAAGGACCGCCTTGCCTTCCAGTCGGCCCTGCCCCCCACGGCCCCCGAGTCTCACATCACTGGGTAATCGCTGGAGCAATCCCTGTGTGTGCATGCGTGCGCTCTCGCAGTGCCTTTAAACTGTTGCCCCTCCGGCTCCCCTGCCGTCTGGGACCATATGAATCTTGGGTCCCCAGGACTTCGCCCGAATCTGGGGTTTAGTGGAGTTAGAAGTGATGCAGTTGGGATGCTTTGTCTCCTGCCCTCTTGTGAAAGCCACATATCCAGGGCTCACTGGTTATCTGCTGGATTTATGTTATTTTTTATCTTCTGCTTACATTGGGTGCATTGGTTTTCTAATTAATTGAGTAGAAACTGAAATCATCAGTTTGAGATCTTTTTCCATCTATAGGTATTTAGTGCTGTCAGTTTTCCTCTACCCACTGCTTTCATTGAATATCATCAATTTGGACATGTTATATTTTCCTTATCATTCAGTCAAAATACCTTCTACTCTCACTTTTTATTTCTTCTTTGACTCATGGATTATTTAGAAGTGTGTTTTTAGTTTTATGTTATTGTTTTACAAATAATTTTTTTAATGATTGCATTCTGCATACTCTGGAAGTTATGTTCAAATATGCTGGTACTCTATAGAGCTGATAAATTAGAACAGTATGGATTTCCAGCTAATAGTATATTTTATATTCATTTAAAATGTTTTCTCCAACATATTGGGAATTCCTAATAGTTTTTGGTTATTGATTTCTAATTAAATCCTATTATCTCCAGAAAATGCACTTTGTCTAATTTGAATCCCTTTAAATATATCAATTATTGGATGATGAACAAGAATATTGGTAAATTTTTTGTGTTAAAATGTGTGTTCTGCTATTGTTGGGTGGGATTTTCTATAAATATCAGTTATGCCAAATTTTTTATTCAAATCTTTTATATCATTAGTGGTTTATCTAATTGTCCTATTTGTTCTATGAATTATTGTTTGAATAGAGTATTGGAATCTCTGACTACAATTGTGTTTTTTTTCTATTTCTCCTTGCAGTGTAACCTTTTTTCAAAAAATATGTTTTTATTGATTTCAGAGAGAAGAGAGAGGGAGAGAGACATAGAAATTACAATGATGAGAAAGAATCATTGATCCGCTGCTTCCTACATGCCCCACACTGGGGATCAAGCCCACAACCCGGGCTTGACCAGAATCGAACCTGGGACCCTTCAGTTCACAAGCCGACATTCTATCCACTGAGCCAAACCAGCTAGGATGCAGTCTAACATTTTTGCTTCAAGTATTTTGAGGCACTGTTAATAGCTTAGTAAACATTTAGGATTACTGTGTACTTCTTGATGAAATGACCCTTTTTATCCCTAGTAATAATCTTAACTGTAAATCTACTTTGACTATTAACAATGTAACAATCATTTAAACTTTCTTTTGATTAGTCTTAACCCCACTATTTTTTTTTACTTGCAATGTTATTTGTATCTTTATATTTTAAGTGTGTGTAAGTGTGATGGTGTGTATGTGTGTATGTGTGTGTGTTTGTGTGAGACAGCATACAGTTGGATTCTTCTTACTTTATCTAATCTGACTACCTCTGCCTTTCAATTGGGATGTTTAGACCATTAATATTTTAAAATAAGATTACTAATACATTTGGATTTAATTTTAGGATCATATTATTTTAGTTTCTATTCATCCCATCAATTCTTTGTTATTTTTTCTCTTTTTGCTGCCTTTGGGATTGATTGAGAATTTTCATGATTCATTTTATCTCCTGTGTTGGGTTATTCTAAATAGCTGGTTTTGTTTTAAGTAAGTGCTATTGGAGCCCTGGCTCAGTTGGTTGGAGCATTGGCCCATGCACCAAAAGGTGGTGGGTTCAATTCCCATTCAGAGCACATTCCCAGGTTATGGGATTGATCCTTGGTCAGGGTGCAGGAGGCAACTGCTCCATGTTTCACCTGTATCTCTCTCTCTTTCTCTCTCTTCCCCTCTCCCCTTTCTCTTCCTCTCTCTCCTCTCTCTGAAATTAATAATTAATAAGTGCTCTCAGGCTTCTGGTATCCATCTTTAATTACTACTGTTTACCTTTAAGTAATACTATGCCATTTCTCACAGAGTATAAGAAACATAAAGCAAGCAGTATACCTTCATTGTAGAATTTAGCCCATTGTTCTCAGGCCTTTTACAGCTTTATATGTTATAAATATCACAATACACTATCAGTTTTACTTTAAACATGCAGTTATCTTAAAAGAGATCTAAAGAGGAGAAACCAAGATGTCAGCATAGGTAAACACCTAAACTGCTGCCTTGCACAACAATTTTAAAACTACAACTAAAAGACAAAACGGACATCAAGAAGGCTGGCTGGGTGCAAATTCTACAACTAGAAGGAAAGAGAAAAGCACACTGGGAATCAGAGGAGCTGCAGGAGGCAGAGGTACTGAGACATGTGTGGAGAGGACTGGCAACTGAGTACGCAGCTGGCTTTCTCAAGTGGGAGGGAAACAAAAGCTCCCAACTGCGCTGAACTTCAGTTCCGGGCAAGACTCTGGGGACCCAGACTCATATGGGGTGAAACTGGACTTGCAAGAAAGAGAAAAGCACACTGAAACTCAGAGGAACTGCAGAAGGCAGAGGTACTGAGGCTCATGCATGGAGAGGGCGGGCAACTGAATACATGGCTGGCTTTGCAAGCGGGTAGGAGACAAAAGCTCCCAAATGCACTGAACTCCTGTTCTGGGCAAGACTCTGGGGACCCAAACTCATTCGGTGAGAAACTGGACTGTCTGGCAGCAGGTGGAACTCAAAGGCTGCTTTCTCTCAGAGGTGCTTGCAGCAATTACCATGGGACACTGAGACACAGGGGCCTATTAGGACAGGGCTGACAGGAAACCAATGCTGTCTGCTCCACCCTGAGACTCCACCCTATCCAAGCTGAGCACAGAGGCTTTTAAAAGTCTTCTCCCATAAGGGTATCTCCAGAACAGAAGTTCTCCCAGAGTAGACACAGCTGATCCTCACAGCCAATTGGCCTGGAGGTCAATTCCCCCCAATGATACCAACAACAATCAAGGCTTAACTACAACAAGACTATGCACACACACTGGGCCCTATACACGACCTAACACATAAAGCCACTCTATTAACACAGGGAAGCAGACAAAGAAACAGACTACAAATGAAAGAAATGGAGGAAAGCAAACAATGGGATATAGAGTTCAAAACCACAGTTATAAAGTTTTTTAAGAATTTTCTAGAAAAGGTCGATAAATTTAGCAAGACCCCTGAGGATATGAGAAAGGACCAACTAGAAATTAAGCATTCACTGACTGAAATAAAAAAATATTATACAGAAATCTAACAGCAGATTAGAGGATTGTAAGAATCAAGTCAAGGATTTTATTTTTGCGATCCTCTAAAAATCTAAAAAAGCAAAAAAGAAAAAAGAATCCAAAAATATGAAGATAGTGTAAGGAGCCTCTGGGACAACTTCAAGTGTACCAACATCAGAATTATGGGGGTGCCAGAAGAAGAGAAAGAACAAGATACTAAAAACCTATTTGAAGAAATAATGACAGAAAATTTTCTTCACTTGGTGAAAGACATAGACTTACAAGTGCAGGAAGCCCAGAGAACCCCAAAAAAAAGGAATCCAAAGAAGACCACACCACATCATAATTAAAATACCAAGAGCAAAAGACAAAGAGAGAATATTAAAAGCAGCAAGAGAATAACAGTTAGTTACCTACATGGGAGCACCCATATGACTATCAGTGGATTTCTTAACAGAAACTACACAGTCCAGACAGGAGTGGCAAGAATTATTCAAAGTGAGGAATAGCAAGAACCTACAACCAAGATTACTCTAACCAGCAAAGCTATCATTCAGAATTGAAAGTCAGATAAAGAGCTTCACAGATAAGAAAAAGCTAAAGGAATTCATCACCACCAAACCAGTATTATATGAAATGCTGAAAGGTATTCTTTAAAAAGAGGAAGAAGAAGAAAAAGGTGAAGATAAAAATTATGAACGGCAAATATATATCTATCAACAAGTGAATCTAAAAATGAAGTGAATAAAAAAATCTGATGAACACAATAAACTGGTGAATATAATAGAATCAGGGGCATAGAAAGGGAGTAGACTGACAATACTCCAGGGGAAAGGTGTGGGGGGTCTAGGAAGAGACTAGACAAAAACTGTATATCTATGGATGAGGACAGTGGGGGAGGGAGGGTAAGGGCATAGTTGGGGTCAGAAACAGGTGGAGAGGAGCTAAGGGGGAAAAAGAGGACCAATAGTAATAATCTGAACAATAATGATTTATTAAATAAAATAAATAAATAAATAGATCTAAAGAATAAGAAAATTATTTTATAATTACTTATGTAGTAAACATTTCTGGGGTATTCCTTTTTGTAGATTCATTTTTATCCAATATTATTTTCTTTATCTCTGATGGACTTCTTATATTTTCCTGATAGTGCAGGTGTACTGGTGATGAATTTTTACAGCTCTTATAAATATACAAAAAAAGTTTTATTTTGTCTTTATTTTTGAAAGACATTTTCACTGAATATAGACTTCTAGGTTGACTTTTTATCTTGCAGTATTTACCTTTATTCCACTTTCTTCTGGCTTGTCTTTTTTCTGGGAAGAAGGCTGAATTATTTTTTCTTTGTTGCGTGGAGTTTTCTTCATGCTTCTTTTGCCTGGGTTTCATTGTGATATTAGAATCTGTGAGCTCCTCATTTTAATTAAATCTTGAAAAATTTCAACCTGTATGTCTTCAAATACTCTTGTTTTACTCATCTTTCCTCTTCCTCAGGGATTCCTATGTCATGTATTGAAGCTGGCCAGCAGCTAAATATTGCCCTGTTAATTTTGTTTGTTTTCTCTGTGTTTAATTTTGAATATTTTCTAATGCTATGTCTTAAAAGTCACTAATCTTTTCTTCTGCAATGTCAAATCTGCCATTAATCACATCCAGTGGTTTTTTTTAAATCAACATTGTAGTTTTTATTTCTAGAAATTTGTTTTAAGTTTTTTAAAAACAACTCTTACAGCTCTTCTCAACAGGTTTGATCTAGTATCTCAAACAAGTGAAATACAAATTATTTTTATTTTCCATCTATTCTATCACCTCTGTCATTTCTGAGTCAGTAGCGATTATTTTCTCCTCATTATTGATTATATTATCCTGCTTCTCTGCATGCCTAGTAATTTTTTAAAAGATGCTAGACATTGTTATTTTCACCCTGTTGGTTGCTGGATATTTTTGTATTATGAGGAATATTCTTGAGTTTGCTGTGTCATAGGTTTATTATTGAAAACAGTTGATCATTTCAGGTCTTGCTGTTAAAACTTTATAGTTATGATCAGAAAAAGTTTTATTCTAGGCCTGATTTTCTCCATCTACTGAGTCAAAACCCTTCTGAGTATTCTACCTGATGCCCCATGATTATTGAAGTCTTCCACTCCAGCTGTAAACAGCAACTATTTCCAGAATTGTGTGTGGGTTAGGTATTATTTACTCTAATCCTTTTGGCAATTCACACTCTGACATTGGGTAGTTTTTCTTATATAACTTAAGCTAATCAATACTCAGCTGAAAATTGGAGGGTGACTCTGTAGGTCAGCAAAGTGCTTGCTACCTTCCTCTCCCGCTCGCTCTCTGTGTGCAGGACTGATCTGTCTGGTGTTCTGCCCTGCACACTTTTGGTTTCCTTGGATTCCCAGCTCCATTTCCTCACCCAGAGAACACGAGACTTTGTCTGGCCTTCCTCCTTGCAATGCCCTGGTCCTGAGTCTCTCTAGCAGTGACTGGGTGAATTATAGGGCTTACTTCCGTTGAGTCCCTCCTTTCTGATATTTCTATTTTCTATGTCCAATGTTTTGAACATTATTGTTTCATAAACATTGTCTGTTTTTCAGTTGTTCAGGTATGAGGGCAAGTCCAGTTCTTTATACTCCATCTTGTCCTGAAGCATCTCTCACCTGCTACACTTTCGCCAGTTTTTAGATGACTTAAGAGGGGATGAGAGATTACGTAATTTGCTCAAGGGCAGTCAGGTAGTAAGTAACACAACTGAATTTGAATATAAATCTTTTAGACTTCTAAGATAGTGGTGTTAATCATAAGGTTGTTAAATATTTCATATGAATTAATGTATTGAATAATTGATATATTTATATGTAGATATTATTATATTAAGAAATATTGACAGATTTCATATAGAATTTGCTTTTCCTTTCTCCCTTTTAAAGGTAAATGTGAGGAACGTAAAGAAGAAATAATTTTAGTTTCTTCTGCATTTGAAATTGGTGTTCGTACATGTCCTCTTAACCCAAATGAAAACAAAGGCACTATAAATTGGTATAAAAATGACAGCAACACAGCTATACCTATGGAAAGAAGCTCCAGGATTCATCAATACAGAGATAAGCTTTGGTTTGTTCCAGCTAAGGTCGAAGACTCAGGACATTACTATTGCACAGTGAGGTAAGAAAGAAAGAAGTTACTGTGTTACAGACATGTATGCTGTACACCTACAGTAGTTAAGACAGAAATGTCCTTTAATGATTGATTCACCTATTTTGATTTATTTTAGGAATTCAACTTACTGCCTCAAGATTGAACTAACTGCAAAGTTTGTACAACATGAACCTGATTTGTGTTACAGTGCACAAGCCATATACACACAGAAACTAATTATTGCAGGAAATGGGCAACTTGTGTGTCCTTATTTGGATTATTTTAAGGATGAACACAATGAGTTACCCAAAATAGAGTGGGAGAAGGTAATGTCTCTCTCTCTATATTATTATTATTATTATTATTATTATTATTATTACTTTTTAAGTCTTTATTGTTGAAAGTATTACATAGGTCCTCCTTTTCCCCCATTAACCTCTTCCAGCCCGCTGCTATCCCCCTTGCCCAGGCCCTCACCACCTCATTGTCTGTGTCCATAAGTTATGCATATATGTATACGAGTTCATTGGTTGATCTCTTCCCATCTACCTTCCCTGTCTTCTCTCTGAGGTCCAATAGTTTGTTCATGCTTCTATGTCTCAGGTAATGTTATATTAAATATATTATTTTACTTTTCCAACAAATAAAATAGTTTTCTTTCACAGACAATATGTTGAATCTGCAAAGTACATTTTCATTTGGCATATCATTTACTTTTGAGTAGTGAAACTCAATAGGACATTTTTTAAAAAGTTGTAAGACTGCATATATTTTTTTATTAATTTTTATACATATCTCCCATTGCCCCCCCTTTTTCCCAGGCATACCGCAACCCCCCCAGTGTCTATGTTCATTGGTTATGTTTATATGCATGCATACAAGTCCTTTGATTGATCTCTTATCTACCTCACCTAACTTTAATCTTCCTGCTGTAATTTCACAGTCTGTTTGAAGCTTTACTGTCTCTGTATCTATCCTTTTGTTCATCAGTTTATAATGTTCTTTATTATCCCCCAATGAGTGCGATCATGTGATACTTCTCCTTCATTGACTGGCTTATTTCACTAAACATAAGGCTCTCCAGTTCCAACCAGGTTGCTGCAAATGGTAAGAATTCCTTCTTTTTAATGGCAGCATAGAATTCCATTGTGTAGATTTACCACAGTTTTCTGATCTACTCATCTGCTGATGGGCACCTAGGCTGTTTCCAAATTGTAGCTATTGTAAATTGTGCTGCTATGAACATAGGGGTGCATAAATCCTTTCTGATTGGTGTTTGTAATTTCTTAGGATAAATTCCTAAGAGTGGGATTACAGGGTCAAATGGGAGATCCATTTTTAGTTTTTTGAGGAAACTCCATACTGTTCTTCACAGTGGCTGCACCAGTCTGCATTCCCACCAACAGTGCACAAAGGTTCCTTTTACGCCGCATCCTCGCCAACACTTGTTTGTTGATTTGTTGATGATTGCCATTCTGACAGGTGTAAGATGGTATCGCATTGTCGTTTTGATTTGCATCTCTCGGATGATTAATGACTTCGAACATGTTTTCATGTGTCTCTTGGCCTTCCTTCTGTCGTCTTTTGAAGAGGTTCTATTTAGGTCCGTTGCCCATTTTTTTATTGGATCCTTCATCTTCCTTTTATTAAGTTGCATACGTTGGCTGTAGATTTTGGAGATTAAACCTTTATCAGTGATAACATTTGCAAATATGTTCTCCCATACAATGATCTTTCTTGTTGTTTTGTTGGGGGTTTCTTTTGCTGTGTAAAAGCTTTTTATTTTGATGTAGTCCCATTTGTTTATTTTTTCTTTAGCTTCCATTGCCTTTGGAGCCCTAGCCAGGCTCACCAAGAAGCAAAGAGAGAAGACTCAAATAAACAAAATCAGAAATGGAAGAGGAGAAATAACAACAGACCCTGTGGAAATACAAAGGATTGTTAAAAAATACTATGAACAACTCTATTCCAACAAATTGGACAACCTGCAAGAAATGGACATTTTCCTAGAAAAATATAACCTCCCAAAACTCAATGAGGAGGAAACCAAACATCTCAATAGTCCAATAACTATGGAAGAAATTGAAGCAGTAATCAAAAAGCTTCCAGCAAATAAAAGCCCGGGTCCAGATGGCTACACAGGAGAGTTTTACCAAACATTCAAGGAAGAATTAAAACCTATCCTCCTCAGACTATTCAAAAACATTCAAGAAGAAGGAACATTTCCAAACACCTTCTATGAAGCCACCATCACCCTAATACCAAAACCAGGTAAAGACAACACAATGAAAGAGAATTATAGGCCAATATCTCTCATGAACATAGATGCCAAAATCCTCAACAAAATTCTAGCAAACTGGATCCAGCAGTACATCAGAAAGATCATACACCATGACCAAGCAGGATTCATCCCAGGAATGCAGGGATGGTACAATATCCGCAAATAAATAAATGTGATACATCACATAAACAAATTGAGAGATAAAAATCACATAGTCATATCAATTGATGCAGAAAAAAGCATTTGACAAAATCCAACACCCTTTCTTGATAAAAACTCTCAGCAAAGTGGGAATAGAAGGATCATACCTCAACATCATAAAAGCCATATATGATAAACCCACAGCTAACATCATACTCAATGGGCAAAAACTAAAACCATTTCCCCTAAGAACAGGAACAAGACAGGGATGCCCACTATCACCTCTCCTGTTCGACATAGTACTGGAAGTATTAGCCATTGCAATTAGACAAGAAGAAGAAATAAAAGGCATCCAAATTGGAAAAGAAGAAGTAAAGCTATCCTTATTTGCAGATGACATGATATTGTACTTAAAAAACCCAAAGAACTCCATTCCAAAACTAATTGACTTAATTAATGAATTTGGCAATGTAGCAGGATACAAAATTAATGCTAAGAAGTCTGGTGGCATTTCTATACACTAATAGTGAAATTATAGAAAGAGAAACTAAAAAAGCAATCCCATTTACCATCGCACCAAAAAAATTAAGATACCTAGGAATAAACCTAACTAAAGAGGTAAAAGACCTTTGTGCAGAAAACTACAGGACACTGAAAAAAGAGATAGAGGAAGATGTTAACAGATGGAAGAGCATACCATGCTCATGGATTGGGAGAATCAACATCATTAAAATGTCCATACTACCCAAAGCAATCTACAGATTCAACGCACTACCCATTAAAATATCAACGACATATTTCACAGACCTAGAAAGAATTCTTCATAGATTCATCTGGAACAAAAAAAGACCACGGATAGCTACAGCAATTCTGAGAAGGAAGAATAAAGTAGGTGGGATCTCAATACCAGACTTCAAGCTATACTACAAAGCAACTGTTCTCAAAACAGCCTGGTACTGGCACAAGAACAGACATATAGACCAATGGAATAGAATAGAGAACCCAGATATCCACCCAAACCACTATGCTCAATTAATATTTGACAAAGGATGCATGAACATTCAATGGAGCCAAGATAGCCTCTTCAATAAAGAGGGTAAATTGGGAAAATTGGACAGATACATGCAAAAAATTGAAACTGAACCACCAACTTACACCAAATACAAAAATAAACTCAAAATGGATACAGGACTTAAACATTAGAAGGGAAACCATAAAAATACTAGAGGAATCCACAGGCAGCACAATCTCAGATATATGCCGAAAGAACTTCTTCACTGAAGACTGCATATATTTAATTTGCAGTTTTACTAAAAGCTTACTTTTTGTTATTTTTCTAAAGAAGAGTATAGTAAGAATAAAAGAAGTTTAAAGATAAGGCAGTATAAATTTAGGGTTTTTAAGAGATAACTATTTGTTTTTAAAAAGTATTCTTTTTTTGTTTATTTGTTAATCCTCACCCAAGGATACATTTAAAAAATATATTTTTTTTATTGATTTCAGAGAGGGAGGAGGGAGGAAGAGAGCGATAGAAACACCAATGATAAGAGGGAAACATTGATCGGCTGCCTCCTGCATGCCCCACACTGGGGATGTGCCCTGACCAGGAATTGAACGGTGACCTCCTAGTTCATAGGTTGACATTCAACCACTGAGCCACGTTGGCTGGGCACCCAAGGATATTTTTTCTATAGATTTTTATAGAGAGTGGAAAGGATGGAGCGTGAGAGAGATAAACATCAATGTGAGAAAGACACATCCACTGTTGCCTTCTGCACATGCCTCAGCTGGGGCCAAGGATTGAACCTGTAACCCAGGCATATGTCTTTGACTGGGAATCAAACCTGCAGCTCTTTGGTACATGAGATGGTGCTCTAACCACTGAGTAACACAGACCAGGGCACAAATTTATTCTTTAGTGTTTTATTAAAATATCAAGTGGTCCTTAAATAACTTAATAGTTTTTTTTTAATTTTAATCCTCACCTGAGGATTTGTTTTTACTGATTTGAGAGAGAGAAACATTAAAAGGTTGCCTCCTGTACATACCCCAATTGGGAATCTAATCCACAACCTGGAGATGAGTCCTGACGGAGCACTCACTGAATTGTTACCTTTTGGTGTACGGAAAGATGCTCCAAACAATTGTGCCACAGCACCCAGGGCAGCAGTTTCTGTAACTGCCTTAGAAGAGATTGCCTAGCACTCCATGGAACATATCAGTTTGCTACCTTAGGTCTACCTGGGTTGCTAGGGCTTCTTTGGGAAATCATGCTATGCAGGGTAAGAAACACAAAATCAATATATCTGTGAAGAAAGGAAGCACAGCATTACAAATTATAGTGTGAGCATTCTTTCCTCCAATGTGTTTTTTTTTATTTCCAAATAAATTTGTTTTCAAAGTGTAAGGCTAGGAGTATAATTATGACTTTTGTCAAAAAAATCACAATATTAAAACTTGTTATGGCCGAGACCGGTTTGGCTCAGTGGATAGAGCGTCGGCCTGCAGACTGAAAGGTCTCAGGTTCGATTCCGGTCGGGGGCAAGTACCTTGTTTGCGGGCACATCTCCAGTGTGGGGTGTGCAGGAGGCGGCTGATGGATGTCTCTCTCTCATCGATGTTTCTGACTTTCTATCCCTCTCCCTTCCTCTCTGTAAAAAATCAATAAAATATATTTTTAAAAAAACCTTGTTATTCAAGGAATTTCTCTCTCTCTCTCTCTCTCTCTCTCTCTCTCTCTCTCTCTCTCTGTGTGTGTGTGTGTGTATTAGTAGATATTTGTATATATGTATAAATATATATAATATACATATTACATATGTATAAAATATTTCCTGATATGGAAAAATGGAATTTTTCCTCCTGGCAGACTGGAGAAAGTTATTAATTGGTTTTCAATACTCCCTTCCTGTTGCTCTATCTAGGATTGCAAGCCTCTACTTCTTGACAATGTAAACTTCATTGGAGAATCAAATAAACTCATCATCATGAATGTGACTGAAGCGCATAAAGGGAACTACACTTGCCGAGCATCCTATGTACTCTTGGGAAAGCGGTATCGCATTACGCGGGTGATCAAGCTTTTAACTCTTGGTGAGTCACAGCTCTAGCCTAAGACTTCGAATCTGGGAAGGCCCAGGGATCAGGATTCTACTAGCACCTGAATGTCCATGAAGGAACTCACACCATAAGAAGCTGGATGACTTCCCAAAGTACATGATTTTAACGTTTGTTGCTATATACCACGTGAATGGCTTCCCTCCTGCCTCAGACCAAGTGCGAATTAAACAGATGATATGAGCCACGTTTCCAACTGAACGAGCAGGCTGGTTCTTTGGGATGACTAATGATAGCTCTTTCTAAGAGCTCCATAAATCGTATATGATAATTATTCTTGTTAATTTCCTGAGCTTTCAATTTTCTATTGTTTCATATTAAAAACTATTTTACAACAAAATACACTCTTAAAAGTTATCGGGGGCAGGGAAGGGTGTGCAAGTGTTCTGTAAGGATCCAATTTTGTAAGCTTTCAGTAACAAAGAGACGCTCACTCTCGGGAGTTTGAATGTTAAAGGGGTCTCTACTGATAATCATGCTGGGAAACAGGCACAAGAGCAAGTGTCCCAGGGCAGGGACCCAGAACTGGACCGCCTGACATACAGCTGAGCTTTCTTAATTCCATCATACTTTATTTCTTCAAAGTTTATTATTTTGTTGAATCAGAATTAATTCCTACTAGTATCAGGGAATCATAATTTTCAACATTCACAGCCATCTTGAGCTTTGAGCAGCCTCTCTCTGGTCATTGTGTAGCTCTGGTTTGTTTTTCTTGACTTGTAGCAATCAGACCAGCAGACATAATCTTTATCTCCTTTTCTGATCCCTGTATAGACATAATGTACTTAATCAGGGTGAGTCATTTTTAAATCTTCTTCTAAAGAGATATTCAAAATGATTTATTGAGTATCTACTGCGTGCCAGGAACTATTCTAGGTGCACACTGTATTAGCAAACCAAAGAGATAGTATCCTGCCTTTTGGAGCTGACATTTAAGTTCATAGTTTCTCAGGGTTGGCCACAGTTTACCTCAATATTTTTATAAATAACAGATTGATTTCTGGAGCTACTTAATATTTTTATCCTGTTTTAATAAAATATGCCTAATTGCTTAATATTCTACTCTTGGGTCATCAGTAAAGGTCCCATGTCTAAGCAAGTCCAACATTGAAGGCCCTCTGCGGAGAGATGTTCCACCAGAGAAGCATCCACTCCCTCCTCATCCTGGCTGGCTCTAGGAGAGCCTTTGTCTGCAGCTAGTGTGCTGCCTGTGGTTCTGTGTAGCCCATGCTGCTGGGCTCAGAGGGTGCAGGCTTTGGAGTGGGTTGTGGTGATTTGGCTGTGGCCTCTTTCACTTCTTGCCTCTGTCTCCTGCCATAAATGCATCCGGCATTTGAGGGACTATCTGCCAGATGCCTTGTATATAGTTTGGTGTACTTGCCAGGTGTTGTGATCATTTGAGACTCTGATCTGTGTGAGACTGAGAGCCTGTGGGTGTTTATTTCAGAGGAGAAGAGGCCACAGAGCCCTGAGATTGTGAGTCCGGTGAATGAGACTATGGAAGTGGCCCCGGGTAAGTAGCCTCCAATTAGAACAGGCTGCAGTATTTATTTTGAATTCAAGATTAAGATAAATTGTACCTTTACTACACGGAGCCTAAGCCATTTACTGGATATGTCTATAATTAGAGAGAAAGTGGCATAGGTTGTATATTAAATGTTCCATTGGATTTCTTGCCTCTTATGGTACAAATCAAATCACAGCTGGTTTGGCTATCCTTGCTTTCCTGTGGAGACTTATCATTCACGAGAACCCAGCCAAAGACCAATCTCAACAGGCTGAGGATGAGAAGTGTGCCTTCTGGCACAGTGTGTCTTTGACACCAGAGTAAGCCTTTTAGGCAGGAGAGCTAGACTGCAGGCAAAAGGATGTCGTTCTAGAAAAACACTTTCACAAGTCAGTTAACTTGTACATTGTTATTTCAAGAATAAAGAAATTGTATAAGCATCCAGACCAGCCTTGTACAGTGCAATAGCCATTAGCCACATGTAGTTATGCATATGCGAATTTAAATTAAGTAAATTAATTTAGTTCAATTGAATATTCGTTTTTTGGTCAAAAGCTTTATAGCCACATTTGACCAGTGACTTCAGGATTAACACAAATAGAACACATTTTCACAATCATTGAACATTCCATTAGAAAATGCTGGTCTAAGTGTAAAGACAGGTTTTGGTACCAGAGAATCAAAAATCAAGTTAGTGTACAGAATTCTCTTCTGAAATAGTAACTGCAAGAAGACAAGGATTAAAAGGTAAAGATTGTGATCTATGGATTCTATTAACTTGTTATTCATGATGTAAACAAATTCTTAGATATAAACTAACAAGCATGTATAACTCAAAATTATATATGGCTCTATAGAATTGAAAGCAGTATTTCCCAATCTTTTTTTCATTAATATGCCCCTTTGGGAGCCTAAAAAGGCATTTCTCTCCAGCCTTGCTCCTTTCTCAGAACTTAACATCACAGATACTGTCTGTCAATGTACTATGGCACTTTGAGGGCCACAAACTCTTGCAACAGCTAAGCCTTTCTTGGTCCCTTAAACCAATAAGACAAAATATTATATGCCCCAAATAAAATGTACATGGATATTTTCCTGATTTGGTGGTAGAGGGCGATTTTAGAAAAAAATAGTGAAAACAGATAAATAGTTATAAATTTGACCAAACAAAATATCAAAATATCTTTACCAAAGGATTTCCATAAACAAAAATGAGATGGAAGCAAGCAACACTGAGGATTTTTGAAGTAGTTTTCATGTGTGATAGAGTTACTACAATAATGCCAGTAAATAATGGACAGTAGGGATACCAGCAATTTTTAAAGGCAAATGAACACTAAGCTTATAAAAAACATGTCAATTTGCCATTAATTCAAGAAATACAGGCAAAAATGTGAATGGAATGTTTTTCCTCTCTGAGTCAGCACTGACCTGGGGGGAGCCTGGGGTGGATGCTGGGTGAGTGTGAAGTACATTCCTGTGTGGGCGAGAGGGGCTGTCTTTTAAAAGTATCTCCTTTAGCTGGATTCTACTTCTGGATTTTTATTCAGAATGCTGTTTCAGAAAATGTACAATATTGATGTACAAGAATGCTCATTGGAATAGTAATCATAATAATGAAAAATTAGGAACTGATTGTGTTTAGCACGAGGGAAATGATTATCATATTCTGTCTGATAGTGCAATGCTGAGCCAGCCAAAAAGGAGCCTATTTTGGAAGGCTAATTGTGTGAACCAACATTCCTAACATAATAATAATTACAAATAGTAGATAATAACACTCCATTTAAGTAAATGCATGTACAGAAGAGAAGATAAGGAATGAGATACATAACGTTACTAATAGTGGTTTTCTCTAGGTGGTAAGTGTAAGGGTGATTTTTCTTTTTCTTTGCTCTTACCTGTAATTTAAAATTCTTATCCAATAGCCATTTGTTAATATAGATAAATGGATCACATAAAAATTCATTAATGTTAGGCTTTAAAATACACTGCTTCGCAGGATCCCAGCTACAGTTGGTGTGCAATGTCACTGGCCATGACACTAACTTTGTCTACTGGAAGTGGAATGGGTCGCTAATTGATGATGACGACCCAGTGCTGGCAGAAGACTACATACAGTAAGTATGCTGAGGCCAACTACAGCAGAGATGTTTTGGTGAAATTGCATGTCATACTTTATACAGTCTTGATGTTTTAACCTAATAGCAAAAGTTACTTGAAGGATTTACAAGCGCTTGTACATCTACACTAATGAAAGAGAAAGATTCAAATTGGTCATACCTCGGTGATACCCAGCAGCCAATCAGGAGTGGGTATGCAAATTAGCCCAGCAAAGATGGTGGCTTAATTTGCATAGGCAGGCACCAAGCGGTCTGGGTCCCGGGGATGGGCACCAAGCCCACAGCTTCCTGGGACCATTGCTGGCCCTGGAGGCAAGGGTGGCCACACCAAGCCACGCCTTTGGGCTCCTAGGACCATTGGCGGCCATGCAGTTTGACAGAAGACAGCAGGGCCTGCTTAGCTATAGCTGTTGCAATCTGTGAGCAGGCAAGTGGGCCCACAGTAGGGCCTGCTTGCCCACTGTCATGGTGTGAAGCAGGCAGGACCTGCATAGAGCAGAGAACCATGGGGAGTGGGCCTAAACCATCAGTGGGACATTCCTTGAGGGTTCCCAGGTTGGAGAGGGTGCAGGTTGATTGGGCTGAGGGACTCCTCCTCCCCCATGCACGAATTTGCACTGGGCCTCTAGTTTAAGATAAAAATACATGTCATCATGGTGCAATTCAGGACCACTTGGAGGCTTTCCATTAAATTAATTACATATGTTGCAACATTCTAGTGAAGCAATCTTCATGTTATTTCACTTTTTATTAAGTAATCTAAAAAGGATGCATAAAATGGAGCCAAGAATCATGCCCTCCACTTCTCAAATTCCCAGGAGCTCCTTAACCTCTCTAGGGATAAACTCCTGACTCCTTAGCATCACCTTCAAACCTTTTGCCATCTGTCTGCTCTACTCTTATTCCATATATTCTTTTCTGTGCCACATGGAGACAAAAATGCATATGTTCATATTTTTCTTCTTGGAAGCTGGTGATTTTTATTCAGTTTCTTTTCTACTGAGTCTTTTACTGATAATGAACTTAGGTCCGTAACATCTTGATCAGTGTTACTAACAGGCTGGTGATTGTTTCTGCCGTAATTTATGCAACAAATCAAGAGAAAAACCATCCATATGTCTTATTTGTTGTTAATTTAGTTTACTTAAAACAACTTATTTAGTTCTCTCTCTCTCTCTCTTTTGAACAGAGTGGAAAATCCTTCATCCAAAAAAACGAATACAATTATCCTAATGCTTAATATTTCAGAAGTGAAAAGTAAATTTTATCTATATCCATTTACCTGTGTAGCCAGGAATAAATATGGTATAAATTCAGCATATATCCAATTAATACATCCAGGTAAACAATAAAACTACTTATTGGAAATGTGCTTTTATGTTACCATGGTAAGATTCTGTGACCTTGATATTTGCAATGCCATTGTCTTCCCAGAATGCTCTGGGATTCCTGTTAACCTGGATAACATCTTCCCTTTTTCATTTCTCGGCTGAACTGTTTCTTCTGTCAGGGAGCCTTTCTCTGCTGTTCTCTGCCAAAAGAGATAAGGTGAGGACACTAGCACTCTAGGTCCCCACCCACCACAGTAATTGTCATACTTAGTTTTCTTTACTTGGCTGTAAGTTCTGTGGTGCTGCAGACCATTTATCTTCCTAACTATTCTATTTGCAGAACTAATAGCAACTTAAGTCTGGTCATGGTAGGTATCTAATGAATATTTTTAGATGAATGATGGATGTGCAGGGGAAGTTTAAAGGTTGTTTTTTTTTTAATATTTTGTATTGATTTCAGAGAGGAAGAGAGAGAGAGAAACATCAATGATGAGAGAGAATCATTCATGGGCTGCATCCTGGACGCCCCCTACTGGGGATGGAGCCCACAATCCGGGCATGTGCCCTTGACTGAAATCAAACCCAGACCCTTCAGTCTGCAGGCCAACATTCTATCCACTGAACCAAAACAGCTGACTGTGAAGGAAGTTTAAATATCCACTTTCCAGAGAGAGTATCAGAAGTTATTGATTTTCCTGAGTTGTATAATCTTAAGACACCTATTGAGAGTACAGTGGTACCTCGAGATACGAGTGCCCTAACATATGAGATTTTTGAGATATGATCCATGGAGGGAGCGATTTTTGCTTTGAAATACGAGCAACATTTGAGATAGGAGTAATCGCGCCGATCGGCCGACTTGACTCAAGTGTCTCATAGTTTCCCACACCTCAAGGTTACGGAACGAATTAAACTTGTATCTCGAGGTACCACTGTATTTGTGAAATATTTTAAGATTATTTATAGTTAAAATAGGATATTTATGAATGTGTACATGGAAGAAAATCCATGACAAACAGACTTAATAAATGAATTTAGCAAGATAACTAGTCTCTATATATGTAGTATTTCTATGTATGTCTATAAGTATCAACAACAAACCCAAAGAATTAAATTTAAAAGGTATCATTTACAGTAGCATCAAAAATTATTGAAGACATAGGAATAAGCTAGCAAAAGCTGTTCAAGACCTCTGTAATATAAATTTAAAAAACAATAATATTACTGAGTAAATTGGAGAAGACCTCAATAGATGGAGGGATATATAATGTTCATGGATTGAGAGATTCAATATTATAAAGATATTAGTTGTCCCCAAATGAATTTATAGATTAAAAACCATCCCACTCAAAATATCAGCACTGTCTGTGTGAGAATGGGTGTGATGTGTGTGTGTGTGTGTGTGTGTGTGTGTGTATGTGTGTGTGTGTTGTGGGCAGGCTTATTCTAAAAGTCATATGGAAATGTAAAGAATCAAAAACAGGCAAGATGATCTTAAATAAAAATGACAAGTTTATATGGTTTATACCATAAATACCATAATCTTGTATGAAGTTACAGTTGTGAAAATTGTAAAGATAGCCTGTCAATTGAACCAAATGGCTGTTGGTCTAGAAAATGGTATATCTTGATTTCTACTTTATAGCCAATTGCAGATGGGTCAAAGAACTAAATTGAAAAGTAAAAAAAGAGCTTTTAGGTTCTCTTTTCTTTTTAAAGAATATGTTTTTTTTTGTTGTTGTTGTTTTATTTTGTTTTGTTTGTCTTGTGTGTTTTCTTTAGAGAGAGAGGAAGGAAGAGGGAGAGTGAGATAAAAACAACAATGAGAGAGAACACTGATTGTCTGCTTCCTGTATTCACCCCTCACCAAGGCTGCAACCTAGGCATTGTGCCCTAACCGGGAATTGAACTGATGGTCTCTTGGTGCATGAGTTGATGCTCAACTACTGAGCCCATTGTCTGGGCAGGTTCTCTTTCTTGATGCCTACATACCCCTGACATTTATTTTTTATTTTATTTTTTAAAAATCTTTATTGTTGAGAGTATTACAAGTAACCTCTTTTTCCCCCACATTGCCCCCTGCCAGCCAGCTCCCACCCTACTCTAGGCCTTCACCACCCTTTTTTTTGTGTGTCCATAGGTAATGCATACATGCATATAAGATCTTTGGTTAATCTCTTTCTGCCCCCCTTCCCTCTGAGATTCATTGTTCAGTCTATACCATGTTTCTATCCCTCTGGTTCTATTTTATTCGTTGGTCTATTTTGTTGATTAGATTCCTTGTTTATGTACTTTGACTTTTAGATTTAATTGTTGATACATATGTATTTATTGCCATTTTATTGTTCATATTTTTCTTCTTTCCTCCTCCACCTCCTCCTCTCTCTCCTCCTCTTTCTCTTTATTCTTCTTCCTCCTTATTCTTCTTCCTCTTCCTCTTCTTAAAGAATGCCCTTCAGCATTTCATATAATACTGGTTTGGTGGTGATGAACTCCTTTAGCTTTTTCTTGTCTGTGAAGCTGTTTATCTGATCCTCAATTCCAAATGATAGCTTTTCTGGGTAGAGTAATCTTGGTTATAGGTCCTTACTATTCATCACTTTGAATATTTCTTGCCACTCCCTTCTGGCCTGCAGAGTTTCGGTTGAGAAATTAGCTGATAATCATATGGGTGCTCCCTTGTAGGTAACTAACTGTTTTTCTCTTGCTGCTTTTAAGATTTTCTCTTTGTCTTTAACACTTGGTATTTAAATTATGATGTGTCTTGGTGTGGGCTTCTTTGGGATCCTCTTTTTTAGGACTCTCTTTGCTTCTTGGACTTGCATGATTCTTTCATCAGGTAGGGGAAGTTTTCTGTCATTATTTCTTCAAATAGGTTTTCAATATCTTTGTCTCTCTCTTCTTTCTCTGGCACCCCATAATGTGAATGGTAATACTTTTGAAGTTTTCCCAGAGGCTCCTTACACTATCTTTATATTTTTTGGATTCTTTTTCTTTTTGCTGTTCAGATTTGGGTGTTTTTTGCTGCCTCATATTCCAAAGCATTGATTAGATTATCAGAATAATCTAATCTACTGTTGAATCCCTGTAAATTATTCTTTATTGTAGTTAGTGTATGCTTAATTTCTTTTTTTAATGTTAAAATATTTATTTATAAAAAATACAATGGGATAAGTTTATGCTGAGAAATTCAGCAATAAATACAGCTGAAAATAGAGCAAGTCTACACCAATACACTGTCACAATAGGAAGAGCATACATACCACCCACACCCACATGTTTGCTGGCTAACTGTACACACTCCTTGAGAAACACCATTCGGAAAAGGTCTCATTTGCCCAGGTGAGAGAATGAGGACACATATCATCACCAATGCACTCAGATTATTAGTAAGCAATACTTTAGAAACATCAATCTGTGAACATCTAAAATGCTGCATCTTCAGTTTAGCTGGTGGATGCCACCTTTATTTTAATTTCTGACTGCTCCTTTTTCATGTCTTTGATGTTCTCACTGAGGTTCTTGAAAGTCTCACTACATTCTTTGATCTATCATTAAGATTCTTGAGCAACCTTATAACCATTGTTTTGAACTTTGTATTTAATAGTTCGTATGCTTTCATTTCATTTACTTCTTTTTCTGGAGATTTTTTCTTTTCTTTCATTTGTGACATGTTTCTTTGTCTCTGCATTTTGACTGCTCCCCTATGTTTGTTTCTATGTATTAGGTAGAGCTGCTATGTCTCCTGGAATTGGTAGAGTGGCCTTGTGTAGTAGGTGTCTTGTAGATCCCAGTGGCTCAGCCTCCCCAATCACCTGAGCTGGGCATTCTAGGTGCACCCCTCTGTGGACTGGTGCACGGTCTTGTTGTAGTTGGCATCATGGGGAGAAGTTGACCTCTAAGCCAATTGGCTGAGGACCAGCTGTGACTACAGTGGAAGCGCTGCTGTGCAGGTGATACCCCTATGAAGCAGACTTGCTTCTGTGGGGCTTTGGTACTCACTGAGTCAGTCTCTTGAGTGTGTCACTGTGGATGTGTAGAGTTGTAATCTAGTTTGGTCTGAACCTGTCTACCAGCTCTATAGACTAAGGGGCCTCCCAGGAGGTGCAAAGTCAGCCACTGCCTGGGGCCACTGGGCAGGAGCTACAGAAAGATCTGCAGATGGATGCTACTTGTATTTGACTTGGAAGTGCCCAAGTGAGGTCAAGCTGTGAAGCAAGGCAGTCTTGGGCCTCTTATTGATATGTTTGGGGCACACTATGCCAGATGCTGCTTGTTTAAGAGAGTTTATGAAAGTCTGAAGCCTGAGTCAGGGTAGGCCATTCATATGAAAAAGCCACTGCAAACAGTTTGGGTGGCACTGCAAATTGGATGGGGTGGGGTCTCAGAATCACAGGGCAGAGTGAACAGTATGAGCCTGGCTGATGGAAATGCAGATATGGCTGCCAGTCAGTTTTGCAATCGGGGAGGTCCCAGCATAAGAACAATGACCTCTGTGAGCCTTCCTGTCTGGAAGAAAACTGCCCCTGAATTCTTGCCCTGATGCCAGACAATCCAATTCCTCCCTGACTGTCCCAGGTTCCTTTCAGGTTGCTGCCCCAGTGCTGGAGCTCAGAGAAATCAAGTCTGAGTAAGTTCATGCTCTGGCCCTTTAAGAAGAACATGTAGGTCTCCAGCTGCCTTTGAGTCACTCAGCCACAATTCCTGCTGGTTTTACAACCTGAAGTTACAGGGACTTCTCTTCCAAGCTCTGAAACCCTGGGCTGGGGGTGTGGTGTGGGGCTGGGACCCCTTACTCCTCATGGGAGGCCTTCACAGAGATGATCTCCCTCCCAATTAAAAAATACACTACACATGGGTGTTGGACCAGCCCATTCCATGTGTCTACCCCTCCTACCATCTCAGTGTACTTTCTTATTTATTTCTCTCATTGTAGGACTTCCATTTAGCCAGCTTTCAGGCAGCTCTGAATGATGGTTGTTCTGTAATTTAGTTATAGTTTCAATGTTATTGTCCAAGGTGGTGAGTACCAGTGTTTACCTACATCACCATCTTGGTTCTCCTCCTGACCCATAACATTTGTATGTCCCTTTATTGTTTCTTCTTCTCTATCCTCTTCTCCTTATCTTTCCTTCACCTTCCTCCTATGCTCCACCTCCCACTTTGCACTCGACCATTGGGTGAATAATTAGCCCGTGAAGCCTGGAGAACATTGAAGTGTTAAACATTCTGTGTGGCACTTCTCACCTTTCTCTTTTCACCTAGCCTACACCTTTCCTACCAGACTGTTCTACCTCACTGGCCTTTGAATAACCTAGACTTTTTTACTATAGAGTGCTCTATCCTATGGTCTTTGTTATTTTTTCTGTGAGATTGTATATTAAACTACTTAGGTGGAAATTTAGTACAATGCACTGTAGTTTTTCTACATGGTATCCATTCTAGATGTCTTTGTACATTAATACCCCTTATTAAGTAATAATGAATGGATTATTACTATCTGAGATTTGGGATTATAGGCCATTCCCAAATATGGTTTCTCTGGGATGATAATGTTTAATTTGTTATGCTCAAATTTTTAATTCTTTTGGCTCTAATAAAAGTTTTCTCTCTTTTCTGCTATAGTCCCTAGTTTCCAGAAGCCCATGATTGGAATATTTGTCATATTCACAGTAGTGATTACGAGCTTTGTTTTCATCTATAAAATCTTCAAGGTTGACATTGTACTTTGGTACAGGGATTCTTGCTATGATTTTCTCCCGAAAAGAGGTACAATTTTTATTTTATGCAACATTTTCTTATTGAAGAGAGAGGATAGTTAAGAGATATAGAAGATAACTAAGAGGGCTTTTACTTAAATTTTAAAATGAAATTTAACATATATAAAAATAGTAGTTATTCTTATATATAATTATAGTCTCATAACTGAACAGACTAACATTATTGTTCAAGTTGCTATTTTAAGCTCATAGTGGTGGGAAAATGGCATACAGAGTGTCTTCATAAACCCAGTTATTCAGGGCCTGCTCTGTCCTGAGCAGAAAACAGATCACCCAAGATTTGCTATCAAATCAAAGAAAGGACTCAATTTCATGCATGGACTCTTTCGTTTAAATCTTGCATAAAATGAATGCTGCAACAATACATAGAATGGTAGAATTGGGTATTGTGCCTTAGGGAGGGAAATGAGGACTGGAGGTCCTTCCTGTGCAGAGAGGTGAAGGGCGCTGCATACGGGTGGCCATTAGTAACATAAAAACAGCTCTGCTGTAAACGTAACAAAGAGACAATTGTCAGGGCACAGCACTTGGAAAGGTGTGCTGTGTTTTGTACTGAAACTTCATTCATGCCATCATAAAAAATAATCTTTCATTCTGAAGTGCATGTGTGCAATATCAACTTTTCCAAGCCTCGTATTTTTCCTTGTGGCTCTAAAATATTGCATTTCCCCTCTAGCTTCGGACGGAAAGACCTATGATGCATACATACTGTATCCAAAGACCCTTGTGGAAGGGTCCACCTCTCACTCAGATACTTTTGTGTTTAAAACCTTGCCTGAGGTCTTAGAAAAACAGTGTGGCTACAAGCTGTTCATTTATGGAAGGGATGACTACGCTGGGGAAGGTATGAGTGTAAAGGGAAAAGTAAAAGTCTCATTTTGAAACTAATTAATTAATTAATTGGGTTAATTAAATTGAGGTTCATCTTTCTAGGCAACTAGCATGGGCTCACATATTTGACAATTTTAAGACCCTTTTCAATGGTGCATAATGATGATTTCCACGCTATTTAATGCCAAGTATTTACTTTTCTCATATTTTGTTGAAGCAACAATTAACTAAGCTGTATTTCATTTTGGAAAATGTAGTTGCTAGTTAGATCTGAAAATTGCTTTACAGCTGATACAATAAAATAACAACCAGATTTTAAATTTCTACTGAAAGTGCTCTGAGTCCTAAGAGAAAGCTCAGCTTGTAGGGCCAGTGTTTTGAGCTGGTCTCTAAGTGGAACCCTCCTTTAACCCTAGGTAAGGCAAGCAAGTGTCAGGGGACATGGGGAGTGGGGGTCCTTCTGGGGTTTGTGTTGTAAATAGAAATTGCACTTACTATGCCATGCTTCATGTTTCTCAGACATTGTTGAGGTCACAAATGAAAACATAAGGAAGAGCAGAAGGCTGATTATTATTTTGGTCAGAGAAACATCGGGATTCAGCTGGCTGGGGAATTCATCTGAAGAACATATCGTGCTATACAACGCCCTCGTTCAGGATGGGGTCAAAGTCGTCCTGCTGGAGCTGGAGAAGATCCAGGACTATGAGAAAATGCCTGAGTCCATCCAGTTCCTCAAGCGGAAGCAGGGGGCAATCCGCTGGTCAGGGGACTGGACGGTGGGGAGGTCCCAGTCCGCAAAGACAAGGTTCTGGAAGAAAGTCCGGTACCACATGCCGGCTCAGCAGCCCCTCCAGTCAAGTGTCAGTGGCTGTCTACAGCCTCAAGGCCGACTCCAGGGAGAGACTGCGAGGGGAGGGTCCCCTGCCTCTCAGGGAGCAGGTGACACTTGTCCTGTGGCACTGGGCTGGCCTGTGCCTTGCTGATGTACAGGCACAGAATGCCCTTGCATGACCCTTCACCCTAGGCCACCTGGAGTCAGATTGTTAAGGGACTAGGGCGGGTAACAACAGCAACCCGGGCACCTCAAAGCAGAGGAGTGGGGGAGACCTTCCAAAGGCTACAGCTGCCCTGCGCACGTGTGAGCTGCCGAGAAAAGGCCCTGGGGAGCAAACAACTAGAAAGAAAGTTAAAAAAATATAAACGATCTAGAGACAGTGTTATGAAGTCACCAATGATGCAAGGGGGGCTGGGCCCAAACTAGGGATGGCAGGGTCCCTTGATGGCAGGGGGTGGGAAGACTGCTACTTCTCAGAAAGAGGAGACAGACGTGTTGAACTGTCCACTGGCCTTGCATTTTCATATGCATCCACAGCCAGCAGCAGCTCCAAAGATGAGTTTTATTGCTTAGACCTTTAAAACTTCCATTGCAACAAAAAGGGATCTCTAGGACTCCAAGGCTTTACAATAACCTCGGCTTTCCACCGGTGAGAGTCCAAAGCAAGAGTAGCAGGGAGGGACCCTTCTGTGTTGCCCCAGGCTGCCATTCTGTTCTTCCTTCTTCTGCGTGTCACTTGGCTCTTTTCTTCTTTGGAAGGACAACTTCCAAGTCCCTGCCTCCTCCACTGGGTCACACACGACCCACAGATTAGCCATCCTCCTAAGCCACTGCTCTCCTCCGCGCAGCTCTCCAGGGGCAGGAGCAAAGCCAGGTTATCCACTGGCATGTCACTTTGGGGCTGGGGGTTGCAGGCCAATTTGCGCAGTGCTATGTGGAGAGTGCCCACAGACTACCTTTCACTGTTTACCATCGCCTTGATTTTATGAAGCCAAGCAGCTGCTTACATCTGTTACTCTGAGTGCTGGGCTGGCTGCATTGCGTCCAGGGCCGCCTCGGGCTGTTTGCTCTCACCCCAGGCCACACCTGTCCTTCCCTGACCCACCTTTTGTGGGAAGAAATGGTAGTTTGCAGGATGGTGCCGGATCTAGGCCTGCTTCTCATTCCTGTGAATGTTGGAATTAACAAAACTCATGTTAGATTTTTATGGAAAAGTTTCTGCCTTCATATATTCTTCCCCTAAAGTAAATGAATGTTGGTAAATAAAAATGAGAGCAAATTGTGTTTCTCTGGCATAGAAGAATATTTTAAACACCAGATAATAGTCCCAGGACAGTTAGAGAAAGCCAGGACACTGCAAATTGTGTGCCATTAGCTGAGGTCACATGGACATGGTAGGCCTTTTGTTTTTTATCTTTTTAATATTTAATATTATAGGTGAACACAAACTTTCATTTGGTATTTTTTTCCTCAAAAGTAATCAGAATTGCACAGAAACTGATTCACTGCCACCTCTTCCCACTCATTTCTCTTGAGGGATTCAATTTGGGGACAGCGTGGCTGTGGAGCTGCTGTTCTTAAAGAAAGTGCCTTCTTTTCACCTGGCAGCGCTCAGGACCCGGCCAGCAGTTTGGGGGTGCCAGTGGGAACTCTCCTCTCCCCGGGCCAATCAGATGCTTCACATCGTGCTGAGAGTTTTAGCTAGTCAGCTATAGAGTCCCAGGAAAGCCACTGCCGTCCACTTTGTATCAACACTTGGACCAACAATTTGAGCCCCAGTGTCCACACCTATAAAGTGGATAAAATGCCTAATTCATAGCAGAAAGCTTGCCTATGCACAATTTCTCATGGAAGAATTTAGAGAGCTTCTCAAGATAGTATTTTGGTTATTTTATAAGCTAATGTATTAACAAACAGGATAGTCAATACAGCCATCTAAAAGTCTTATTTTTGTTGTGAGGATTTTTATTCCTCTTTTTAATAGGTAATTGTTCCTTAGAATAGCTTTCATGTTCTTCTTGTTGTCTTTGGAATAACTTCTCCAACTGGTGGGAGGAGATCTGAGTATAATAAATTCCTGCATTGTCACAGTTTTGAAACTGGAGCAACACACTTGGTTATTTCAAACCTCAGTTTTCTAATCTATAAAATGGGACTTTCAGTGTTTCAAGGTTTTATATGTGACAAAGCCCCTGAACAGTAACTTAGGTAAAATCTCAAAACAAAATATATTTTCTTAATTTTAGCTCTTGGTCAGTACAGATAAAATAAAAATTTATTCAAAATGTGTCTTCAAATTCTAGAGTTTGGGGTGTGGAGGGAGAGCAGGTTCTATAAACTTTTAAAATATATATATTTTATTCATTTTTTACAGAGAGGAATGGAGAGGGATAGAGAGAAAATTGATGAGTGAGAAACATTGATCAGCTGCTTCCTTCACGCTCTCTACTGGGGATGTGCCCACAACCAAGGTACATGCTATTGACTGGAATCGAACCTGGGATCTTGTATTCCACAGGCCGATACTCTATCCACTGAGCAAAACCGGTTTCAGCAGGTTCTATAATCTTGGTGTTAACTTTTAAAAATGATGATAGCTTTTACTTAATACAATTTAGTGAATTAACCCTGTCTTGGTATTTTGACATAGTGGGCACCCCAAATGTTAACTGAAGTATAATCATTAAACTATATTAATAATAAAGAAGTAATGTGCAAATTAACCCTCACTCTGTAACACTGTCACAAGATGGTGGCACACACAGAGAAGGTAAGGCAGTGAAGGTGGGGCTGGCGGCTGCTTTGCAGGACTTCTGCCAGGGTTTCCACAGACCCACATGTGCACCGTGGGGGTAGCTCATGGTGGCCACTGAGCACAGCCCAGGGGCGGGGCATCAGGATGGCACTCCATGACTTGGGGCCATCCCGTGGCACATTGGCAACATGGGATGGGATTCTGGGACTCAGAGTGGTCCCATGGTGCACAGGAAGGGAGATGGGGCCTGAGTCTCACATGATTTCACACAAAGTATATAATAAAAGGCTAATACAGTGGTACCTCGCGATATAAGTGCCCTAACATAAGAGATTTTTGAGATACAAGCCGTAGAGCAAGCGATTTTTTGCTTTGAAATACGAGCAACATTTGAGATACCAGTAATCGCAGGGATCGGCCGGCTGCACACGACCCACCAGTTTATCTCGACTTGAGCGTCTCATAGTTTCCCACGCCTCAGCCAGTGTGCTTGTTTACCTCGTTGTCGAAGCATCTTTTGTGCATTTACATACTTTATCACATTTCTTTTTATAACCATGGGTCCGAAGAAAGCGAGTGGAAAGGTTAGTACTCAGAAGACGATGATGTCGATTGAATTAAAGCGTGAAATCATAGAAAAATATGAGCAAGGTGTGCGAGTGGCTGACTTGGCGAGGCAATACGGGCATAGTACTTCAATGATATGCACTGTGCTTAAACAGAAGGAGTCGATAAAAGGTATAATGCCAGCTAAGGGCGTTACAATAATTTCTAAGCTACATAGCTCTCTCCATGAAAAGATGGAGAATCTACTGATGGTGTGGGTGACAGAGAGGCAGCTTAAAGGAGATACATTAACACAGGGCATCATATGCGAGAAGGCGCGAGTGATTTACGGTGATTTGCTGGAGCAGACCCCGCACACTTCCATGGATGAAGCATCGAAAGACTCATTTAAAGCCAGTAGAGGCTGGTTTGATAACTTCAGGAAAAGGTCCAGCATTCACTCCATCGTCAGGCATGGTGAGGCAGCAAGTTCAGATGTGAAGGCAGCTGAGGATTACCTCAAAACTTTTTCGGAACTGATAGAAGCCAAAGGATATATCCCCCAGCAAGTCTTCAACTGTGACGAGACAGGGCTTTTCTGGAAGGAGATGCCGAATAGAACTTATATAACGGCAGAGGAGAAGGCGATGCCAGGCCACAAACACATGAAGGATAGGCTAACTCTCGCACTGTGCGCCAATGTGAGTGGAGACTGCAAGATCAAGCCTCTGCTCATATACCATTCGGAAAACCCCAGAGTCTTTAAGTCACATAAGATTTTAAAAGATAAACTGCAAGTTATGTGGAGGGCAAACCCGAAGGCATGGGTCACCAGGCAGTACTTTGTGGAGTGGGTAAACCTGGTTTTCGGCCCTTCTGTTAAGAAATATCTACAGGAAAACAACCTAACCATGCAAGCCCTCCTCGTCCTCGACAGTGTTCCTGCTCACCCACTGAACCTCGAAGATGAACTCCTCGAAGAGTTCAAGTTTATAAAGGTTGTCTACCTACCTCCCAACACCACTCCTATCCTGCAGCCCATGGATCAGGAGGTGATTGCGAATTTTAAAAAGCTGTACATCACGCACCTGTTACGGATCTGCTTTGAGGTGACGGAGAACACAAACCTCACCCTTCGAGAGTTCTGGAAGAACCACTTTAACATCGTGATATGCCTCAGAATTATTGATCAGGCCTGGCTGGGTGTTACAACAAGGACTTTGACCTCTGCATGGAAGAAGCTGTGGCCTGAGGCCATAGCCGAAAGGACCTTCGAAGGATTCGAACCCAAGGTACCAGTGGAGGAGGAGATAGTGTCTCTGGGAAAATTCATGGGCCTGGAGGTGGATGAGAGAGACGTGAATGAGCTCGTCGAGGAGCACTCTCTGGAACTCACCACGGAGGAGTTACAAGAGTTGCAGTCTCAGCAATATGCGGAGGTTCTCCAAGAAATTGGTTTCGAGGAGGAGCAAGAGGTGGAGGAGATCTTAGGAATGTGGGAGAGGGTGTCACACTTCGTGGAAAAGAAACACCCCGAAAAAGTTGCTACTAGTCGTGCATCAGAGCTGTTCAATGAAACTTGCCTCACCCATTTCAGAAACATTCTGAAAGGGAGGAAGAGGCAAACCTGGTTGGACACGGTTTTTTTGAAATCAGCCAAACATGCAAAGACCAGTAGCAATTAAGTTCAGTGAAGATTAGTTAAGTTACATTCAGTTTAGGGATAAAGTGTAGCATTAAGAGTGTAACGAGTAGTAAATACACTTTATAAAACTAGTTTATTCCTTTACATTCTCTTTTATTATGTCTTTATACAATATTTGTCATTTATAAATACATTTTTCTTATTCAAAAATACGTAACAAGAACAACTGGGGTGGCATTTTGGGGGCTGGAATGGATTAACGGCATTTCAATTGATTTCAATGGGGAAATTTGCTTTGAGATACGAACAACTTGATATACGAGCAAGGTTACGGAACGAATTATACTCCTATCTTGAGGTACCACTTGTACCCAAATTGTCCCGGGGTTTGACTGCTTGCTATGACATGTTTTGACCACCAGAGGGCAGGATGGAACAAAGGAAGGCCCCAGCCAGCAGCTAGAAGGCCCTAATCAGCCCTGATTGCTGGCCCGTTCTAGGGATCCTACCTGTCCATGAATTTCATGCACCAGGCCTCTAGTACAATTATAAAATCAGAGATTTCCTCAAACTAATTTGTCAGAAGAAAATCTTTACCCTTTTGGGGCAAGAATCTGTGTGTGGTGATTGGTTTGTGTGGAGTCCACAGAGGGAGTGGCAGGTGGGGCAGAGAAGGATCTGGGCCTTTGAAAGGTTTGGGGTGCTCCCTTGCCATGAGGCCATAATCTATCAAAAGAGATTTTATTCCGGGCACCTGGGTGCAGGTTGGCTGGACCGAGAAAGGCATCAATGGAGAAAGCAGGAAGAGAGCAGTTTTTATTCATCCTTGCTGGCTGCAAGCTGCTCTGCTGATATAAGCGTCTATTCCGTCCTTGATTCCTCCCATGCCAGGTGTCTCCTGCTTACCTGAGCTATGCTGTGCTCAAGGCTACAAGCTTTCTGCAGGATCACTGTAAGCACAGTAAGCCTTTCTCTGCCCTGTTTTATTCTCTTTAACCCTTTCAGCCTTGAAGGGGAAAGTTGTTTCTTTTTATTAAAAATGCACAGATGCATCATGACAGCAAAAGGCAGTTGTAATTTACAAAAAAGTTATGCCTGGAGAAATGGGCATTGGCACCCAGGTGGAAAGGAACTATTTTTGATGTAATAACATATTTACAAGCAAAATATAAAGGGAGGTGTGTGTATGTATGTGTGTGTGTGGAGAGAGAGAAGGAGGGAGAGGGAGGGAAGGAGAGAGATTTAGGAGAACAAGAGTTACAGGAAATGGATGACACTATTTAGAATGAATATTAACCTTTGACAATGAAAACGTGCCCATCTCAACTCACATGCTCAGATTTAACCCGAGGAAGGCGTGGCTGATTGGCGTGCCTCAATCCTGGGCATTCCCTGGGCTGAGTCCCAAGGTTGCAACAGCACCTGGACTAGGGACAGACTCACAGGACCTGCCGGCTCCTTGCACCTGCCCAACTGCTTCCAGATTCCTTCCCCCACGGGGGAAAGTCACGAAGCCTGTCTTCCTTGGAACACTTGGCCCGGAGGTGACCCAGTGGCATGGGCTCCTGGTGGGCCATTCATTTCCTCTCATGACCCCCCTGAGAGGAAACCGCAGCTGCTGTGGGGACACACTGTCTGCGTAACCCCCTGTGGGAATTCCATTCTGCCCTTGCCCTTCTCTCCTCAGTCTTCTGCCCTGCCTCTTTGCTGCTCCTGAGGCAGAGCCATGGGCAGAGCCTGGGTAGTGGCCGTGGGCAGTGGTCGTGAACTGTGCCGTGGACAGTGCCATCTGCCGGACATGTCTCACCATTGCATGACATTCCATAAGCCTGCCTCCCACACTGCACTTGAATTCTGAATTCTTACTGAGCCCTAACTCTGCTCTCAAATTCCAGAATGTATGGAAAGTATTTTTGCTCTCAGGGTTACTTTTGGGTTGTTTGAAAAGTGCCTTCCAGGTGCCTAAGGTTATACCAGACACTGAAAAAATAACAAAGTAAGAACAACTGCAATCGGCTCTAGAGCAGTGTAGAGAGGAAGCTGGTCAGGAAGCAAACTCACATGCTAGAGGATGTGAGGACTCGGGCTGCAGTCCCCAGTGCTACAGATCATTTGGAATTGGTGCAGGAGTGAATGGAGGTGCTTGGCTGGGAGAACATCAGGAATAAAGTTCAGAGAAAACGCACTGCTTGCAGGGTAAACAGGAAGGAGTGAAAAGTTAGGGAGGGCCTGTTAGGAAGCTGGTATGTCATCCCTCTGCAGAGTTGACTGTAGTAGAAACATTTCTTAAGTAAACTGAAAAACACACACACAAAAAAAACCTTTTTGTATTATGGAAACAATGTTAGTTGGAGAGAATGTAGAAATTTTGAAAGCTATGAGGAAGAAAAAGGTCACTCAAATTCTAAAGGTAAGTGCTGACACTTCATTGTAATCCTATAAATATAACTATTAATATTACTATAACTATAAATATTATTCGAATGTGATCTCTGAGCCATCACTAAGCCCATCAGAATGGCTGGTCATAACTGAGCTTTCTGCTTTGGTTGACATATACCCAGCCTTTGCTCTCGTGGTCAAGGTGCAGTGTCACCTTGGCCCAGGCTTTGTCCCCTGCCCGTGATTTGCTGGCACAGAGTCCTGAAATCATTTTTAATCTTTGCCAATTTAATAGAAAAAAATGTGTCCTTTGTAATAATTTTTTTGCAAGTTAAATAATGTGGTTGTAAGTTTGAATTAACATCGACAGTTCCTGGGGTCCTTCTGCCCCCTAAACAAATTACAACCTCCAGCTAGTTAGTGAGAGGCCTGAGAATCCAGGGTGATGTACTGCTTCCCAGGTGAAGGGTCTGTTTAAACAGCCACTGTCACTAGGTGACCTTGACAAAAGGTCAGTGTAAGCAGAGCGATAAGGCGGGTGCCGGCACCGGGGCAGGAGGCTCAGTAGCAGAGAAGGGCGCAGTTTTAGGGTATTAGTGTGCAGTGATTCTGGGATAAACAAATGAGCAATATGGGACAAAAAACAAACCCAAACCCATGAACACAAATTAATAGAACTATGAGCTCCCAGCTTGAGAGGCCAGAGGCAAGCCCATAGCTGAGGGGCCTTGAGGCCTGTGGGCGCCTTTGGCTCCAAGCCCTTAGCGTGGAGAGAAGTCATTGCAGGAACTTCAGCAGCACTCGGAGGCCTGGCACTGTGGAGCCCAGGTGCTTCTTCTCTGACCCAAAGGTACAACCGAGCCTCCTGGCGGATGCAACTGCCTGCTCCCGTAGGGAAGAATGATTTGTTCAGAGATTGGCAGCATGGCACGAACTGCCTGGAGAAAATTAGTTCCTTCAGCCTCAGCCAAATAAACTTGGCAGGGCCATGAAGAGGTCTACACACCACAAGTGTGATTAAACTAGGTGTCTTGTAGCAGGAATGTCTCTAAAGGGGTCTGTGCCTGAGCAGATCACCAGTGCTGGTAGCGTGGGACACCGTTACACCTGTGTGTGTGTGTGTGTAACGTACAAGCCTGGATGCTGTGAGGGCTTTCAGTGGTGATGGCTGCCCCGTGCCGTGCCCATGTACAGGAGCGTGATCACTGTACCCAAATGATAGTCACATCTTAGGTTCCATTCCATCCTGTGATTTTGTGATTCTCTCAATTTTATTTAAGATTAAAAAAGAACAGGGAGACATTCAAATGGATCACAAATAGGTCTTCACATGTTTGTCCCACTGTCATGGGCTTCAACTCTTACCCAGTCTCCTCCAGTAGCCTCTGAGCTGTATCCATGTTTCTCCTCTTGTCACCCCAACCCTCAAAAACAATGCCTTACACAGCATTGAGGGTGAATTTCTTTTGCCTTTTTATTGAAGTATTAGTGGTCTGGAGCATGAAATTCATGCACATTAATAGGGAATTAATTAGAGGAAATAATTTAATATTGCTATTTGCCCTTTCTCTATAATAGAAGTGTCAGAGATGAAAGAAAATTAGTAAAATGTATATGAAAACCTTCCTCCTGTCAGAGTCTGGGGTGCACCATGGGACCCAGAGTCAAGTCCCCAACCACCCACATGTGCCTCAAAATTGTGTGAGACCCAGACCTGGCCGGCCCCCGGCCTCATTGGGCTAGTTCTAGACCTGGCCAGTCCCACCCTTGTCAAGCCCCGCCAGGCAGGGAATGTAGCCTCAGGTCCCCTGGCCTAGTGCCAGGACCAGGGTCATGGCCTAAGGTCCCCCGTCCTGGCACCGGGGTAGGGGGCAAAGCCTAAGTTCCCCCAGCCCGGTGCCAAGATGGGAGGCATGGCCTGAGGTCCCCTGTCAAGTCCCACCAGGTAGGGGGTGCAGTCTGAGGTCCCCTATCAAGCCCAGCCAGGAAGAGAGGTGCAGCCTTAGGTCCCCTAGCTTGGTGCTGGGGTGTGGGGTGCAGCCTGAACGCCCCTGTCCTGGTGCTGGGGACAGAGGCGTGGCCTGAAGTCCCCTGTCAAACCCAGCCAGGCAGTGGGGCACAGCCTCAGGTCCCCTGACCCAGTGCTGGGGCTGGGGATCTGATTTGAGGTTCCCTGGCTTGGTGCTGGGGTGGGAGGCGGAGCCTGAGTTCTTCCAACCCAGTACTGGGGGTGCACCTTGTAGTCTCCCATCAAGCCCCACTGGGTGGCAGGCATGGTCAGAAGTCCCCTTCAAGCCCAGTCAGGCAGAGGGGTGCAGCCTCAGATCCCCTGGCTCAGTACTAGATGGGAGGTGTGGCCTAAAGTTCCCTGTCAAGCCCCACCTGGTGGGGGACATGGCCTGAGGTCCCCCAGCCTGGCGCTGGGGCAAGGGGAGCAGCCAGAGGTCCCCTAGCCTCACACCAGGATGGGAAGTGCACTTTGAGATCCCATGTCAAGCCCTGCCCAGTGGGGGATGCAGCCTGAGGTCCCCTGTCAAGCCCTAAGGGGTTGGGGCAGGGCGTAGCCTCAGGTTCTCATTAGCTCTTTAAGGATCCATGGGAACTTGGCTTCAGCTGTGGGTGCAGCCATCTTTGTGATGGAGTGATGGTCAATTAGCATATTCCCTCTTTTTTAGATAGGATAACTTATATTTAGAAAAAAGCACATAAGAGAACAGCTGCATAGAATGTCACAGGATATGCGCAAGCTGCCAGCACCCAAATCAAGAAGGGAAGATGGTTCTAGACAGTTTGGCTCAATGGCCCACAGACTGGAGAGTTCTGGGTTCAATTCTGGTCAAGGGCACGTGGTGGGGTGCATGCAGGAGGCAACCAATTGATGTATCTCATATAGATATTTCTCTGTGTGTCTCCCCCTTCTCTCTCTAAAAATCAATGGGATGCCAGGATGAAACCGGTTTGGTTCCATGGATAGAGTGTCGGCCTGCAGACTGAAGGGTCCCAGGTTCGATTCCAGTCAAGGGCATGTATCCTGGTTGCAGGCACATCCCCAGTAGAGGGCATGCATGAGGTGGCTGATAGATGTTGCTCTCTCATTGATGTTTCTAACTCTATCCCTTTCCCTTCCTCTCTGTAAAAAATCAATAAAATATAAAAAAAATAAATAAAATAAAATAAAAATCAATGGGAAAATATCCTCAGGTAATACTTAACAAAGAAAAAAAAGAGGAGGAGGAGAGAAGATGACCAGCATCGGTGCATTCCTGTCTCGTGCCCTTCAAGCTACTAATTGCCTTGCCCCAAGAGAAGCCATCATCCTGACTTTCAGCAGCACAAGTTCATTTGACCTGATTTTGAATTTCATGTAAATAGAATCATGTCATGTGAAGTTTTAAAAAAACCCCACTATTTTCTTTTGCTCAACACTCTGTGATATTCATTAATATAATTGTCTATATTGTACATAGTTCTCATGGTTCCATTATATTCCATTGTGTGATCTAGCATACCTGTTTTATCTATTCTAATGTGTTTTTTGTTATTGCTGTTGTTAATCCTTACCTGAGGATATTTTTTTCCATTGATTTCTAGAGAGAGTGGAAGGGAATGAGGGAGGGGGAGAGAGATAGGAGAGAGATAGAGAAACATTGATGTGAGAGAGACACATTACTCGAACCTGGGCTGATGATCAAACCTGCAACCGAAGTATGTGCCCTTGACCTGGAATGGAACCCATAGCAGAATACAAACTTAACACCCAGAAATGTATGGCATTTTTATACATCAATAATGAGCTCTCAGGAAGAGAAACTAAAAAGCAATCCTATTTACCACTGCAAAAACAAAAAAATAAGATACTTAGGAATAAAGTAAACCAAGAAAAACTACAGAATACTGAAAAAAGAGATAGAAGAAGACATAAACAAGTAGAAGAATATGCCATATTCATGGATTGGTAGAATCAACATAATTAAAATGTCCATACTATTCAAAGCTATCTATAGATTCAATGCAATTCCCATTAAAATACCAACAGCATACTTCAAAGACCTAGAACAACCTCTCCAAATAGTATATGGAACCAAAAGAGGCCCCAAATAGCCATAGCAATCTATATTACAAAGCTGCTGTTTGTTTTTTTATAGTTTGAAGAGTTTATCTGTTAGTTCTTTTACTTTTTGGTTAAAACCTCCCAAACCCTGCTGTGAAGCCATCCAGACCTGAGCTTTTGTTTGCTGGAAGTTTTTTTGATTACTGCTTCTATTTCTTCAGTTGTTATTGGCCTATTAAGGTTTTCTGATTCTCACTGATTCAGTATTTTTCTAGGAATGTGTCCATTTCATCCACATTGTTCAGCTTCTTAACATATAGTAGTTCAGAGTATTTTCTTACAATCCTTTGTATTTCTGTTGTATCAGTTGTTACTTCTCTCCTCTCATTTCTGATTTTATTTACTTGGGTCCTCTCCCTTTGTTTTTTGATGAGTCTGGCAAATGAGTCCATTAATCTTATTTATCTTTTCAAAGAATCAGCTTTTGGTTTTACTTGTTTGTTGGTTGGTTTGTTTGTTTTAGTCCCTATGCCATTTAGTTCTTCTCTAATCTTTATTATTTCCTTCCTTCTAATTACTCTGGGTTTTCTTGTTGTTCTCTTTCTAATTCTCTAAGTCAGTGGTTCTCAACCTTTCTAATGCCTCAGTCCTTTAATACAGTTCCTTTTGTTGTGGTGTCCCCAACCATAAAATTATTTTTGTTGCTTCTTCGTAACTAATTTTGCTACTGTTAATGAATCATAATGTAAATATCTGTGTTTACCGATGGTCTTAGGTGACCCTGCTAGGGGTTCTCAACCTGTGGGCCACAACTATAGAGTCTAAGACTGTCGGAAAACCTCCCAGCCCAGCCTAATAGCCATTTGTGCAACATTTGACCACAACATGCAAACATATTTCTGCTTTATTCTCACTATAAACTTTCTCTTTAGAGTTGGGAAAGTGCTGATATTAATTAAAACAAATAAAAGGTATTATGTATAAAATATACATCTGTGTATCCCATTGCTAATATAAATAATTGCCCCTCTGCTCTTGTGAATATGTATCACATCCTGTCTTGAGGATCAACTAGATAGAAGGTAAAATTCCACAAACCTGAACTTAGTAACGCCTCCAGCACACAGAGGTAGTGCTTTATGCCTGCTCTCAGATGGAGGCAGTGACCTGCAGAGGAAATTGCTTCACTTCATAAAAAACATAAACCAATGGAAAGAGTGCATCACCCATCACTGTGACTAACAGCATAAAGGGCTCATCCCTTGTGACTAATAGCATAAGCTTCTAAGAATATTTGCATTGCAAAAACATCTGCAATTGGAAAGGTTGTTACAGGAGGAGTTGGTGAGAAGATGATGATAAAGAGGTCTGGTTAATTGGGGATCTATAACCTCAGACACTCTGCTAAGGAAGTTTCACAAATGTCACCTCTGAGAAGTGGGCCTAATCACCCCTGTCTTGTAAGTAAGAGGTATGCTGGCTTGTGCTCCTGTCAGAGAGAGGACCAGGAGGCACGTCTGCATATCCCTTGGAAGGAAGCCTCTCGGAGGTAGAACTCTGAGTTTTCTACAAATTAATGAGAGGAAGACAAACCAAGTAGGCAAAAGGGCAAACATATGAGAAGGAATTTCATATGGAGAACGCACATGTGGCCAAAGATGCCCCACCTGATTAGTAAATAGTGGAATGCAAAATAAAATCACACGATAACTTTTACATCTTTGGGCTGACAAAAATAGCAATTGGTAACAGTGTGACATGACCAAATATGTTGGCGAGCACACAAAGCAGGAAACCCTTATCCTCCAAAGGACACAGATGTGGAGAAAAATCAGGGATATTCTAACATAATTGAAGACTCACCTACCAATGATCCTGCAATTTCACTCAGTAGCCAACCTCTGAAAACCCACACAGAGAACATTACAGAAACCTGCACTACAGCACTACTTTTAAGAGCAACATATAAATTTGAAACATCTTAAATGTCCAAAGGCGATGGATACATAAATGGGGTCTAATTATGCAGTGGAATGAGATACATATCTGGAGTGAATGAGAGCTATGCTCCTCCAAGTGTTTGGTCTCACAAATAGAATGCTGAATGAGAAAAAGCAAGTACCAGTATAGAGTAGAGTTGTGTAAAGACTTAACAACAATACTTTGTATTACTTAAGGAACACACACACACACACACTCACACACACACACACACACATTTTAAGATAATAAGCACCAAGCTGAGGATAGCACATTTGTTGGGTGGGAGTGGTATATAGAAAAAACTGCTAATTCTTATTTCTGCTGCTGGGTCTTGCTTACATAACATATGCGCTGTTTTGAGTTATTTAGCTTTTAAATATTGTATGATACACATTTAAAAACATCAAAACTGAAAATTAGAGAGAAAAAATAAAGAATTCATTTTAGGAAATTTTAGCATAAAACAGCATTTCCTTGTGGTCAGAACAAAGCAAACCTGAGCTCTGCACCTGGGACCTCCATAAATAAATTCTGTTTGAATTCCTTCCTTCCCATTCTCCTTGCAAACAATGCTTCAGTTTCTCTAATTTCTCCAAGGTAATTGAGAACCTGTCCTAAATTTTGGTCTTTGGTTTTTCAATTACAAAGTTCACAGTTCCCAAGTGATAGGTCCATAGCTCCACTAGAAAGTAAAATGTCAGAAATATCCAATAAGAGAGAGAGGTGGGAAGGGCCGGCACGGCCCTTAACTTCCTACACTTTGGGGCACCTGTACCGATGAGACTTTGCACACATACTACCCTCAAACCATAGCAACAAGATGGGGCACAAGTTTGTCTCTTCATAAAGTAGAAACTGAAAAAGACAACATAAAAAGATTCTGCTTATAACAACATTTGTAAGTTCAAGTGTTTGACTTTTTTTGATAGTAACGCAGTTGTTTTGTTTTGGGTGGGGCGTTCGCCTTGTGAAATGTGTCTGTGCAGAGGAAGCTCACCTGCGGCTGGTAGTGGACAGAATGAATGCTCCCACTCACAGTCACGGAGCTTGCCTTCTCTCCAAGGACGGTGGCCCTGGAGAGGTGAGACATGTTCCCTCTTAAGAAATCAGATGTGGAAGCAGATTCAAGAACCCTGCTTTCTTCTATTAGATTAGACATTAAAGGGATTTCCAAATATTGCACATGGATATACAGTGGTTTGCAGAATAGTGTCTTTTTTCTCAGTAAGTCTGTTTGTTTTTGAAAGTATAGTTATTTTTCATAAAATGTCTGATATTTATGATCTTACGCACATATAATGCATTTTTATTGTTTAAAATGTATAAAGTAAATGTCCAAACACTCTCTGCTTAATTTCTAATATAGCAAGTAATGACAGTCACAACCACAGACACATAGCGCGGGCCTCAGGAACCGGACTCCGTGGGCATTTGCAAGCCCCTGGCCGCACCTCCTGGGGCCTGCTCCTTCCCCCGCCCCTGCTGCTTCGGCGGCCAGCCCTCCACGCCCAGGTACAGCCAGCCGGGAGAGGCCTCCCGCTCTCCAATTATTGAGTTTTTTTTTTTTTTTTTTTTTT